>CM062473.1:105028774-105088774 GCA_031479575.1 Coregonus ussuriensis | reverse complement strand
CCTGTATCAGGGGTTCCCAACCTTTACCCTTCTGACCCTGTATCAGGGGTTCCCAACCTTTACCCTTCTGACCCTGTATCAGGGGTTCCCAACCTTTACCCTTCTGACCCTGTATCAGGGGTTCCCAACCTTTACCCTTCTGACCCTGTATCAGGGGTTCCCAACCTTTACCCTTCTGACCCTGTATCAGGGGTTCCCAACCTTTACCCTTCTGACCCTGTATCAGGGGTTCCCAACCTTTACCCTTCTGACCCTGTATCAGGGGTTCCCAACCTTTACCCTTCTGACCCTGTATCAGGGGTTCCCAACCTTTACCCTTCTGACCCTGTATCAGGGGTTCCCAACCTTTACCCTTCTGACCCTGTATCAGGGGTTCCCAACCTTTACCCTTCTGACCCTGTATCAGGGGTTCCCAACCTTTACCCTTCTGACCCTGTATCAGGGGTTCCCAACCTTTACCCTTCTGACCCTGTATCAGGGGTTCCCAACCTTTACCCTTCTGACCCTGTATCAGGGGTTCCCAACCTTTACCCTTCTGACCCTGTATCAGGGGTTCCCAACCTTTACCCTTCTGACCCTGTATCAGGGGTTCCCAACCTTTACCCTTCTCAAATCAAATCAAATCAAATTGTATTGGTCACATGCGCCGAATACAACAGGTGCAGACATTACAGTGAAATGCTTACTTACAGCCCTTAACCAACAGTGCATTTATTTTAAACAAAAAAAGTAAGAATAAAACAACAACAAAAAAGTGTTGAGAAAAAAAGAGCAGAAGTAAAATAAAGTGACAGTAGGGAGGCTATATATACAGTAAAATAAAGTGACAGTAGGGAGGCTATATATACAGGGGGGTACCGTTGCATAGTCAATGTGCGGGGGCACCGGCTAGTTGAGGTAGTTGAGGTAATATGTACATGTGGGTAGAGTTAAAGTGACTATGCATAAATACTTAACAGAGTAGCAGCAGCGTAAAAAGGATGGGGTGGGGGGGCAGTGCAAATATTCCGGGTAGCCATGATTAGCTGTTCAGGAGTCTTATGGCTTGGGGGTAGAAGCTGTTGAGAAGTCTTTTGGACCTAGACTTGGCACTCCGGTACCGCTTGCCGTGCGGTAGCAGAGAGAACAGTCTATGACTAGGGTGGCTGGAGTCTTTGACAATTTTGACTTCTGACCCTGTAACAGGGGTTCTCAACCTTTACCCTTCTGAGGGCCACTGAGACCTTCACTGAGGCTTTGTCTGAAATGGCAGCCTATTCCCTATACACTGAGTAGACAAAACATTATTTCTATGTTATTCTCTTTCCATGACATAGACTGACCAGGTGAATCCAGGTGAAAGATATCATCCCTTAAGATTTAAGCGTTTTTTAACTGGTATGGTAGTAGGTGCCAGGCACAACGGTTTGTATCAACAACTGCGACGCTGCTGGGTTTTTCACACTCAACAGTTTCCTGTGTCTATCAAGAATGGTCCACCACCAAAAGGACATCCAGCCAACTTGACACAACTGTGGGAAGCATTGGAGTCAACATGGGCCAGCATCCCCGACGAATTGAGGATGTTCTGAGGGCAAAAGCGGGTGCAACTCAATATTAGGAAGATGTTCCTGATGTTTGGCGTACTCGGTGTATAGAGCACTACTTTGGACCAGGGCTCGCATAGGGCTCTGGTCAAAAGTAGTGCACTATATAGGGAATAGGGTGCCATTTCAGACACACCTGAATCCTGGACTTCCTGACAGGCCGCCCCCAGGTGGTAAGGGTAGGCAACAACACATCTGCCACGCTGAACCTCAACACGGGGGCCCCTCAGGGGTGCGTGCTTAGTCCCCTCCTGTACTCCCTGTAGTGGAGAGGGTTGAGAGTTTCAAGTTCTTTGGTGTCCATATCACCAACAAACTATCATGGTCCAAACACACCAAGACAGTCGTGAAGAGGGCACGACAACACCTTTTCCCTCTCAGGAGACTGAAAAGTTTTGGCATGGGTCCCCAGATCCTCAAAAATGTATATAGCTGCATCATCGAGAGCATCCTGACCGGTTGCATCACCGCCTGGTATGGCAACTGCTCGGCATCCGACCGTAAGGCGCTACAGAGGGTAGTGCGTACGACCCAGTACATCACTGGGGCCAAGCTTCCTGCCATCCAGGACCTACAGTTGAAGTCGGAAGTTTACATACACCTTAGCCAAATACATTTAAACTCAGTTTTTCACAATTCCTGACATTTAATCCTAGTATAAATTCACTGTCTTAGGTCAGTTAGGATCACCACTTTATTATAAGAATGTGAAATGTCAGAATAATATAGAGAGAATTATTTATTTCAGCTTTTATTTCTTTCATCACTTACAGTGGGGAAAAAAAGTATTTAGCCAGCCACCAATTGTGCAAGTTCTCCCACTTAAAAAGATGAGAGAGGCCTGTAATTTTCATCATAGGTACACGTCAACTATGACAGACAAAATGAGAAAAAAAAATCCAGAAAATCACATTGTAGGATTTTTAATGAATTTATTGGCAAATGATGGTGGAAAATAAGTATTTGGTCAATAACAAAAGTTTCTCAATACTTTGTTATATACCCTTTGTTGGCAATGACACAGGTCAAACGTTTTCTGTAAGTCTTCACAAGGTTTTCACACACTGTTGCTTGTATTTTGGCCCATTCCTCCATGCAGATCTCCTCTAGAGCAGTGATGTTTTGGGGCTGTCGCTGGGCAACACAGACTTTCAACTCCCTCCAAAGATTTTCTATGGGGTTGAGATCTGGAGACTGGCTAGGCCACTCCAGGACCTTGAAATGCTTCTTACGAAGCCACTCCTTCGTTGCCCGGGCGGTGTGTTTGGGATCATTGTCATGCTGAAAGACCCAGCCACGTTTCATCTTCAATGCCCTTGCTGATGGAAGGAGGTTTTCACTCAAAATCTCACGATACATGGCCCCATTCATTCGTTCCTTTACACGGATCAGTCGTCCTGGTCCCTTTGCAGAACAACAGCCAAAAAGCATGATGTTTCCACCCCCATGCTTCACAGTAGGTATGGTGTTCTTTGGATGCAACTCAGCATTCTTTGTCCTCCAAACACGACGAGTTGAGTTTTTACCAAAAAGTTATATTTTGGTTTCATCTGACCATATGACATTCTCCCAATCCTCTTCTGGATCATCCAAATGCACTTCAGACGGGCCTGGACATGTACTGGCTTAAGCAGGGGGACACGTCTTAGCACTGCAGGATTTGAGTCCCTGGCGGCGTAGTGTGTTACTGATGGTAGGCTTTGTTACTTTGGTCCCAGCTCTCTGCAGGTCATTCACTAGGTCCCCCCGTGTGGTTCTGGGATTTTTGCTCACCGTTCTTGTGATCATTTTGACCCCACGGGGTGAGATCTTGCGTGGAGCCCCAGATTGAGGGAGATTATCAGTGGTCTTGTATGTCTTCCATTTCCTAATAATTGCTCCCACAGTTGATTTCTTCAAACCAAGCTGCTTACCTATTGCAGATTCAGTCTTCCCAGCCTGGTGCAAGTCTACAATTTTGTTTCTGGTGTCCTTTGACAGCTCTTTGGTCTTGGCCATTGTGGAGTTTGGAGTGTGACTGTTTGAGGTTGTGGACAGGTGTCTTTTATACTGATAACAAGTTCAAACAGGTGCCATTAATACAGGTAACGAGTGGAGGACAGAGGAGCCTCTTAAAGAAGAAGTTACAGGTCTGTGAGAGCCAGAAATCTTGCTTGTTTGTAGGTGACCAAATACTTATTTTCCACCATAATTTGCAAATAAATTCATTAAAAATCCTACAATGGGATTTTCTGGATTTGTTTCTCTCAATTTGTCTGTCATAGTTGACGTGTACCTATGATGAAAATTACAGGCCTCTCTCATATTTTTAAGTGGGAGAACTTGCACAATTGGTGGCTGACTAAATACTTTTTTTCCCCACTGTAAGATTTAAGCGTTTTTTAACTGGTATGGTAGTAGGTGCCAGGCGCAACGGTTTGTGTCAAGAACTGCAACGCTGCTGGGTTTCTCACACTCAACAGTTTCCCGTGTGTATCAAGAATGGTCCACCACCAAAAGGACATCCAGCCAACTTGACACAACTGTGGGAAGCATTGGAGTCAACATGGGCCAGTCGGAAGTTTACATACACCTTAGCCAAATACATTTAAACTCAGTTTTTCACAATTCCTGACATTTAATCCTAGTAAAAATTCACTGTCTTAGGTCAGTTAGGATCACCACTTTATTATAAGAATGTGAAATGTCAGAAAAATAGTAGAGAGAATGATTTATTTCAGCTTTTATTTATTTCATAACATTCCCAGTGGGTCAGAAGTTTACATACACTCAATTAGTATTTGGTAGCATTGCCTTTAAATTGTTTAACTTGGGTCAAACATTTCGGGTAGACTTCCACAAGCTTCCCACAATAAGTTGAGTGAATTTTGGCCCATTCCTCTTGACAGAGCTGGTGTAACTGAGTCAGGATTGTAGGCCTCTTTGCTCGCACATGCTTTTTCAGTTCTGCCCACAAATGGTCTATAGGATTGAGGTCAGGGCTTTGTGATGGCCACTCCAAAACCTTGACTTTGTTGTCCTTAAGCCATTTTGCCACAACGTTGGAAGAATGCTTGGGGTCATTGTCCATTTGGAAGACCCATTTGCGACCAAGTTTTAACTTCCTGACTGATGTCTTGAGATGTTGCTTCAATATATCCACATAATTTTCCTTCCTCATGATGCCACCTATTTTGTGAAGTGCACCAGTCCCTCCTGCAGCAAAACACCCCCACAGCATGATGCTGCCACCCCCGTGCTTCACGGTTGGGATGGTGTTCTTCGGCTTGCAAGCACCCCCTTTTTCCTCCAAACATAACGATGGTCATTATGGCCAAACAGTTCTATTTTTGGTTCATCAGACCAGAGGACATTTCTCAGAAAAGTATGATCTTTGTCCCCATGTGCAGTTGCAAACTGTAGTCTGGCTTTTTTATGGTGGTTTTGGAGCAGTGGCTTCTTCCTTGCTGAGCGGCCTTTCAGGTTATGTCGATATAGGACTCGTTTTACTGTGGATATAGATACTTTTGTACCCGTTTCCTCCAGCATCTTCACAAGGTCCTTTGCTGTTGTTCTGGGATTGATTTGCACTTTTCGCACCAAAGTACGTTCATCTCTAGGAGACAGAACGCGTCTCCTTCCTGAGCGGTATGACGGCTGCGTGGTCCCATGGTGTTTATACTTGCGTACTATTGTTTGTACAGATGAACGTGGTACTTTCAGTCATTTGGAAATTGCTCCCAAGGATGAACCAGACTTGTGGAGGTCTACAATTTTTTTCTGAGGTCTTCAAATCAAATCAAATCAAATTTTATTGGTCACATGCGCCGAATACAACAGGTGCAGACATTACAGTGAAATGCTTACTTACAGCCCTTAACCAACAGTGCATTTATTTTAAACAAAAAAAGTAAGAATAAAACATCAACAAAAAAAGTGTTGAGAAAAAAAGAGCAGAAGTAAAATAAAGTGACAGTAGGGAGGCTATATATACAGGGGGGTACCGTTGCAGAGTCAATGTGCGGGGGCACCGGCTAGTTGAGGTAATATGTACATGTGGGTAGAGTTAAAGTGACTATGCATAAATACTTAACAGAGTAGCAGCAGCGTAAAAAGGATGGGGTGGGGGGGCAGTGCAAATAGTCCGGGTAGCCATGATTAGCTGTTCAGGAGTCTTATGGCTTGGGGGTAGAAGCTGTTGAGAAGTCTTTTGGACCTAGACTTGGCACTCCGGTACCGCTTGCCGTGCGGTAGCAGAGAGAACAGTCTATGACTAGGGTGGCTGGAGTCTTTGACAATTTTGAGGGCCTTCCTCTGACACCGCCTGGTATAGAGGTCCTGGATGGCAGGGAGCTTTGCCCCAGTGATGTACTGGGCCGTACGCACTACCCTCTGTAGTGCCTTGCGGTCAGAGGCCAAGCAGTTGCCATACCAGGCGGTGATGCAACCAGTCAGGATGCTCTCGATGGTGCAGCTGTAGAATTTTTTGAGGATCTGAGGACCCATGCCAAATCTTTTTAGTCTCCTGAGGGGGAATAGGCTTTGTCGTGCCCTCTTCACGACTGTCTTGGTGTGTTTGGACCATGATAGTTCGTTGGTGATGTGGACACCAAGGAACTTGAAGCTCTCAACCTGTTCCACTACAGCCCCGTCGATGAGAATGGGGGCGTGCTCAGTCCTCTTTTTTTTCCTGTAGTCCACAATCATCTCCTTTGTCTTGGTCACGTTGAGGGAGAGGTTGTTGTCCTGGCACCACACGGCCACCTCCCTATAGGTGCTCAGTCCCCTACTGTACTCTCTGTTCACCCATGACTGCATGGCCAGGCACGACTGCATGGCCACACGACCTCCTCCCTATAGGCTGTCTCATCGTTGTCGGTGATCAGGCCTACCACTGTTGTGTCGTCGGCAAACTTAATGATGGTGTTGGAGTCGTGCCTGGCCATGCAGTCATGGGTGAACAGAGAGTACAGTAGGGGACTGAGCACGCACCCCTGAGGGGCCCCCGTGTTGAGGATCAGTGTGGCAGATGTGTTGTTACCTACCCTTACCACCTGGGGGCGGCCCGTCAGGAAGTCCAGGATCCAGTTGCAGAGGGAGGTGTTTAGTCCCAGGATCCTTAGCTTAGTGATGAGCTTAGAGGGCACTATGGTGTTGAATGCTGAGCTGTAGTCAATGAATAGCATTCTCACGTAGGTGTTCCTCTTGTCCAGGTGGGAAAGGGCAGTGTGGAGTGCGATAGAGATTGCATCATCTGTGGATCTGTTGGGGCGATATGCAAATTGGAGTGGGTCTAGGGTTTCTGGGATTATGCTGTTGATGTGAGCCATGACCAGTCTTTCAAAGCACTTCATGGCTACAGACGTCAGTGCTACGGGTCGGTAGTCATTTAGGCAGGTTATCTTAGAGTTCTTGGGCACGGGGACTATGGTGGTCTGCTTGAAACATGTTGGTATTACAGACTCAGTCAGGGACATGTTGAAAATGTCAGTGAAGACACTTGCCAGTTGGTCAGCACATGCTCGGAGTACAGGTCCTGGTAATCCGTCTGGCCCTGCGGCCTTGTGAATGTTGACCTGCTTAAAAGTCTTACTCACATCGGCTACGGAGAGCGTGATCACATAGTCATCCGGAACAGCTGGTGCTCTCATGCATGCTTCAGTGTTGCTTGCCTCGAAGCGAGCATAGAAGTGGTTTAGTGGCCTCTAACCCTAGGAAGCTCTTTGCCACATTTTCCTCCCTCCTGAATCCTCCCCCCCCCCCCCCCCCCCTCTCTCTCTGTGGATGACTTCGTCAACCACTTTGAAAAGAAGGTTGACGACATCCGATCCTCGTTTGTTAAGTCTAATGACACTGCTGGTCCTGCTCACACTGCCCTACCCTATGCTTTGACTTCTTTCTCCCCTCTCTCTCCAGATAAAATCCTGCGACTTGTGACTGCAGGCCGCCCAACAACCTGCCCGCTTGACCCCATCCCCTCCTCCCTTCTCCAGACCATCTCCGGTGACCTTCTCCCCTACCTCACCTCGCTGATCAACTCATCCTTGACCGCTGGCCATGTCCCTTCCGTCTTCAAGAGAGCGAGAGTTACTCCCCTTCTCAAAAAACCAACACTCGACCCCACTGATGTCAACAACTACAGACCAGTATCCCTTCTCTCTTTTCTTTCCAAAACTATTGAGCGTGCCGTCTTTAGCCAACTCTCTTGCTATCTCTCTCAGAATGACCTTCTTGATCCAAACCAATCAGGTTTCAGGACTGGTCATTCAACTGAGACTGCTCTTCTCTGTGTCACGGAGACTCTCCGCACTGCTAAAGCTAACTCTCTCTCCTCTGCTCTTGTCCTTCTAGACCTGTCTGCTGCCTTTGATACTGTGAACCATCAGATCCTCCTCTCCACCCTCTCCGAGATGGGCATCTCCGGCGCGGCTCACTCCTGGATTGCGTCCTACCTGACCGGTCGCTCCTACCAAGTGGCGTGGCGGGAAGCTGTCTCCGCACCACGTGCTCTCACCACTGGTGTCCCCCAGGGATCGGTTCTGGGCCCTCTCTTTTTCTCCCTATACACCAAGTCACTTGGCTCTGTCATATCCTCACATGGCCTTTCCTATCATTGCTACGCTGACGATACACAACTAATCTTCTCCTTTCCCCCTTCTGATAACCAGGTGGCGAATCGCATCTCTGCATGTCTGGCAGACATATCAGTATGGATGACGGATCACCACCTCAAGCTGAACCCTGGCAAGACGGAGCTGCTCTTCCTCCCGGGGAAGGACTGCCCGTTCCATGATCTCGCCATCACGGTTGACAACTCCGCTGTGTCCTCCTCCCAGAGTGCGAAGAGCCTAGGCGTGACCCTGGACAACACCCTGTCGTTCTCCGCCAACATCAAGGCGGTGACCCGCTCCTGCAGGTTCATGCTCTACAACATTCGGAGAGTGCGACCCTGCCTTACACAGGAAGCGGCGCAGGTCCTGGTCCAGGCACTTGTCATCTCCCGTCTGGACTACTGCAACTCGCTGTTGGCTGGGCTCCCTGCCTGTGCCATTAAACCCCTACAACTCATCCAGAATGCCGCAGCCCGTCTGGTGTTCAACCTTCCCAAGTTCTCTCACGTCACCCCCCTCCTCCGCACACTCCACTGGCTTCCAGTTGAAGCTCGCATCCGCTACAAGACCATGGTGCTTGCCTATGGAGCAGTGAGGGGAACGGCACCTCTGTACCTTCAGGCTCTGATCAGTCCCTACAATCAAACGAGGACATTGCGTTCATCCACCTCTGGCCTGCTGGCTCCCCTTCCTCTGCGGAAGCATAGCTCCCGCTCAGCCCAGTCAAAACTGTTCGCTGCTCTGGCACCCCAATGGTGGAACAAGCTCCCTCACGACGCCAGGACAGCGGAGTCACTCACCACCTTCCGGAGACATTTGAAACCCCACCTCTTTAAGGAATACCTGGGATAGGATAAAGTATTCCTTCTAACCCCCCCCCCCCCCCCCCCCCCCAAATTGTAAAGTGGTTATCCCACTGGCTATAGGGTGAACGCACCAATTTGTGAGTCGCTCTGGCTAAGAGCGTCTGCTAAATGACGTTAATGTGCCCTTGAGCAAGGCACTTAACCCTAATTGCTCCTGTAAGTCGCTCTGGTTAAGAGCGTCTGCTAAATGACTAAAATGTAAAATGTAAAATGTAAAAAATGTTTAGCTCGTCTGGTAGGCTTGTGTCACTGTGCAGCTCGTGGCTGTGCTTCCCTTTGTAGTCTGTAATAGTTTTCAAGCCCTGCCACATCCGACGAGCGTCAGAGCCAGTGTAGTATGATTCAATCTTAGACCTGTATTGACTCTTTGCCTGTTTGATGGTTCGTCGGAGGTCATAGCGGGATTTCTTATAAGCGTCCGGGTTAGAGTCCCGTTCCTTGAAAGCGGCAGCTCTACCCTTTAGCTCAGTGCGGATGTTTCCTGTAATCCATGGCTTCTGGTTGGGGTATGTACGTACGGTCACTGTGGGGACGACATCATCGATGCACTTATTGATGAAGCCAGTGACTGATGTGGTGTACTCCTCAATGCTGTCTGAAGAATCACGGAACATGTTCCAGTCTGTGCTAGCAAAACAGTCCTGTAGCTTAGCATCTGCGTCATCTGACCACTTTTTTATTAACCGAATCACTGGTGCTTCCTGCTTCAGTTTTTGCTTATAAGCAGGAATCAGGAGGATAGAGTTAGGGTCAGATTTGCCAAATGGAGGGCGAGGGAGAGCTTTGTATGCGTCTCTGTGTGTGGAGTAAAGGTGGTCTAGAGTTTTTTTCCCTCTGGTTGCACATTTAACATGCTGGTAGAAATTAGGTAGAACAGATTTAAGTTTCCCTGCATTAAAGTCCCCGGCCACTAGGAGCGCTGCATCTGGATGAGCGTTTTCCTGTTGATTAATGGCCTTGTACAACTCATTCAGTGCAATCTTGGCTGATTTCCTTTGATTTTCCCATGATGTCAAGCAAAGAGGCACTGAGTTTGAAGGTAGGCCTTGAAATACATCCACAGGTACACCTCCAATTGACTCAAATGATGTCAATTAGCCTATCAGAAGCTTCTAAAGCCATGACATCATTTTCTGGAATTTTCCAAGCTGTTCAAAGGCACAGTGAACTTAGTGTATGTAAACTTCTGACCCACTGGAATTGTGATACAGTGAATTATAAGTGAAACAATCTGTCTGTAAATAATTGTTGTAAAAATTACTTGAGCCATGCACAAAGTAGATATGCTAACTGACTTGCCAAAACTATAGTTTGTTAACAAGAAATGCGTGGAGTGGTTGAAAAACTTCCTACTTCAACTGTGTATACTAGGTGGTGTCAGAGGAAGGCCCAATAAATTGTCAAAGACTCCAGCCACCCTAGTCATAGACTGTTCTCTCTGCTACCGCACGTCAAGCGGTACCGGAGCGCCAAGTCTAGGTCCAAAAGGCTCCTTAACAGCTTACATTTACATTTACATGTTAGTCATTTAGCAGACGCTCTTATCCAGAGTGACTTACAGTTAGTGAGTGCATACATTTTCATACTGGCCCCCCGTGGGAATCGAACACCATGCTCTACCAACTGAGCTTATTATCTATGCATAGTCACTTAACCCCTACCTACATGTACAAATTACCTCAATTAACCTGTACCCCCGCACATTGACTCGGTACCGGTACCCCCTGTATATAGCCTCGTTATTGTTATTTTATTGTGATACTTTTTATTTTATTTTTTACTTTACTTTATTTAGTCAATATTTTCTTAACTCTATTTCTTGAACTGCATTGTTGGTTAAGGGCTTGTAAGTAAGCATTTCACGGTAAGGTCTACCTACCTGTTGTATTCTGTGCTTGTGACAAATACAATTTGATTTGATTTGATACTGCACTGCCCCTCCATACAGTCAGAGATGAACCTATACCATTATAAAGTAGGATGGAGTACCTTCAGGTTGAGACACAGCAGAGACCACCCTATAGTGGTTTTTTACACTGTTGTAATGATTGATTTTACATGCAGTCCTTCACCATTTTTAGCGCAGAGTTATTATTAGAATTATTTCTAATTGACTGATAATATATATTTTTAAAGCAGACCATTACAAATAATTCATAGAACGCCCTCTTTAATCTTTGCAACAATGGCTGTTTGTACAAATACAAAATAAGTTGTATTTTATCTTGATGTTATTCAGTAGTTGGCCTACAGACTTCAGAGGATGTTAACTTGAATCTTCCCTGTACCACTGTTCACCAGCAGCCCACTAAACATCCTAGAACATTCTCCAGTTACCTCCAGCGGTGGTTCAGTTTCCTACACTACTAGGAGATTAGTCAACTATTAGGGGTCCTTTCCTCTCTGAGCTGTCCTAGCTGTGCCTGAAGGGCCTTACCGACCTCCAGAGTCACACTTTGTGTGTGTGTGGGTGTGTGTCACCCTGCCTGGAAGGTATGACCCCGGTATTACAGGGTGATCCCACTAACAAAGCTCTCCTGACCTGGGGAAACTCAGGGAACTGGTGGGTTAAGAGAAAACAGACAATACGTCCAACCACAGCTAACAGGGAGCCCCTCTCTAACAGGGAGCTCCTCTCTGAAAGGGAGCCCCTCTCTAACAGGGAGCCCCTCTCTAACAGGGAGCCCCTCTCTGGCCCCTCTCTAACAGGGAGCCCCTCTCTGGCCCCTCTCTAACAGGGAGCCCCTCTCTGGCCCCTCTCTAACAGGGAGCCCCTCTCTGGCCCCTCTCTAACAGGGAGCCCCTCTCTAACAGGGAGCCCCTCTCTAACAGGGAGCCCCTCTCTGGCCCCTCTCTAACAGGGAGCTCCTCTCTAACAGGGAGCCCCTCTCTGGCCCCTCTCTAACAGGGAGCCCCTCTCTAACAGGGAGCCACTCTCTGGCCCCTCTCTAACAGGGAGCCCCTCTCTGGCCCCTCTCTAACAGGGAGCCCCTCTCTAACAGGGAGCCCCTCTCTAACAGGGAGCCCCTCTCTAACAGGGAGCCCCTCTCTGGCCCCTCTCTAACAGGGAGCCCCTCTCTGGCCCCTCTCTAACAGGGAGCCCCTCTCTAACAGGGAGCCCCTCTCTAACAGGGAGCCCCTCTCTGACAGGGAGCCCCTCTCTGGCCCCTCTCCAACAGGGAGCCCCTCTCTAACAGGGAGCCCCTCTCTAACAGGGAGCCCCTCTCTAACAGGGAGCCCCTCTCTGGCCCCTCTCTAACAGGGAGCCCCTCTCTAACAGGGAGCCCCTCTCTGGCCCCTCTCCAACAGGGAGCCCCTCTCTAACAGGGAGCCCCTCTCTAACAGGGAGCCCCTCTCTGACAGGGAGCCCCTCTCTAACAGGGAGCCCCTCTCTAACAGGGAGCCCCTCTCTGGCCCCTCTCTAACAGGGAGCCCCTCTCTGGCCCCTCTCTAACAGGGAGCCCCTCTCTAACAGGGAGCCCCTCTCTAACAGGGAGCCCCTCTCTGGCCCCTCTCTAACAGGGAGCCCCTCTCTAACAGGGAGCCCCTCTCTAACAGGGAGCCCCTCTCTAACAGGGAGCCCCTCTCTGACAGGGAGCCCCTCTCTGGCCCCTCTCTAACAGGGAGCCCCTCTCTAACAGGGAGCCCCTCTCTAACAGGTAGCCCCTCTCTAACAGGGAGCCCCTCTCTAACAGGTAGCCCCTCTCTAACAGGGAGCCCCTCTCTAACAGGGAGCCCCTCTCTGGCCCCTCTCTAACAGGGAGCCCCTCTCTGACAGGGAGCCCCTCTCTGGCCCCTCTCTAATAGGGAGCCCCTCTCTGACAGGGAGCCCCTCTCTGGCCCCTCTCTAACAGGGAGCCCCTCTGTTACAGGGAGCCCCTCTAACAGGGAGCCCCTCTCTAACAGGGAGCCCCTCTCTGGCCCCTCTCTAACAGGGAGCCCCTCTCTGGCCCCTCTCTAACAGGGAGCCCCTCTCTAACAGGGAGCCCCTCTCTAACAGGGAGCCCCTCTCTGACAGGGAGCCCCTCTCTAACAGGGAGCCCCTCTCTAACAGGGAGCCCCTCTCTAACATGTCTTAATAATGATGGACTATCATATCTAAGCTTTTGTGGTTGTTCTGATTGACACCTCTGTCTGAGCAGCACAACCGGGAGAAACCGTGGTTCAGGTATATTACTGGAAGTTATAGGAGCAAGAGCAGTGTGTTGGTTTCTCTTTTCTATAACCACTGGAAGTTATAGCAGCAAGAGCAGTGTGTTGGTTTCTCTTTTCTATAACCACATTATTGCAACTTGATAACTCAGATGTGCAAGTGCTTTTTTAAATGATAAACTTGTTGAAGTTGGACTTTCATAATACAATTATATTACAATGTTTTAATGACATTAGCACCCCTGCGAGAGCAGAACTCTCAAGTTGATCAAGATGGAACAATTTCCAGTCAATAATGTGAATTATGGCCCTTTAGAGACACCAGTAATTAGCTTGGCTTAGTATGTGAAACACTATCCAGGTCGTATTCCTGTGGGGGGCTAAATGGTGTTTCCCCTGGCTAGGGCTTTCACACCGAGGTTAGGGTCTCTACGGTTCTCTTCCCGTGTCCTCTGTACCTCAGCTGGTAAAGCATGGCGCTGGTAACGCTAAGGTAGTGGGTTCGATCCCCGGGACCACCCATACACAAAAAAAATTAAAAAATGTATGCACGCATGACTGTAAGTCGCTTTGGATAAAAGCGTCTGCTAAATGGCATATTATATTATAGGCCTTACACACTGAGGTTAGGGTCCCTACAGTCCTCTTCCCTTGGCTAGGCCTTACACACTGAGGTTAGGGTCCCTACAGTCCTCTTCCCCTGGCTAGGCCCTACACACTGAGGTTAGGGTCCCTACAGTCCTCTTCCCTTGTCTAGGCCCTACACACTGAGGTTAGGGTCCCTACAGTCCTCTTCCTGTGGCTAGGCCCTGCACACTGAGGTTAGGGTCCCTACAGTCCTCTTTCCCTGTCTAGGCCTACAACACTGAGGTTTAGGGTCCCTACAGTCCTCTTCCCTTGTCTAGGCCATACACACTGAGGTTAGGGTCCTACAGTCCTCTTCCCTGTCTAGGCCCCTACACACTGAGGTTAGGGTCCCTACATTCCCCCTCTTCCCTTGTCTAGGCCCTACACACTGAGGTTAGTCCCCTACAGTCCTCTTCCCTTGAGTCTAGGCCCTGCACACTGAGGTTAGGATCCCTACAGTCCTCTTCCCCTGGCTAGGCCCTGCACACTGAGGTTAGGGTCCCTACAGTCCTCTTCCCCTGACTAGCCCTACACACTGAGGTTAGGGTCCCTACAGTCCTCTTCCCTTGGCTAGGCCTTACACACTGAGGTTAGGGTCCCTACAGTCCTCTTCCCTTGGCTAGGCCTTACACACTGAGGTTAGGGTCCCTACAGTCCTCTTCCCTGTGGCTAGGCCTTACACACTGAGGTTAGGGTCCCTACAGTCCTCTTCCCTTGGCTAGGCCCTACCGATCAGAGCAGCCTGTGATCTAGCGGTGTGGTGGTCAGCATGGACAACACCTCAGAGCCACACGATTACCACCAGGTCATGGAGAACAGGAATGTTCTGTGATTAGTTTAGATTAGATTAGTTTAGAGGAGACAAATGCATGATGTTTCCTCTTCCGTCCAGCAACCTGCAGAGCCTGAGTGGAAAACTGAGCAGAACTGCTACACTCTATAGCTAGGCCTACAACATGGCACAGTTTATATGGTCCTTTATGCTTGCGTTTCATCTACACTGTCAAAAAAAAAGACAGTTGTTTCAACTAATTATTATTAAGTAACTGGTTCCACAGCCTTGTTTAGTTTACTCAACTTTTCAGTCAAAGTGTTACCTGAACTTAATTTTTTTTTTGTTGTCCCAAACTTCGCTCCAACTTGAGAAAACTTCAGGCAAAAAATTCAGTCAACTTAAAATGATGTTTTTTCTCAACTTGTCTCACATGTTCATTCAATTAGAAATGATTATTCGTGCATCTTAACTAAAAAAAAGCGGTGGAACTAGTTACACTCATACGGTGCTTTTGACATACAATGTTTTCAACTGACATATCTGACACATGTTGACCATTACATTGTGCATGTTCATTTATACTGTAATTATTATTCAACATGTCCTCACCTGGGATTTGAACTCACAACCTTTTGGTTCACGGCATTCTGATCTAACTGCTATGCCACCATAATAATTAGTTGAAACAACTAAAATTGTTTATATATACAACATTGTGTAAATTAGAGGAGACAAATGCATCATAATGGTGTGATGGACCTCCAGTCCAGCAACCTGCAGAGTCTTACAGCTCTTAAGGAGGAAAACTGACTGAACTGATGCATGGGCCTACTTAGCACTCAATATCTATATGGCATATTTGAAGCCATTTATGATCCTTGCACATAATATGATACCGTTTATTATCGTAACCGTTTATTATGTGGTATCAAAACAAACGGAGGTCAAATGCTGGCCATTATGTAGGCTAATTCACCTAGTCCCAGTCTAAGAGGCCATCCAATTGAAAATCCCAGATTAGGACCCTCTGGAACCTATTCAGTTGTAAATAATATTCAAGTGAGCCGGTCAGGGTGTGCACAGATTCTTGAACTGAAACTGTTCCAGTGGTGGTTGGACAGTATCGGTATATCCAGTCAGTTTCTGTCTCTATCGAAAGAGACCAGAGGGTGGCAGCATTTGAAAACAACACGAAGCAGGCCATGGACAACTTTTAGAAACCTTTTTTTTGAATTGCAGCCAAATCCTACTTTGCACAAATAAACTGTTACAATGTACATTTTGGAAATGAAAAAACACCCTTTATTCGTATGGAACTTTTAGGACGTTTAGGAGTATACCCTGAACGGGGGAGGCCAATCCTACACTACAGCGCTCACAATAACTCACCAAATAACTAAATAGCCTATTGCAAAATGTACACCAAACACGGATCTTTTAACTCGTCTAAGCTAAGTCACTGTCCCGTATTATTTTACTACATCATTAATTATAATTTAACATTAACAATAATAAAAAGTGGAATATTTTCTTCAGTTGAAAAACAGGTCATTTGATCTACTTTTATCCCTTGGTGTTCCTGAATTTGTTTTATTGCATTGTAGGCTGGTCATTTTACTCGTGTGCTTCGTCAATAAAAAATAAAATAATGGCCTATGCTATTTTAAATTGTCATTAGAGCTCGTCCTCTGTTGGCAATATTGTATTTTTTTTTTTGGGGGGGGGGGGCAAATATTTATTGTCCATTGATATC
This sequence comes from Coregonus ussuriensis, assembly GCA_031479575.1. Classification (NCBI taxonomy): domain Eukaryota; kingdom Metazoa; phylum Chordata; class Actinopteri; order Salmoniformes; family Salmonidae; genus Coregonus; species Coregonus ussuriensis. Next base: position 105,072,425 of record CM062473.1, on the reverse strand, counting down.
TGAACGTTTCTGCAAACGTGTCTGTGATTTTGATGAAATGCGTTCAAACAAAGTTTGTTGGACTGATATAGGCCTACCGGTAGATTTTCTAACCTAAAAATAAAAAAATAGTGTTGGATAATGAATTTAATATAAAACATTTCTCAAATAGAATGCGTTTTTCTATTTAAATGCAACTTATTAAACTCTTAAATCCTTCTGTCTACTGCGGCCTATATAGACCTAGTCTACATTTCATAGCTTACATTTTGGCCTCTTAATTATTATTATTATTATTTATTTTTTGGGGGGGGGATAAGCGTGTTTGACAAAGTTATTTTAATTACACAATTAAACATCTTAATATCCCACCGAATAAAATAATGACTAAAACGACATGACCCCGGTATACCAGAGGAGCAGGTGGTCCAGCGACGCGCGGAAAATCATATTATCTCCAGCGACGCGGGAAAAACCATCATATTATCAGGTGCCTTGTCATACTTTTAACACTTATTAAGCCACGTTTATTGCAAACTAACTCGTTCCAGAGATCGTGTTGTCTAAACACATAGCCTATATGGAGATGTTGTTTTTACAGCCTAACTTCCTTTATGTTTTACTTTGTCATGCGTGGAAGCCAGGAGTGCTTGTTAAACCATCAAATAATCACATTGTTTTTTTTTACCCTAACACTCATAGAAAAATGGGTTCTATTGCTTGCTTCATATTTAACACACCTAAAGGTTCTATATAGAATAACCCTTTTGTAGGGTTCTTTGATCAGAACCCCAATATGGTTAGATGTTCTTCTTCACTGATCCAAACTGTTGGTTCTAAGAGTGTAGCCATCTGTTCACCAAAATCAAAGGCTACTTAAATTGAGAACTTATATTTGACAGAAACAATTGATTAAAAAAAATATATAAAATATTTGTTTCAATTCGTTTTTTTTGTATGGAAATTATGAAGGTCTATTCAGAAAACTATTATTTAAGATATATATATATTTGTAAAAGTGTCCGTGCGTAAAAGTGCAAATATGGTTGGCCAATTGTAAAACCGTTTTATTGGATAACTTGTAGCCTAAACACCTGTTTTAATTGCGTATGCGCGGTAAATTACTTAGCCTAACTTACTCCAGGTTAACTCCAAAAACTGCATTAATGAGCGGGCTATCTCGCACCAGGATCTCTCCCCATTGATGCACAGATTCGGTTAAGACAATTCGACTGAAGCGTGACAGAAACGGGGAGTCACCCTCTAGACAGTTCCTTTCACAGGGTTTACCTGTCGACGCTCCAGGCGGAGCACTTAAATACGCCTCCTCCCCCGGGTCCAGCTTTAGTCCTCCGGGAGAGACTGACGGAAACAGACGGTTGGGAAAGGAACCGCGTGTTCTTGATGATAGAGGAAGAAACGAGGATTCGTACTCAATTAGAACGGATTATGAAGGCTTTTGGACAGCAGCAATCCAACGCGCAGACCAGCCCCATCCAGCACCACAGCGCACAGGAGCTCCTGGACATGGCCGTGTACTGCGATAACTTCGGCAGCATGTACCAGCACCAGCAAAACCTCCATCACAGTCACCACCCGCAGAGGCCGCCGGCTCATCCTCCAAGCTACGGCCTCGGGGAGTACACCTCGCCGAACACCAACCCGTACCTGTGGCTAAACGGCCCAAGCATCAACTCGTCTCCATACCTGACGGGATCGAATGGAGCATCGTACATACAGTCTGGATACGGAGCGAACCAGCGGCAGTTCCTGCCCCCTCCCACGGGGTTTGGTGGAGCTGACCTCGGATGGCTCTCAATCTCCAGCCAGCAGGAACTCTTCAAGATGGTTAGACCTCCTTACTCCTACTCAGCGCTGATTGCCATGGCTATCCAGGGCGCCGGGGACAAGAGGTTGACGCTGAGTCACATCTATCAGTATGTGGCAGAGAATTTCCCGTTTTATAAGAAGAGCAAAGCTGGGTGGCAGAACTCAATCAGACACAACCTGTCACTGAATGACTGTTTTAAGAAAGTTGCCCGGGATGACGATGACCCTGGTAAGTTACAATACCTGTTGTACTTTTAAATAACTCGTCATTATTTGCACCTATTAAATGTGTCATTTTGAATGTCATACCTTGCCATTTGATTTGTAGGACTTGTCTGTCAGTAGACTAGAGCAATAATGACCTTATATATATCTTGTTTGATGTGTCCTGTCTTAATGTGTTCATAGGGAAGGGAAACTACTGGACATTGGACCCAAACTGTGAGAAAATGTTCGATAACGGCAACTTCAGAAGGAAGAGAAAGAGGCGAGCTGACTTGAACGGAGGAGACACCAACAACACTGTTCTTCCGGTGAAGTCAGAAGACACAGCCGCCCTGAAGCTCTCCGACACGGCCAGCATCATGAGTTCATCCCCTCCCAGCCTCCAGAACTCCCCTGGCTCCTCCGAGCCCAAATCATCCCCATCCCCGTCTGTGGAACACAGTCCCTGTTACAACAACTTTGTCTCCACTATGAACTCGATGCTGGCGGGGAGCAACAACGGCTCTATCCGGGGGGGCAGGGGGGACTTTGGTTCAGGAGGACATGTTATGGGGGATTTGTCGCCTCATCAGACCCGAGAGAACATGTCCGGACTTGGTGCATACTCGCCCTCTCAGATCACGCCACTGAACTCTGATACCACTCACCTCTCCACAGCTAATAGAATGAACTACTACACATCAGCACAGAACAGTCACAGCGGAGGCATGGGCCTCACCAACTCTCCCTCAAACCACTTCAGTGTTAATAATTTGTTATACAGCCGCGAAGGAACCGAGGTGTAGGCTATACGCCTAGTCATCATTATGTCAGATGTATGTAGATAATGTTGTACAACTCGTTGGCATACTTGTATAAAGTACTCAGTGAGTACATCAAGTACGGTGATTGTTATTCACGTTATACATTCCATAATAAGAACGTGTAATGGCAATGTCATAAATATGCTTTCTCGTGATTTTTTAATTGGGTCGAAACTACGTCCGACCTAGCATTTAAGAACATAATTGAGACCAACTTTTTATGCACAAAGTGGTGCCCCTGGAATGGTCTTGCCTTGGAATAAACATTTACCGTACCTTCCGTTTCCTTTATATAGACCTTATGTAGCTGCATGATGACCTCACTGTGCCTTTCAGAAGAGCGTGTATTTTTATAGGACAGACTACTTCTGCAGATATATGTTTTATGTGTAGCCTAAATAGCAGCCCTCTTTGCAGACCACTTTGTGTATTTTTGTAGAAGGAATTGTGTGTATAATTTTATTTAAGCCCATTGTCAACATTTGAATAAATCTAATATCTGAAATCCTTGATTGTCTCACATTTATCCGCCATGATACTCAACTCTGCAATAAACCAGCGCTCTATTTCATGTTTTAGCACGATTCCATTTTACTTATACGCACTAAAATCTTGAAATTATTAACGTGAAGATATGAACGTCTGGCTCTTAATTATAATGAACATTTTAGGTTACTTTAACATAACATTTTAAGTTGACGTTTAAAACAGTAATGCATCTGTGGGATTTGATACGCTGGAGCTGAAATGGTGTGGGAGAACATGTTCGCTCTTAATTATAATGAACATTTTAGGTTACTTTAACATAACATTTTAAGTTGACGTTTAAAACAGTAATGCATCTGTGGGATTTGATACGCTGGAGCTGAAATGGTGTGGGAGAACATGTTCTCTGACTCCTTACAATACCAAACAGTATTAAATGACGTTTTTTTTTTAGCTAAAGATGATCCAATGCATTTATAATGGGACTGACAATTATTTACCAGAGGTATTTCAGGTTTAATCGAGGTTGGAATTAATCCTTTACCCCGCCGTGTACACCCCTCCCTCCCTCCAGCCTCATCCATTCCATTCATGGCACTTTGCAGAGAGTCAGCCAGATATTCCATCTCAGACTCGCAATACAGTTTGTTCCAGTAGGCCTAACTTCCATACAGTTCCTAAATTGATCAATAATATTTTATATTGAATGGAAAAACAAAAACCCCATTCACATAATAGGCTACAACAATGATGGCATAGCCTGTTACTGAAGTTTCCTCTGTGTGATCATTAGCTCATGCCTCCTCAACTGTATGAAAGCCGTAGGTGAGACTGAGACATTTTCCGCTTGTCACTTTGAATAAACCCGATTTACACTGAGATTCAAGACACATCACATCTTTATTTCCACCCAGTTCAGAAGTTCAGCTTCTGGTCTTATTTAATGGTGTGTATGGATGGAGGGAAACTTGTTGAATGAATAGTTCACACCTGTTTCAGTTTCTTCAGCTGGGAAAGTTTAATCACTCACGCATAAAACGCCGAGTGACGTTTTTTTAAACATCGTGTGAAAAATAAGAATGTTAGATAATTCGATGTCGTTTTACTTGAGCTGTGAAACAATCTGGAAGAGCATCCACTGAGCGATTCATGTGAGTGCAAAATAGCATGTAACACCCATTGTTGTGCATGTGCAATTGTCCTACTATTATGGGCCAAAACAAGATAAATATTGTTCCTGCTCTGCTGTAGGGGGGGAATAATAACCAGAGAGCATTCCCATGAAAAATGTTCAAGCCATTAAACAGCTATCCTACTCATGTCGTATTTTGAAACAATTTGCGGTACGCATGAAATCAAAGGAAGTAAATAAAAGAGAACACCTCTTAATTGGTGGATAGTTCCGTGCGCTCTGGCGCTCTTGTTGTCTGGACTAAAGCAAAATTGACAAGAGGTTCGTGCCCGTGGCTGTGACACAATGGGCCCTGGCAATACCGAGGGATCCCCTCCTGCGCTCGGATGAAAACACTCGGTGACCCCAGATCTGGGAACGTATTATATCACTCAGACCACATCTCCCTCCTGTTGTCCATGAAGCACGAGCTTCTTATCTAACAAAGAGTATTTTTGTCAAACAAACGGGTTCTCACAGCGACAAGTTTTCAATTGAAATCCTGTCTTTCTCCAATGTTGTAATGTAGGCCTACCAGTAAATATAACGTACATGTCATGTGTAATTACAACGTTATACGTAAGCTCTAAAATAGCTAGAAACTATAAACACGCTACAATGAATTGAATAGTGATAATCTCATTGTAGGCCTATTTAGGTATGGGTGTACTGGGAGGCCTGTGCACTGTCATTGATGTAATGTACCCCAATAATCACCATGACAACCCTGTGGCAATCTGTTGTATTTAGACATCAAGTCCAGTTTTGACTTGACACATTCAGGGGTAAATACACAAACAAATGAACATGACAGTAAGTCCATTATTCCTCTAAACCAGACCGAGATCCTCCCTTCTCTGGGACCAGTGGAAATGTAAACCTTCCTCTCAAACGTCAATATTCCAGCCACTCTTTTTTCATCCATCCGGAGTTCGACCTCGGTAGCCCTATTTTATAGTTCTGTTTTATCTTCTTTCATATTACGAGAACCAACAGTTCTGGAATAATACGCATTCTAGGCTATAAAATATCAGACTCATTATTTTCATTTTATTACTAAGATGTCCCAATCATGCAAATACAGCAGTCATGACATACTTAACATGTTCCCCTGTTAAACTTCCATTAAGTGGCAGTAGGTAGTTTCCATCTAGTCAGTTGTCAGAGGCCTACCATCTCCATCCTGATACGCTCCAGTGCCCTCTGCCTCAGGGGAATTTTACCTGGCCGGGCCCTTATGAATATCAGTCACCTGGCAACCTGGTTGGCCTCTCATACCTGATGCCTTCTTCTGGGCCCCCGACCTGGCCTCCATACCCCCAGGGCTAGGGATCGGCCCAGGCCATGGTGGGAGCGTCTCCGGTAGGGTGGCCCCAACCACGGTAACCCCAACCCTGGTCCCCATAGAATCCCCAAGCCCAGTGGCCCCAACCCTGGTCCCCATAGAAGCCCCAAGCCCAGTGGCCCCAACCCTGGTCCCCATAGAAGCCCCAAGCCCAGTGGCCCCAACCCCAACACTGGTCCTCATAGAAGCCCCAAGCCCAGTGGCCCCAACCCCAACCCTGGTCCCCATAGAAGCCCCAAGCCCAGTGGCCCCAACCCCAACCCTGGTCCCCATAGAAGCCCCAAGCCCAGTGGCCCCAACCCCAACCCTGGTCCCCATAGAAGCCCCAAGCCCAGTGGCCCCAACCCCAACCCTGGTCCCCATAGAAGCCCCAAGCCCAGTGGCCCCAACCCCAACCCTGGTCCCCATAGAAGCCCCAAGCCCAACCCTAAAGGCTAAAACCATAATGAGGGGTTTCAGGCTCAAAGAGCCTCATAATTGGATGGTGGTGTTTGACCCAGGTTTGGGACGGGATTATTTAAATATTTAATCCCGTCAGTTTCTCCTCTAGATGGACGGGACAGGAAGTATCCGTTTTAAGCTGGTCATGTGATATGGCAGAAGGGCCAGAAACCAGGCTGTGTGTGTGGCTGGGGAATTTTGGTCAGCAGCATTAGGGAAGCGTTACATCCTCAAACACTAGGTCCTTAGAGAGAACCAGAGATCAGCTGTCCTGTTCCTCTGCTCAGATATAAGGTTAACAGGTTGGTTGAAGGGGAAAGAGGTGGACAACAATGTGTTTCGTAAAAATACTACAGAAAAACATTCTAGGCCTACTACCAAGTAAACTACTGATAAAACATTATAGTCCTGCTACCAAGTAAACTACTGATAAAACATTATAGTCCTGGTACCAAGTAAACTACTGATAAAACATTATAGTCCTGGTACCAAGTAAACTACTGATAAAACATTATAGTCCTGGTACCAAGTAAACTACTGATAAAACATTATAGTCCTGGTACCAAGTAAACTACTGATAAAACATTATAGTCCTGGTACCAAGTAAACTACTGATAAAACATTATAGTCCTGGTACCAAGTAAACTTTCAGGTCCAGTACCATCGTTGGGCCGCGGGTGTGAAAGATTCAGCAGGAATAATTTCCTAGAATAATTTTTATAGATAACTTTGACACCTTCTGGAAACAGAAGATACTCTATAGGAATGACGGAGTCCATCCAAATCATCTTGGCTCCTGGACTCTGTCCACGCATCTCAAGGCTGCGTTGAAACAATGACTTATCAATGACCCAAGACCAGCTCAGTGAATCCCTTCCATTGTGTCGCTGAGTTGTCATAATGCTGCGTCAAATGTACATTATCCCAGGGGCGTTGGCAGACACAATGTAAGTAACTTAATGCACGTCCCCCTAATTGCCCTGAACACCTCTGTTGATCCTACAGCTATTGTATGCAGTAATCATGAGCCTATGAACCAGAGTTACACTGTTAACACTGAGGCGGTGTGCCCTAGTAGGAAGTCCATTGTGCGCAGCTCACCCCTGCACTATCAGCTCCAATGTAAATAACATGAGCAAGTCTACTTCTGATAAGCTTCCAACTAAAGCATTAAAAACAATCAAGCAACCCAGAAAAGTGCTAAAAATAGCCCACATTAACATATGCAGCCTGAGAAACAAGGTTCATGAAGTCAATAACTTGCTTGTAACAGATGGCATTCATATTCTGACTATCTCTGAAACTCACTTAGATAATACCTTCGATGATACAGTGGTAGCAATACATGGTTATAATATGCACCGAAAAGACAGAAATGCCAACGGGGGCGGTGTTGCGTTCTATATTCAGAACCACATTCCTGTAAATCTTAGAGACGATCTCATGTTAAATACTGTTGAAGTAATATGGCTACAGGTTCATCTGCCTCACCTAAAGCCCATTCTGGTGGGAAGCTGCTATAGACTACCAAGTGCTAACAGTCAGCATCTGGATAACATGTGTGAAATGCTTGATAATGTTTGTGATATCAACAGAGAAGTATATTTTTTGGGTGATTTAAATATTGACTGGCTCTCATCACTCAAGAAAAAATGTAAAACTGTAACCAGTGCCTGCAACCTGGTTCAGGTTATCAGTCAACCTACCAGGGTAGTTAAAAACAGCACAGGAATGATATCATCAACATGTATTGATCACATCTTTACTAATGCTGCAGAAATTTGCTTTAAAGCAGCATCCAAATCCATAGGAGGTAGTGATCACAATATAGTAGCCATATCTAGGAAAACCAAAGTTCCAAAGGCTGGGCCTAATATAGTGTATATAAGAGGTCATACAATAAGGTTTGTAGTGATTCATATGTTGATGATGTAAAGAATATTTTCTGGTCTGTGGTGGGTAATGAGGAGCAACCAGACGCTGCACTTGACACATGAAATTGCTTATTCCAGTTACTAATAAGCAAGCACCCATTAAGAAAATGATTGTAAAAACTGTTAAATCCCCTTGGATTGACGAGGAACTAAAAAACAAATATGGTTGAGAGGGATGAGGCAAAAGTTATGGCAAATAAGTCTGGCAGCCCAACTGATCGGCAAACGTACTGCAAATTAAGAAATCATGTGACTAAACTAAATATAAAAATAACCTATACTATGAAACAAAAATAAATTATAAAAAGAATCATAGTAAAAAGCTTTGGAGCACCTTGAAATGAAATTTTGGTGAAAAAGGCAAACTCGGCTCCATCACTCATTGACTCAGAAGGCTCATTCATCACACAACCCACTGATATTGCCAACTACGTTAATTACTTCTTCATTGGCAAGGTTTGCAGATTTAGGCATGACATGCAAGCAACAAACGCTGACACTACACATCCAAGTATATCTGACCAAATTATGAAAGACAAGTATTGTAATTTTGAATTCCGTAAAGTCAGTTTGGAAGAGGTGAACAAATTATTGTTGTCTATCAATGACAAGCCACCGGGGTCTGACAATCTGGATGGAAAATTACTGAGGATAATAGCGGACGATATTGCCACTCCTATTTGCCACATCTTCAATTTAAACCTACTAGAAAGTGTCTGCCCTGCCCTCAGGCCTGGAGGAAAGCTAAAGTCATTCTGCTACCAAAGAATAGTAAAGCCCCCTTTACTGGCTCAAATAACCGACCAATCAGCCTGTTACCAACCCTTAGTAAACTTCTGGAAAAAATGGTGTTTGACCAGATACAATGCTATTTCACAGTAAACAAACTGACAACAAACTTTCAGCACGCTTATAGGGAAGGACACTCAACAAGCACAGCACTTACACAAATGAGTGATGATTGGCTGAGAGAAATTGATGATAAAATGATTGTGGGGGCTGTCTTGTTAGACTTCAGTGCAGCTTTTGACATTATCAATCATAGTCTGCTGCTGGAAAAACGTACGTGTTATGGCTTTACACCCCCTGCTATAATGTGGATGAAGAGTTACTTGTCTAACAGAACACAGAGGGTGTTCTTTAATGGAAGCCTCTCAAACATAATCCAGGTAGAATCAGGAATTCCCCAGGGCAGCTGTCTAGGCCCCTTACTTTTTTCAATCTTTACTAACGACATACCACTTGGGCTTTGTATGCGGATGACTCAACACTATACACATCAGCTACTACAGCGACTGAAATAACTGCAACACTTAACAAAGAGCTGCAGTTAGGAATAAGTTACTCCTATATATTTCCAAAACTAAAAACATTGTATTTGAGACAAATCATTCACTAAACTCTAAACCTCAACTACATCTTGTAATGAATAATGTGGAAATTGATCAAGTTGAGGTGACTAAACTGCTTGGAGTAACCCTGGATTGTAAACTGTCATGGTCAAAACATATTGATACAACAGTAGCTAAGATGGGGAGAAGTCTGTCCATAATAAAGCGCTACTCTGCCTTCTTAACAACACTATCAACAAGGCAGGTCCTACAGGCCCTAGTTTTGTCGCACTTAGACTACTGTTCAGTCGTGTGGTCAGGTGCCACAAAGAGGGACTTAGGAAAATTGCAGTTGGCTCAGAACAGGGCAGCACGGCTGGCCCTTGGATGTACACAGAGAGCTAACATTAATGACATGCATGTCAATCTCTCATGGCTCAAAGTGGAGGAGAGATTGACTTCATCACTTCTTGTTTTTGTAAGAGGTGTTGACAAGCTGAATGTACGAGCTGTCTGTTTAAAATACTCGGACACCCATGCATACACCACAAGACATGCCACCAGAGGTCTCTTCACAATCCCCAAGTCCAGAACAGACTATGGGAGGAGCACAGCACTACATGGAGCCATGACTACATGGAACTCTATTCCACATCAGGTAACTGGATAATCAGTCTGCATGCGGCTAGGAGAGCCTCCTTTCTGAAGATCATGTTTCATTCTGAGTAGGGGACAGAGAGATACACAGGGCCATGGGGCCTGGAGCTATCTGGAGCTGCCTGGAGCTGGGTAGTGGAGCTGCCTGGTCTTGCCTGGAGCTGGGTGGTAGAGCTGCCTGGAACTGCATGGAGCTGGGTAGTGGAACTGCCTGGAGCTGGGTAGTGGAGCTGCCTGGAACTGCATGGAGCTGGGTAGTGGAGCTGCCTGGAGCTGCGTGGAGCTGGGTGGTAGAGCTGCCTGGAACTGCATGGAGCTGGGTAGTGGAGCTGCCTGGAGTTGGGTAGTGGAGCTGCCTGGAGCTGGGTAGTGGAGCTGCCTGGAGCTGGGTAGTGGAGCTGGGTAGTGGAGCTGGGTAGTGGAGCTGACTGGAGCTGGGTAGTGGAGCTGCCTGGAGCTGGGTAGTGGAGCTGCCTTGAGCTGGGTAGTGGAACTGCCTGGAACTGCATGGAACTGGGTAGTGGAGCTGCCTGGAGTTGGGTAGTGGAGCTGCATGGAGCTGGGTAGTGGAGCTGCCTGGAGTTGGGTAGTGGAGCTGCATGGAGCTGGGTAGTGGAGCTGCGTGGAGCTGGGTAGTGGAGCTGCGTGGAGCTGGGTAGTGGAGCTGCGTGGAGCTGGGTAGTGGAGCTGCGTGGAGCTGGGTAGTGGAGCTGCGTGGAGCTGGGTAGTGGAGCTGACTGGAGCTGGGTGGTGGAGCTGCCTGGAGTTGGGTAGTGGAGCTGCATGGAGCTGGGTAGTGGAGCTGCGTGGAGCTGGGTAGTGGAGCTGCGTGGAGCTGGGTAGTGGAGCTGCGTGGAGCTGGGTAGTGGAGCTGCGTGGAGCTGGGTAGTGGAGCTGCCTGGAGTTGGGTAGTGGAGCTGCATGGAGCTGGGTAGTGGAGCTGCGTGGAGCTGGGTAGTGGAGCTGCGTGGAGCTGGGTAGTGGAGCTGCGTGGAGCTGGGTAGTGGAGCTGCGTGGAGCTGGGTAGTGGAGCTGCGTGGAGCTGGGTAGTGGAGCTGCCTGGTCTTGCCTGGAGCTGGGTAGTGGAGCTGCCTGGAACTGCATGGAACTGGGTAGTGGAGCTGCCTGGAACTGCATGGAGCTGGGTAGTGGAGCTGCCTGGAGCTGGGTAGTGGAGCTGCCTGGTCTTGCCTGGAGCTGGGTAGTGGAGCTGCCTGGAACTGCATGGAACTGGGTAGTGGAGCTGCCTGGAACTGCATGGAGCTGGGTAGTGGAGCTGTGTGGAGCTGCCTGGAGCTGGGTGGTAGAGCTGCCTGGAGTTGGGTAGTGGAGCTGACTGGAGCTGGGTAGTGGAGCTGCGTGGAGCTGGGTAGTGGAGCTGCGTGGAGCTGGGTAGTGGAGCTGCCTGGAGCTGGGTAGTGGAGCTGCGTGGAGCTGGGTAGTGGAGCTGCCTGGAGCTGCGTGGAGCTGGGTAGTGGAGCTGCCTGGAGCTGGGTAGTGGAGCTGCCTGGAGCTGGGTAGTGGAGCTGCGTGGAGCTGGGTAGTGGAGCTGCATGGAGCTGGGTAGTGGAGCTGACTGGAGCTGGGTAGTGGAGCTGCTTGGAGCTGGGTAGTGGAGCTGCATGGAGCTGGGTAGTGGAGCTGCCTGGAGCTGGGTAGTGGAGCTGCCTGGAGCTGCGTGGAGTTGGGTAGTGGAGCTGCCTGGAGCTGGGTAGTGGAGCTGTGTGGAGCTGCCTGGAGCTGGGTAGTGGAGCTGCCTGGAGTTGGGTAGTGGAGCTGCCTGGAGTTGGGTAGTGGAGCTGCCTGGAGTTGGGTAGTGGAGCTGCCTGGAGCTGGGTAGTGGAGCTGCCTGGAGCTGGGTAGTGGAGCTGCCTGGAGCTGGGTAGTGGAGCTGCCTGGAGCTGGGTAGTGGAGCTGCTTGGAGCTGGGTAGTGGAGCTGCCTGGAGCTGGGTAGTGGAGCTGCCTGGAGCTGGGTAGTGGAGCTGCCTGGAGTTGGGTTGTGGGGCTGCCTGGAGCTGCCTGGAGCTGGGTGGTGGAGCTGCAGTCACTCAGTGAGTGTCATGGGTTGGAGTGATGGATGAATCAAGTTGGATAAAGTTTCACTCTACTCAGCACGGTGTGAACCCTTCTTCCCTTCCATTAGCCATTACAAGATCCCTTCAACTGATAGTGGCAGGAAAGCAGGGCTAGGTCTGCCTGTCACTATTTATTCACTGAGCATATGCTGTGGTTTGGGCAGGCAAAGTTAAAGGTGGGAGGATTTGCAACTTTAGATTTGTAGTTTAAAATATTACAATTGTAGGTGGTAAGTTCATTAAGAATATAAATATGTGGGTTTTTAGAAGGGCTCATGAATTACTTGGTACGATGTTGTAAATTCAAAAATCTAATGCTGTGTCAAGTTAAATCTCAGCACTAACCAATCTTTTCCCCCATATAACACTTCTTTACAGACAAATCTGAAGGGTTATATGAAAAGTGATCTTTTCAGGGAATCTCCATGCCTGTCTGGCACTATGAGTAGAACATGATATCAGGGACCAGAGAGAGGCTGATTCCTGTCTCTTTATATCTACCCTGAAATGTACCATCTGCTTGTAGCAGTCAGTAGGAATTACGGAACATTATCTTATATTACGGCCCAATCTCTTGAGGAAGTTAAACATTTAAGCGTTCAACACGATGACAGCTCCCAGGGTAGCCAGGGGGAGCAGCTAGCTGTCCTAGGGGTGTATCCCAAATAGAGCCTATTGCCTACTTTTGACCAGGGCACATGTTCCCATACAGGGAAGAGGATGCCGTTTGGGACGTGGCCTTAGACCGGGGAGAGAAGCTGGAGACGCTCGTCTTCACAGTGACTGTAGAAAGATGAAGCGTACATCTGATAGCTGAGGAGAATGCCTATCAGTCGGCATGACCTGGTTCGGTTTCACCAGCCTCCATACTGGGCCCATAAAACAATCACGTATGGTCTGATCGCTGCATGGGATCCCCGGTCTGAGGCGGGAGGGGGGCAACAGAACATATGGATGGTTTTATACAGAACAAGCCCCATCTCACCACCAGGTTATTATATGACCCGTCCCTCCCGGAGGACTGCATGACTGTGAATGAGCTTGAGATGATTCTCTGCTACTGTATGTTCCAGGTTTCCCAATAGGTTTTGCTGTATGTTCCAGGTTTCCCAATAGGTTTTACTGTATGTTCCAGGTTTCCCAATATGTTTTGCTGTATGTTCCAGGTTTCCCAATAGGTTTTGCTGTATGTTCCAGGTTTCCCAATAGGTTTTGCTGTATGTTCCAGGTTTCCCAATAGGGTTCGTCTTAGCTGTTTCTTTTGTAGCTCTCATTGTGGTGGGAAGAACTAAACACATTTTTTTTTCACAGAAATTGTGATTGAAAGAATCACTGTTGAACAGATTTAACTACACTAGATCAGAGATCATTTACATGTACTGTAAAATGCAGTTCTGACAAGGAATAGAGTACATCCAGTATTTACCTGATCCAGTTCTGTTAGTATGTTTCTACTTTATAAATACTACATTTAATAATTGTTAGAATGTGAAGGGGTGTCCGAGAGGCTTATCAAACGAACACCTCCATCTGTAAGTATCAATCCACACAATGTACAGACCTAGACTGAAGGGTAAAGATTGGGCTCGTTGAAGGAAGCAGCCAGGAAGGACTCCCACTTGATAGCATTCCCTGCTTACCACGTTGAGGAACGCACCGGGCTGAAAGACTGAAAGAGGTGCTGGGATCAACTGACTAGAACGATCATCGGTAAATCCGCTGTCAAGGCCTCGTCTCTTCTCTGTCTGGGAAGCCGATCCCCACAACAATGGGATTCATCCTTACTCTCATCTTCAGATGGAATATATTTTGACAAGTGGTATAGAAAAAATATGTAACATCTTTGTTCCCACATGATGGAATTGAGGGTAGATCATCCTTTATCCATGGTCTTTGTCATAACACACTGGGAGTTTTACACGGGAGAGGACAGGAGAACAGAGGAGAGCTTGGTGTGGAGAAATCATGCGTGTTAGGTAAGGTAGGGGAGGGTGGGGTGGGGTAAATTGAACCATTTATTACATTCGGCATCACTACGTCAAGGGAAATATTGTATTCCTTCTAACAAAGATAACTACATATATTTCAGGATGTTGTGTATCCCTGGAAATAATCAGAATTTATGTAAACATAACAGTGTTGAAAACAGAGGTTGTCAAAAAAAAGTGGTATCTTGGCACAACTTACCCCAGGTATGAAGTAAACTGAGCATAGGGACAGGGTAAATTGAACCGCCTTGGGGTAAGTGGGTGATGGTGCTGGTAGGTCAAAGTTGAATTAATTCATTCTTGTGTTTTATGCTATTGTCCTGCTGAAAGGTGAATTCATCTCCCAGTGTCTGGTGTAAAGCAGATGGAAGCAGGTGTTCCTCTAGGATTTTGCCTGTGCTTAGATCCATTCCGTTTCTTTTTTTAATCCTGAAAAACTCCCCAGTCCTTAACGATTACAAGCATACCCATAACATGATGCAGCCACTATGCTATGCTTGAAAACATGGAGAATGGTACTCAGTAATGTGTTGTATTGGATTTGCCCCAAACATAACACTTTGTATTCAGGACACAAAGGTCATTTCTTTGCCACATTTGCAGTATTAATTTAGGGCCTTGTTGCAAACAGGATGCATGTTTTGGAATATTTTTATTCTATACAAGCTTCCTTCTTTTCACTCTGTCACTTAGGTTTGTATTGTGGAGTAACTACAATGTTGTTGATCCATCCTCAGTTTTCTCCTATCACAGCCATTATTCTGTAACTGTTTTAAAGTCACAATTGGCCTCATGGTGAAATCCCTGAGCTGTTTCCTTCAACTTTGGCAACTGAGTTAGGAAGGATGCCTGTATCTTTGTAGTGACTGGGTGTAATGATAAAATGTAATGAATAACTTCACCGTGCTCAAAGGGATATTCAATGTCTGCTCTTTTTACCCATCTACCAATAGTTGCCCTTCTTTGCAAGGCATTGGAAAACCTCCCTGGTCTTTGTGGTTGAATCTGTGTTTGAAATTCACTGCTCGACTGAAAGACCTTTATAATTGTGGGGTCCAGAGATGAGTTAGTCATTAAAAAATCATGTTAAACACTATTATTGCACACAGAGTGAGTCCATGCAACTTATTATGTGACTTGTTAAGCACATTTCTACTCCTGAACTTATTTAGGCTTGCCATAACAAAGGGGTTGAATACTTATTGACTCAGGACATTTCAGCTTTTCATTTTAAATTAATTTCTAAAAATTTCTAAAAACATACAGTTGAAGTTGGAAGTTTACATACACCTTAGCCAAATACATTTAAACTCAGTTTTTCACAATTCCTGACATTTAATCCTAGTAAAAATTCCCTGTCTTAGGTCAGTTAGGATCCCCACTTTATTTTAAGAATGTGAAATGTCAGAAAAATAGTAGAGAGAATGATTTATTTCAGCTTTTATTTCTTTCATCACATTCCCAGTGGGTCAGAAGTTTACATACACTCAATTAGCATTTGGTAGCATTGCCTTTAAATTGTTTAACTTGGGTCAAACGTTTTTGGGTAGCCTTCCACAAGCTTCCCACAATAAGTTGGGTGAATTTTGGCCCATTCCTCCTGACAGAGCTGGTGTAACTGAGTCATGTTTGTAGGCCTCCTTGCTCGCACACGCTTTTTCAGTTCTGCCCACATATTTTCTATGGGATTGATGTCAGGGCTTTGTGATGCCCACTCCAAGACCTTGTCTTTGTTGTCCTTAAGCCATTTTGCCACAACTTTGGAAGTATGCTTGGGGTCATTGTCCATTTGGAAGACCCATTTGCGACCAAGCTTTAACTTCCTGACTGATGTCTTCAGATGTTGCTTCAATATATCCACATAATTTTCCTTCCTCATGATGCCATCTATTTTGTGAAGTGCACCAGTCCCTCCTGCAGCAAAGCACCCCCACAGCATGATGCTGCCACCCCCGTGCTTCACGGTTGGGATGGTGTTCTTCGGCTTGCAAGCACAAAGTAGATGTCCTAACCGACTTGCCAAAACTATAGTTTGATAACACGAAATGTGTGGAGTGGTTGAAAAACGAGTTTTAATGACTCCAACCTATGTGTATGTAAACTTCAGACTCCAACTGTAATTCCACTTTGACATTATGGGGTATTGTGTGTAGGCCAGTGACACAAAATAATATATATATTTTTTGATTATTTTATTTATATAATTTTCAAACAATACAAAACATTCACATACAAAAGGCAACATACTGACAAAAACATCAACAACATCAAACCTGCCCAGACCCACCTGTTGTCACTCCTGCCCAGACCCACCTGTTGTCACTCCTGCCCAGACCCACCTGTTGTCACTCCTGCCCAGACCCACCTGTTGTCACTCCTGCCCAGACCCACCTGTTGTCACTCCTGCCCAGACCCACCTGTTGTCACTCCTGCCCAGACCCACCTGTTGTCACTCCTGCCCAGACCCACCTGTTGTCACTCCTGCCCAGACCCACCTGTTTTCACCCCTATCTCCAGTGCTTGCACTACTCTCTGCCACAAAGTCTCAATTTAATCCATTTTAAATGCAGGCTGTAATACAACAACATTCTCTAAGAGTCAAGGGGTGTGAATACTTTCTGAAGACATTGTATATGGCTGCTCTGCTCTCACTTCTCCAGAAAACAAACACCCACACTGAGCCTGTGAGATGGAAGCATTTTGGACTCAATAACGTAGATACAGTATGATCCCTTATTGATGTCACCTGTTAAATCCACTTCAATCAGTGTAGATGAAGGGGAGGAGACAGGTTAAAGAAGGATGTAAATGCCTTGAGACAATTGAGACATGGATTGTGTATGTGTGCCATTCAGAGGGTGAATGGGCAAGACAAAATATTTAAGTGCCTTTGAACGGGGTATGGTAGTAGGTGCCAGGCGCACCAGATTGAGTGTGTCAAGAACTGCAACACTGCTGGGTTTTTCATGCTCAACAGTTTCTGTGTGTTATCAAGAATGGTCCACCACCCAAAGGAGATCCAGCTAACTTGACACAACTGTGGGAAGCATTGGAGTCAACATGGGCCAGCATCCCTGTGGAACGCTTTCGACACCTTGTAGAGTCCATGACCCGACGAATTGAGGCTGTTCTGAGGGAAAAAAGGGGGGGGGGGGTGCAACTCAATTTTAGAAAGGCGTTTCGTAATGTTTTGTCCACTCAGTGTTCTATTAAGTGCTCTATTCAATCCGATTCTCACTAGCCGACACCCGCATAGCTAGCTGTAGAGCTAGAGCTGTCAAATCCACAAGCGGCTCCTGGCACGATAGCGGACATTGCCGTTGGCTGCGCGTACAAATGGTCTACAGGCGGGAGAAAAACCACAGTTTAGTTTTTAGAAAATGCCAACTTTTGCTTAAAAAACTGGCGCACACATGTTTTAGGGCACATTTTGTGCGTACGCAACGTTTCTAATTGAGGCCCCATGAAACCCAGCCTGGTGATACAGTATTCCTCATGTTTCTGGTGTATCACCCGCTCCCCCTGGACTCTAATGACTGGCCAATAGAAGGAGGAGGGCCTCCCCTCCTCTGCCTATTGTGAGACGCTGCATACCAATAGAGAGAGTCAGAAAAGGGGAGGCAGACAGACCTAGCCCTGGCTGGCTATCTCTGGAGGAATAGACCCCTCCACCCCACTCTCACCATCAAACACACCCCTCACAGAGATCTACAGGATAATGGCCCTATCCTGATTCCCCCAGCCAGCCAGGTTTAACCTCAGCCAGCCAGGTTTAGCCCCAGCCAGCCAGGTTTAGCCCCAGCCAGCCAGGTTTAGCCCCAGCCAGCCAGGTTTAGCCTCAGCCAGCCAGGTTTAGCCCCAGCCAGCCAGGTTTAGCCCCAGCCAGCCAGGTTTATCCCCAGCCAGCCAGGTTTAGCCCCAGCCAGCCAGGTTTAGCCCCAGCCAGCCAGGTTTAGCCCCAGCCAGCCAGGTTTAGCCTCAGCCAGCCAGGTTTAGCCTCAGCCAGCCAGGTTTAGCCCCAGCCAGCCAGGTTTAGCCCCAGCCAGCCAGGTCTAGCCCCAGCCAGCCAGGTTTAGCCTCAGCCAGCCAGGTTTAACCCCAGCCAGCCAGGTTTAGCCCCAGATAGCCAGGTTTATCCCCAGCCAGCCAAGTCTAGCCCCAGCCAGCCAGGTTTAGCCCCAGCCAGCCAGGTTTAGCCCCAGCCAGCCAGGTTTAGCCTCAGCCAGCCAGGTTTATCCCCAGCCAGCCAAGTCTAGCCCCAGCCAGCCAGGTTTAGCCCCAGCCAGCCAGGTTTAGCCCCAGCCAGCCAGGTTTAGCCTCAGCCAGCCAGGTTTAGCCCCAGCCAGCCAGGTTTAGCCCCAGCCAGCCAGGTTTATCCCCAGCCAGCCAGGTTTAGCCCCAGCCAGCCAGGTTTAGCCCCAGCCAGCCAGGTTTAGCCCCAGCCAGCCAGGTTTAGCCTCAGCCAGCCAGGTTTAGCCCCAGCCAGCCAGGTTTAGCCCCAGCCAGCCAGGTTTATCCCCAGCCAGCCAGGTTTAGCCCCAGCCAGCCAGGTTTAGCCCCAGCCAGCCAGGTTTAGCCTCAGCCAGCCAGGTTTAGCCTCAGCCAGCCAGGTTTAGCCCCAGCCCCAGCCCAGACGGTGTAAACCAGAGATGATCTATGGCTGAAGGCTTTAAATGATCCCCTTTCAAAAGGGGACAGGTATGCTCCCTCCTCCAAACACTCCTTTTGTGTTCCTCGGTAATCCTGCCCTGCACTTCAAGGCCCCAGCTCCACTTCTGAGGCAGCTGCTACCAATTTAAAGGAGGAGGGGGGAGACAAGAGAAGATAGGTCTCACTCTTCTCTTCTTAAACCACTAGACCTTTTGAACCTGCCGGGAGATTGTAATGCTTTGATAAGGCTAGGCGATCATCCCTTCATGTCAGTCATTACACAGTCATTACACCAAGGAGGACCTCTCTCTCTCCGAATTAGATTTTAATCAAAAGTCAATGCACAGTATTCCGATAGAATTCCTTGAGTTTTTCCCCTTTTTTATTCCAAATATGTTAAGACATTTTTTTTTAAACGACGCTGTGAAGGAAACAGAAAGAAACACATAGTGCCACAGTGTTACAGCAGAGCAGAGCAGGGCAGGCAGTATCAGGGCTGAGTCAGTCTTCAAACCCTGAACAGCTCCCTTGTCACGCTCTGGCTCCGGGACTTTGTATGTTGAGCCAGGGTGTGTTCGTTTCGTTGTGTTCTGTTTGGTTGGGTTGTCTATGTGGTTGTTTCCTTGTTTGGTCGTGTGACTCCCAATCAGTGGTAACGAGTGTCAGCTGTCGGCTCGTTATCTCTGATTGGGAGCCATATTTAAACTGTGTGTTTTCACCTTGTGTTTGTGGGTTTTTGTTCCTTGTCAGTCATTGTCACTGTGGACTTTACGATCGTGTTTTGTTTTGTTTCGTGTACTTTACCAATTAAAGTCATGTTCGTATCGCACGCTGCGCCTTGGTCCACTCATTTCGTAGACGATCGTGACATCCCTGTGTGTTTAACTTAAACAACAGACATGCACAGTGTCTCTAGGAGAACACGTGTCCTATCCAACCGACTGATGCACAACACCTCCAATGACACCACGCATTCCTCTCTTCCTGCTTCGGTGCTTGTTGCTAGCTAGGGCTCAAATGGCAGCCTGTTCCCTATATAGTGCACTACTTTTGACCAGAAGTAGTGCACTATATAGGGAATAGGGGGACATTTGGGACACACATAGGGTTGCTGTCCGTGGTAAAAACAAGGGCGTCATTTCATGTTGCTCACAATCTGTGTGTCATGTGGCTTAGTGGTTAAGAGCGTTGTGCCAGTAACCGAGAGGTCGCTGGTTCTAATCCCCGAGCCGACTCGGTGAAAAATCTGTCGATGTGCCCTTGAGCAAGGCACTTAACCCTAATTGCTCCTGTAAGTCGCTCTGGATAAGAGCGTCTGCTAAATGACTAAAATGTAATGTGACTACATTCCTGTCCTATGACATCAGTGAAGATGTGTGTAGAGTGTAACCAGCGATGACAGCAGCACAGAGAGAACCTACATCATATTCAGACATGCCCCCACATGACAGAGGCCCCTTTTTATTCATGATGAAGGGAGAATATGTCCTTACAAGCCCCCAGATCAGATGATGTGTGATTCGCAAAAGGACAATTAAAACAACAAGCAGGCAAGCACTGTATTTAGTCTCTTGAAACGGAGATGGCCTAGTGGCCATTGTGGAATGAATCATGGCTGTGAGGATGGTAGTGTTGATTAACATGGAGACAGAAGAGAGGACAGAGACCAACATGGAGACAGAAGAGAGGACAGACAGAGACCAACATGGAGACAGAAGAGAGGACAGACAGAGACCAACATGGAGACAGAAGAGAGGACAGAGACCAACATGGAGACAGAAGAGAGGACAGAGACCAACATGGAGACAGAAGAGAGGACAGACAGAGACCAACATGGAGACAGAAGAGAGGACAGACAGAGACCAACATGGAGACAGAAGAGAGGA
This sequence comes from Coregonus ussuriensis, assembly GCA_031479575.1. Lineage (NCBI taxonomy): Eukaryota > Metazoa > Chordata > Actinopteri > Salmoniformes > Salmonidae > Coregonus > Coregonus ussuriensis. Next base: position 105,051,623 of record CM062473.1, on the reverse strand, counting down.
CAGACAGAGACCAACATGGAGACAGAAGAGAGGACAGACAGAGACCAACATGGAGACAGAAGAGAGGACAGAGACCAACATGGAGACAGAAGAGAGGACAGAGACCAACATGGAGACAGAAGAGAGGACAGACAGAGACCAACATGGAGACAGAAGAGAGGACAGACAGAGACCAACATGGAGACAGAAGAGAGGACAGACAGAGACAGGACACATTCTCAGCTGTTCCTAAAGTAGAGGGTCACATCCAGCAAAGTTACCTAAACCTGAGACCCCAATAAACGCATTTGAGAACTATTTCAAACTACAACAGAGATGAGATGTAGGATTTATGGTTAACCATTAACAACTTTATTATTATTATTATTTTAAATCTGTTATGTAGTAAACGTTTTAGCATGGGGATTTATTTAAAAAAGACCTTGGATATTGTGTGAAAAGAAGATTACCATTAAGTGAAAAACCCCAGTTTGATAAATGGACCAGCAGAACTGTAGATGTAGCCCTTGGGATGTGTTGTAGCTGGGTGTTGATATCATAGGGAGTCCCTCTCACCCATCTTCCCTGTTTGTTTGTTGTCACTGCTCTGCTGTCCTGGCTGGTGGTAGCAACGTGGGATGGACGGGGGGGGAGGGATGTGTACGAGGGAGGGATGTCGTTTATCCAACCCCTGCCGTTCTCTCAGCATCCACAGGCTTTAGAACACTCAGAAACCACAGGAACATGACGATATGATTCTAAAACGACGTGATGAAATGAAAACTGAATACATACTGAATACATCTGAAAAAGTCTAGTTTAATTTGATCCGTTTTTTATTCATAACCCCATTCAGAAAATATATGTCTAATTTAATAGTGTATTTTATCATAATATGTGTGCGATAGAAAGCAGGGTTTGTGGTTTATTTTTGCGGAACCCCCCCACTGGCAGACATCTATTCTATAGTAACAGAATCTGCCCCTCCCTGGGTCATGTCAGTCCTCCTTCAGATATCTCTGCCCCGCCCTCTATAATGACCTAATTATCCCTTTCATTACCCTGGTCTTTTAGCATTCCTCTGGCTCCATGATAGGGACACCTCCCTTTATAGTTCTATCTCACTATCTACTATCTACTATGTACTAGCTTACCATGATGCTAATATCACTAGTAGCCAGCACTTGAGACACAATAGGGGGGAGAGAACAGACGCCAACAGGAGAACAGAAGCCAACAGGAGAACCGAAGCCAACAGGAGAACAGGAGCCAACAGGAGAACAGAAGCCAACAGGAGAACAGGAGCCAACAGGAGAACAGAAGCCAACAGGAGAACAGGAGCCAACAGGAGAACAGAAGCCATCAGGAGAACAGGAGCCAACAGGAGAACAGAAGCCAACAGGAGAACAGAAGCCATCAGGAGAACAGAAGCCATCAGGAGAACAGAAGCCAACAGGAGAACAGAAGCCATCAGGAGAACAGGAGCCATCAGGAGAACAGAAGCCATCAGGAGAACAGGAGCCATCAGGAGAACAGAAGCCAACAGGAGAACAGGAGCCAACAGGAGAACAGAAGCCAACAGGAGAACAGAAGCCATCAGGAGAACAGAAGCCATCAGGAGAACAGAAGCCATCAGGAGAACAGAAGCCAACAGGAGAACAGAAGCCATCAGGAGAACAGAAGCCATCAGGAGAACAGAAGCCATCAGGAGAACAGAAGCCATCAGGAGAACAGAAGCCATCAGGAGAACAGGAGCCATCAGGAGAACAGAAGCCATCGGGAGAACAGAAGCCATCAGGAGAACAGAAGCCATTGGGGCAGTCAGCCTGTCTGCTGGAGGGTGGGAGGGGGGGATCCCATAGAGAGATGTTCGTCTCTTCCAGGTAATAGGGGAGGCAGAACATGTCCTGAGGCCACAAGCCCCAGGGCCTGTATTCATTAAGCGTCTCAGAGTAGCAGTGCTGATTTAGGATCAGGTCCCTATCATTTTATTAATTATAATATAAATTGCAACACTGATCCTATATCACAACTCCTATTCTGATTTTATCTGATTTGTATCAATATGCGCCCTGATCACCTAGTAGGGGTCACCTAGTAGGGGTCTGGACAGTAGCAGCAGTAGAGGCAGCAGGTCCTGGGACATGTCTGCGGGGCGAGGGGAGAGGGGCAGGGGCTGACTGGCCATCTGGTTGTTCGGGCAAATGCCAGATGGGCTGGTCCATTTTTAGCTTAGTGGGCCTGTCTAACTTGTTTTTTTTTGGTGCAAAATTGTAATTATCTGGTTAGTAATGGGGTCCTCAAAGAATATAATGGGTTGGTGTGAGGGCCTCGAGGAAAGAAATTGGCCGGTGTGGGGGCCTCAAGATTTTTCTTTGCCAGTTGTGGTGGCCTAAAGGAACAAAATGGGCCAGTTGTTAGAAATGCCAGAGACGATTTCTGGTCCCAGTCCGCCCCCCAGGTCATCTGCATATGGATGGGCTGCCCAGACGCCTCCTCAAATCCCAAATGCCTCAATTTGAATATGATTAGACAGTAATGACCTTCACTAATGACTTCAGGCCATGGAGATGATGCCACAGGACAGACCAGACACAGCTCAGTGTAGATCCACATCACGCTGGACTTTATTCACACAGTGTGGGAACCAGACAGGGAGGTGAATAAGGGGGATTTCTCGCCATCCATCTGTCACCTGTATCTGGTCTCATAGTATTGGTAAAGGCTGTCTCATTAGCTGTATCTGGTCCCATAGTATTGGTAAAGGCTGTCTCATAGCTGTATCTGGTCTCATAGTATTGGTAAAGGCTGTCTCATTAGCTGTATCTGGTCCCATAGTATTGGTAAAGGCTATCTCATAGCTGTATCTGGTCTCATAGTATTGGTAAAGGCTGTCTCATTAGCTGTATCTGGTCCCATAGTATTGGTAAAGGCTGTCTCATAGCTGTATCTGGTCTCATAGTATTGATAAAGGCTGTCTCATAGCTGTATCTGGTCCCATAGTATTGGTAAAGGCTGTCTCGTAGCTGTATCTGGTCTCATAGTATTGGTAAAGGCTGTCTCATAGCTGTATCTGGTCTCATAGTATTGGTAAAGGCTGTCTCATAGCTGTATCTGGTCTCATAGTATTGGTAAAGGCTGTCTCATAGCTGTATCTGGTCTCATAGTATTGGTAAAGGCTGTCTCATAGCTGTATCTGGTCTCATCGTATTGGTAAAGGCTGTCTCATAGCTGTATCTGGTCCCATAGTATTGGTAAAGGCTGTCGCATAGCTGTATCTGGTCTCATAGTATTGGTAAAGGCTGTCTCATAGCTGTATCTGGTCCAATAGTATTGGTAAAGGCTATCTCATAGCTGTATCTGGTCCCATAGTATTGGTAAAGGCTGTCTCAAAGCTGTATCTGGTCCTATAGTATTGGTAAAGGCTGTCTCATAGTTGTATCTGGTCTCATAGTATTGGTAAAGGCTGTCTCATAGCTGTGTCTGGTCCCATAGTATTGGTAAAGGCTGTCTCAATGCTGTGTCTGGTCCCATAGTATTGGTAAAGGCTGTCTCATAGCTGTATCTGGTCCCATATTATTGGTAAAGGCTGTCTCATAGCTGTATCTGGTCCCATAGTATTGGTAAAGGCTGTCTCATAGCTGTATCTGGTCCCATAGTATTGGTAAAGGCTGTCTCATAGTTGTATCTGGTCCCATAGTATTGGTAAAGGCTGTCTCATAGCTGTATCTGGTCCTATAGTATTGGTAAAGGCTGTCTCATTGCTGTATCTGGTCCCATAGTATTGGTAAAGGCTGTCTCATAGCTGTATCTGGTCCCATAGTATTGGTAAAGGCTGTCTCATAGTTGTATCTGGTCCTATAGTATTGGTAAAGGCTGTCTCATAGCTGTATCTGGTCCCATAGTATTGGTAAAGGCTGTCTCCTAGCTGTATCTGGTCCCATAGTATTGGTAAAGGCTGTCTCATAGTTGTATCTGGTCCCATAGTATTGGTAAAGGCTGTCTCATAGCTGTATCTGGTCCTATAGTATTGGTAAAGGCTGTCTCATTGCTGTATCTGGTCCTATAGTATTGGTAAAGGCTGTCTCATAGCTGTATCTGGTCCCATAGTATTGGTAAAGGCTGTCTCGTAGCTGTATCTGGTCCCATAGTATTGGTAAAGGCTGTCTCATAGCTGTATCTGGTCCCATAGTATTGGTAAAGGCTGTCTCATAGCTGTATCTGGTCTCATAGTATTGGTAAAGGCTGTCTCGTAGCTGTATCTGGTCCCATAGTATTGGTAAAGGCTGTCTCATAGCTGTATCTGGTCCCATAGTATTGGTAAAGGCTGTCTCATAGCTGTATCGGGTCCCATAGTATTGGTAAAGGCTGTCTCATAGCTGTATCTGGTCTCATAGTATTGGTAAAGGCTGTATCATAGCTGTATCTGGTCTCATAGTATTGGTAAAGGCTGTCTCATAGCTGTATCTGGTCTCATAGTATTGGTAAATGCTGTCTCATAGCTGTATCTGGTCTCATAGTATTGGTAAAGGCTGTCTCATAGCTGTATCTGGTCTCATAGTATTGGTAAAGGCTGTCTCATAGCTGTATCTGGTCCCATAGTATTGGTAAAGGCTGTCTTATAGCTGTATCTGGTCCCATAGTATTGGTAAAGGCTGTCTCATAGCTGTATCTGGTCCCATAGTATTGGTAAAGGCTGTCTCATAGCTGTATCTGGTCCCATAGTATTGGTAAAGGCTGTCTCATAGCTGTATCGGGTCCCATAGTATTGGTAAAGGCTGTCCCATAGCTGTATCGGGTGCTATAGTATTGGTAAAGGCTGTCTCATAGTTGTGTCTGGTCCCATAGTATTGGTAAAGGCTGTCTCATAGCTGTGTCTGGTCCCATAGTATTGGTAAAGGCTGTCTCATAGCTGTATCTGGTCCCATAGTATTGGTAAAGGCTGTCTCATAGCTGTATCTGGTCCCATAGTATTGGTAAAGGCTGTCTCATAGCTGTATCTGGTCCCATAGTATTGGTAAAGGCTGTCTCATAGCTGTATCGGGTCCCATAGTATTGGTAAAGGCTCGTGACCTAAAGATGATGAAGACTTTATAGCACCACAGCTGATGATGATGATGATGAAGATGAAGATGTTGATGAAGAAGATTATGATGATGACTTTATAACACCAAAGCTGATGATGATGGAGGAGAGACAAGTGGTTGTTTTGCCAATGTCCAAGATGTTGAAAGGACTAGACACACTGAGACACACTGCCCTGTTCATACATGACAACACTGGGAAATGCAGGCAATGCTACACACACACACACACACACACACACACACACACACACACACACACACACACACACACACACACACACACACACACACACACACACACACACACACACACACACACACACACACACACACACACACACACAGGAAGTTGGAGAGCTTTGGGCTTCGAGCCAAAGGCTTCAGTTTATCTAGTAACAACACTGACCAGAGTTTACTCACTCATTAATCAGGTTAGACTCCCTAAAGCAATCAATCAATCAATCAATCAATTAAAAATCCCATCACACACTAGCACTGATCCTTGTTTGACAGTTCACTCTGCAGTAGTACTCGACATAGACATTAGAGTCTTGACGCATTTATTGTGAGAGCTTGGGTGACTAAGATTCCAAATATGTTCATTACAAATAGCAAATAAACTTGAAACGTGCTGCATTACAAGAGAGAAACACAGATAGGCCTACCCAGTGGAGTATGCAGGAACGATGCAGTGGGTGGAAGGGGGTGGAGGGGACATGTCTCAACCAGGTAGGGCAACAGATAGGCCTACCCAGTGGAGTATGCAGGAACTATGGAGTGGGTGGAAGGGGGTGGAGGGGACATGTCTCAACCAGGCAGGGCAACAGATAGGCCTACCCAGTGGAGTATGCAGGAACTATGGCGTGGGTGGAAGGGGGTGGAGGGGACATGTCTCAACCAGGCAGGGCAACAGATAGGCCTACCCAGTGGAGTATGCAGGAACTATGCAGTGGGTGGAAGCGGGTAGCCGGTGGAGGGGGCATGTCTCAACATCAGGTCTTCTGTTGCCTTCTGTCCAATAAATATAATGAGTCTGAATCAGAGAGTTGTGCTGTTTTAATGGTGTGTAATGGTATGCAGCCTGACAGGCTAATCGCCCAGGCTCTATGGTCTTTCTCATTACGCTGGGCACGTACCAAATGGCACACTATTCCCCCCGTAAAAGTGCACTACTTTTGACCAGGGCTCCCCAATAGGGACGCGGCTTACTGATGCTGAGCTGAGGCCTTGGTTTGTCTGGACACTGTGGTTAGCTAACCCTCCCTCCCTCCCTCCCTCCCTCCCTCAGCAATCATCTGAGCCACATATTACTGGTTGAACCTCCTTTTAATGAAGAGGCCAATCATAAGGCGTTTAAATTTAATGAAACCGCCAGCCATCTGCTTTAAAGGCATGTGGGCGTCCCTGGAGATGAAGCCATCGTTTATGAGAAGAGGAGGATACCCAATTTGGGTTGTAGGACCTGTTATGAATTAGTAATAAAAAGTCTTTGGAATTCATCCTCCTGATGAAAATATCACCAGAATTTTTTTTTAATGCAACTTCGATATTAGGGTTGCAACTTCAAAACTGTTTAGTCCATTTAAGATCACGATCATTCAGAAATGCTGTGCAGAAGTTTAGTCAGTCCTCTTTGCATTGCTAAGACAGAAATAAAGGACAAAGGAGGCTGGTGTGTTGAGAGCGTGTTCATAATGTGGGAGTCAGCTGCTGCTGCTGCTGGTTGATGTAATAATGCTGTGATTGTATTGTAACGGCATGTCGCTGGATAGAGCAGTGAGGATAGAGCCAAAGTAGAGTTATCAGGTCTACTGTGTTGATTCTGACTGGAAGCCAAGCTCATGCCAGACCAGGAACTGGGAAGCTGTTGGGGCAATTATAGACAGTATTGCGTAAGACAGAATAAACCTGCCCTCGCAGACAATGCCTCGTTTATCAAGACGGCTTCATATCGTATAACCAGAAATCTCCTGACAGACAAAGCCATGGAGGCTTTGATTAAAACTGACTGGCCATTTAGCTGGAGTCTGAAGAACAGGGTTAGAAGGACAAACTAAAGCTTGGAAATGCGAACAAGAGCCAATTTTCTGAGTACAACTAAATAAAGGTTGTCATTAGCTACTTGATCTTGTAGTATTTAGTTGCTTTTCTGACAGCTGTAGTCACATAAAACAGACTCTAAAGGTAGGGAATTGTACAAACGTCAAGTTAAACAGTGAGTGAATGAGTTCATGTTGAGGGTAAAGATGTTAAAGGCTATTTTCAGTTGCCTACAGATGAAAACTCCATACACTGTCATACTCACAGTTTTTTGTTCTGCCTGTCGTGGTTCCCTCTGTGAAGGAAGGACAGACACTTGCAGGTCAGGTGCAGAGACTGCGGTTTTCAGTTTGTTTACAGTCAACATGCTCCGTTAGGCTCCGGGATATCCACATGTGGGACAGGTGCATGGAACAGCCGTCACCTCCCCTTCCTGTGGTAGTCGAGACCCAATGGCCCTAGAGTGAGACTGCTGTAAGATGCTGCTGCAAGACTGGCTGAGCTACTCAGGACTGGACACTGGACACTGGCTGAGGTACTCTGGACTGGACACTGGACACTGGCTGACGTACTCTGGACTGGACACTGGCTGACGTACTCTGGACTGGACACTGGACACTGGCTGAGGTACTCTGGACTGGACACTGGACACTGGCTGAGGTACTCTGGACTGGACACTGGACACTGGCTGAGGTACTCTGGACTGGACACTGGCTGAGATATTCTGGACTGGACACTGGACACTGGCTGAGGTAATCTGAACTGGACACTGGACACTGACTGAGGTACTCTGGACTGCACACTGGACACTGTCTGAGGTACTCTGGACTAAACACTGGACATTGGCCAAGGTATTCTGGACTGGACACTAACTGAGGTACTAACTGAGGTACTCTGGACTAGACACTGGACACTGGCTGAGCTACTCTGTACTGGACCCTGAACACTGGCTGAAGTACTCTGGACTGGACACTGGACACTGGCTGAGGTACTCTGGACTGGACACTGGACACTGGCTGAGGTACTCTGGACTGTACACGGGACATTGGCTGAGGTACTCTGGACTGGACACTGGACACTGGCTGAGGTACTCTGGACTGGACACTGGCTGAGGTACTCTGGACTGGACACTGGACACTGGCTGAGGTACTCTGGACTGTACACTGGACACTGGCTGAGGTACTCTGGACTGGACACTGGACACTGGCTGAGGTACTCTGGACTGGACACTGGACACTGGCTGAGGTACTCTGGACTGGACACTAACTGAGGTACTCTGGACTGGACACTGGACACTGGCTGAGGTACTCTGGACTGGACACTGGACACTGGCTGAGGTACTCTGGACTGGACACTGGACACTGGCTGAGGTAATCTGAACTGGACACTGGACACTGACTGAGGTACTCTGGACTGCACACTGGACACTGTCTGAGGTACTCTGGACTAAACACTGGACATTGGCTAAGGTATTCTGGACTGGACACTAACTGAGGTACTAACTGAGGTACTCTGGACTAGACACCTGACACTGGCTGAGCTACTCTGTACTGGACCCTGAACACTGGCTGAAGTACTCTGGACTTGACACTGGACACTGGCTGAGGTACTCTGGACTGGACACTGGACACTGGCTGAGGTACTCTGGACTGGACACTGGCTGAGGTACTCTGGACTGGACACTGGACACTGGCTGAGGTACTCTGGACTGTACACTGGACATTGGCTGAGGTACTCTGGACTGGACACTGGCTGAGGTAATCTGGACTAAACACTGGACACTGGCTAAGGTATTCTGGACTGGACACTAACTGAGGTACTAACTGAGGTACTCTGGACTAGACACTGGACACTGGCTGAGCTACTCTGTACTGGACCCTGAACACTGGCTGAGGTACTCTGGACTTGGCTGAGGTACTCTGGACTGGACACTGGCTGAGGTACTCTGGACTAGACACTGGACACTGGCTGAGGTACTATGGACTTGGATGAGGTACTCTTAACTGGACACTGGCTGAGATACTCTGAACTGGACACTGGCTGAGGTACTCTGGACTGGACACTGGACACTGGCTGTGGTAATATGGACTGGACACTGGCTGAGGTACTCTGGACTAGACACTGGACACTGGCTAAGGTACTCTGGACTGGACACTGGCTGAGGTACTAACTGAGGTACTCTGGACTGGACACTGGCTGAAGTACTCTGGACTAGACACTGGCTGAAGTAATCTGGACACTGGCTGAGGAACTCTGGACTGGACACTGGACACTGGCTGAGGAACTCTGGACAAGACACACTGGACACTGGCTGAGGTACTCTGTACTAGACACTGGACATTGGCAGGGATACTCTGGACTAGACACTGGACACTGGCTGAGGTACTCTGGACTAGACACTGGACACTGGCTAAGGTACTCTGGCCTGGACACTGGACACTGGCTGAACTACTCTGGACTGGACACTGGCTGAAGTATTCTGGACTGGACACTGGAGACTGGCCGAGGCACTCTGGACTAGACACCGGCTAAAGTACTCTGGACTGGACACTAGCTGAGGTACTCTGGACTTGACACTGGACACTGGCTGAAGTACTCGATGGAGTAAATATAGTAGTAGACAGTGAACACTGGCTGAAGTACTGTGGACTAGACACTGGCTGAAGTATTCTGGACTGGACACTGGAGACTGGCCGAGGCACTCTGGACTAGACACTGGACACTGGCTGAAGTGCTCTGGACTAGACACTGGACAATGGCTGAGGTACTCTGGACTAGACACTGGACACTGGCTGAAGTACTCTGGACTAGACACTGGCTGAGGTACTCTGGACTAGACACTGGACACTGGCTGATGTACTCAATGGAGTAAATATAGTAGTAGACAGTGAACACTGGCTGAAGTACTCTGGACTAGACACTGGACACTGGCTGAAGTACTCTGGACTAGACACTGGCTGAGGTACTCTGGACTAGACACTGGACACTGGCTGAAGTACTCAATGGAGTAAATATAGTAGTAGACAGTGAACAATGGCTGAGGTACTCTGGACTAGACACTGGACACTGGCTGAAGTACTCTGGACTAGACACTGAATGAGGTACTCTGGACTAGACACTGGACACTGGCTGAAGTACTCAATGGAGTAAATATAGTAGTAGACAGTGAACACTGGCTGAAGTACTCTGGACTAGACACTGGACACTGGCTGAGGTACTCTAGACTGGACACTGGCTGAAGTATTCTGGACTGGACACTGAAGACTGGCCGAGGCACTCTGGACTAGACACTGGACACTGGCTGAAGTGCTCTGGACTAGACACTGGACACTGGCTGAGGTACTCTGGACTAGACACTGGATACTGGATAAAGTACTCTGGACTAGTTACTTGACACTGGCTGAGGTACTCTAGACTAGACACTGGACACTGGCTGAGGTACTCTGGACTAGACACTGGACACTGGCTGAAGTACTCTGGACTAGTTACTTGACACTGGCTGAAGTACTCTGGACTAAACACTGGACACTGGCTGAGCTACTCTGGACTAGGCACTGGAAACACTGGCTGAAGTATTCTGGACTGGACACTGGACACTGGCTAAGGTACTCTGGACTAGACACTGGACACTGGCTGAAGTATTCTGGACTGGACACTGGACACTGGCTAAGGTACTCTGGACTAGACACTGGTTACTGGCTGAGGTACTCTGGACTAGACACTGGACACAGGCTGACACTGGCTGAAGTACTCTGGACACTGGCTGAAGTTCTCTGGACTAGACACTGGACACTGGCTGACACTGGCTAAAGTACTCTGGACTGGACACTAGCTGAGGTACTCTGGACTGGACACTGGCTAAGGTACTCTGGACTGGACACTGGACACTGGCTGAAGTACTCTGGACTAGACACTGGCTGAGGTACTCTGGACTAGACACTGGACACTGGCTGAAGTACTCGATGGAGTAGATATAGTAGTAGACAGTGAACACAGGCTGAAGTACTCTGGACTAGACACTGGCTGAAGTACTCTGGACTAGACACTGGACACTGGCTGAAGTACTCGATGGAGTAGATATAGTAGTAGACAGTGGACACTGGCTGAAGTACTCTGGACTAGACACTGGCTGAAATACTCTGGACTAGACACTGGCTGAAGTACTCTGGACTAGACACTGGACACTGGCTGAAGTACTCGATGGAGTAGATATAGTAGTAGACAGTGAACACTGGCTGAGTTACTCTGGACTAGACACTGGACACTGGCTGAAGTACTCTGGACTAGACACTGGACACTGGCTGAAGTACTCTGGACTAGACACTGGCTGAGTTACTCTGGACTAGACACTGGACACTGGCTGATGTACTCTGGACTAGACACTGGACACTGGCTGAAGTACTCTGGACTAGACACTGGCTGAGTTACTCTGGACTAGACACTGGACACTGGCTGAAGTACTCTGGACTAGACACTGGACACTGGCTGAAGTACTCTGGACTAGACACTGGCTGAAGTACTCTGGACTAGACACTGGCTGAAGTACTCGATGGAGTATATATAGTAGTAGACAGTGAACACTGGCTGAAGTACTCTGGACTAGACACTGGCTGAGGTACTCTGGACTAGACACTGGACACTGGCTGAAGTACTCAATGGAGTAAATATAGTAGTAGACAGTGAACACTGGCTGAAGTACTCTGGACTAGACACTGGACACTGGCTGAAGTACTCTGGACTAGACACTGGCTGAGGTACTCTGGACTAGACACTGGACACTGGCTGAAGTACTCGATGGAGTAGATATAGTAGTAGACAGTGAACAATGAACATCCTCAAACTGTACTGGTAGAGCCTCAGTCATTTATAATGTGAAAACAACATTAACAAATATTGGAACTGTGGAATAGCTCACCGAGAGGCCATGCACACTAAATATGTGTTTATCTTCAGATTAAGATGTATAGATGAAACACTTTAACCAATTAATATCAGTTCATAGTGATTCATTTATAATGTTTAAAAGACTAAATTCCGCAGCTATGTGGTTAATATGTGGGCCAATGCAGTTTTCTCTAATCCTTTTCAGGCCACTATGGCAAACAGCCCAATTCTTTTGACCAATCACATCAGATCTTTTCACATTAGATCTCTAAAGACCAATTAGTGAAAAAATATTCAATTTTTATATAATAATAATATTGATACTATAGCAGAGGTCTATCATGCTATCAGATAACAATATGCTCTGTCAAACAGACTCGCTTCATTTAACCTAACATCTATAAGATCAACTGTTATAAAATCAACCGAACTGCATAGAAATCATCTTGGTTTCCTTGGCCTTTACTGTGATGGAGACCTGGGTTCAACCACTATTCGTAATCATTTCAAGTAGTTTATTTGTGCTTGATTGAGCTTGCCTGGCGCATTGGAACCAATAGAATTGTTTTAAAAGTGCAAACTCCGCCCCATAGGGTGCTCCAACAGGCTAAAGTATTCAAACGATTGAATAGTGTTTGAACCCAGGTCTGCTGTGCTGTGTATGATGGTTGACCCTCTGAGGCCATTGCCAGATCCTTGAGAACTCTGGACTGATTACTTTGACATCTTATGGCAGAGAGAGAGCTCTCCCCACAGCGGGCAACCGCTTAAGCACGGCGGAGAAGCATTCCTTTGTTAAGTGTTTGTGTCACACTGAAAGGATTAGAAAAGCAGTTGAAAAGCACAAGGAATAATGTTTGGAGTCACCTACTGAAATGTTTTAGTCCCATAACCAACTAGGTGCTGAACCATAACGGGATTTATGAGACGAAATTAGCAACTTTGCCATCTGACAGTGAAGTGGACGTCACAAAAACAGGTTGGGGCAAAATGCTGCTTGGGGCTGAATGAATGGAATAAATCCTGTTCACTGTACTGTACTGTAGGCCTGCTGTTAGCCTGGGTAGCATTACATTGTACTGTAGGTCCTGCTGTTAGCCTGGGTACCGTTACATTGTACTGTACTGTAGGCCTGCTGTTAGCCTGGGTAGCATTACATTGTACTGTACTGTAGGCCTGCTGTTAGCCTGGGTACCGTTACATTGTACTGTACTGTAGGCCTGCTGTTAGCCTGGGTACCGTTACATTGTACTGTAGACCTGCTGTTAGCCTGGGTAGCATTACATTGTACTGTACTGTAGGCCTGCTGTTAGCCTGGGTACTGTTACATTGTACTGTAGACCTGCTGTTAGCCTGGGTACCATTACATTGTACTGTAAACCTGCTGTTAGCCTGGGTACCATTACATTGTACTGTACTGTAGGCCTGCTGTTAGCCTGGGGACCGTTACATTGTACTGTACTGTAGACCTGCTGTTAGCCTGGGTACCATTACATTGTGTTGTACTGTAGACCTGCTGTTAGCCTGGGTACCATTACATTGTACTGTATTGTAGACCTGCTGTTAGCCTGGGTACCGTTACATTGTACTGTAGACCTGCTGTAAGCCTGGGTACCGTTACATTGTACTGTAGACCTGCTGTTAGCCTGGGTACAGTTATATTGTACTGTAGACCTGCTGTTAGCCTGGGTACTGTTACATTGTACTGTACTGTAGACCTGCTGTTAGCCTGGGTACCGTTACATTGTACTGTGCTGTAGACCTGCTGTTAGCCTGGGTACTGTTACATTGTACTGTACTGTAGACCTGCTGTTAGCCTGGGTACCATTACATTGTACTGTACTGTAGACCTGCTGTTAGCCTGGGTACCGTTACATTGTACTGTAGACCTACTGTTAGCCTGGGTACTGTTACATTGTACTGTACTGTAGACCTGCTGTTAGCCTGGGTACCATTACATTGTACTGTACTGTAGACCTGCTGTTAGCCTGGGTACCGTTACATTGTACTGTAGACCTGCTGTTAGCCTGGGTACCATTACATTGTACTGTACTGTAGGCCTGCTGTTAGCCTGGGTACCGTTACATTGTACTGTATTGTAGACCTGCTGTTAGCCTGGATACCATTACATTGTATTATAGACCTGCTGTTAGCCTGGGTACCGTTACAATTTACTGTAGACCTGCTGTTAGCCTGGGTACCGTTACATTGTACTGTTGGTCCTGCTGTTAGCCTGGGTACCGTTACATTGTACTGTACTGTAGACCTGCTGTTAGCCTGGGTACCGTTACATTGTACTGTACTGTAGACCTGCTGTTAGCCTGGGTACTGTTACATTGTACTGTAGACCTGCTGTTAGCCTGGGTACTGTTACATTGTACTGTAGACCTGCTGTTAGCCTGGGTACTGTTACATTGTACTGTAGACCTGCTGTTAGCCTGGGTACCGTTACATTGTACTGTAGACCTGCTGTTAGCCTGGGTACCGTTACATTGTACTGTACTGTAGACCTGCTGTTAGCCAGGGTACCGTTATATTGTACTGTATTGTAGACCTGCTGTTAGCCTGGGTACCGTTACATTGTATTGTAGACCTGCTGTTAGCCTGGGTACTGTTACATTGTACTGTACTGTAGACCTGCTGTTAGCCTAGGTACCGTTACATTGTACTGTACTGTAGACCTGCTGTTAGCCTGGGTACCGTTACATTGTACTGTAGACCTGCTGTTAGCCTGGGTACCGTTACATTGTACTGTAGACCTGCTGTTTGCCTGTGTACCGTTACAATTTACTGTAGACCTGCTGTTAGCCTGGGTACAGTTACATTGTACTGTACTGTAGACCTGCTGTTAGCCTGGGTACCATTACATTGTACTGTACTGTAGACCTGCTGTTAGCCTGGGTACCGTTACATTGTACTGTAGACCTGCTGTTAGCCTGGGTACCGTTACATTGTACTGTAGACCTGCTGTTAGCCTGGGTACCGTTACATTGTACTGTACTGTAGACCTGCTGTTAGCCTGGGTACCGTTACATTGTACTGTACTGTAGACCTGCTGTTAGCCTGGGTACCGTTACATTGTATTGTAGACCTGCTGTTAGCCTGGGTACCATTACATTGTACTGTAAACCTGCTGTTAGCCTGGGTACCATTACATTGTACTGTAAAGTAGGCCTGCTGTTAGCCTGGGGACCGTTACATTGTACTGTACTGTAGACCTGCTGTTAGCCTGGGTACCATTACATTGTACTGTACTGTAGACCTGCTGTTAGCCTCGGTACCATTACATTGTACTGTATTGTAGACCTGCTGTTAGCCTGGGTACCGTTACATTGTACTGTAGACCTGCTGTTAGCCTGGGTACCGTTACATTGTACTGTAGACCTGCTGTTAGCCTGGGTACCGTTATATTGTACTGTAGACCTGCTGTTAGCCTGGGTACTGTTACATTGTACTGTACTGTAGACCTGCTGTTAGCCTGGGTACCGTTACATTGTACTGTGCTGTAGACCTGCTGTTAGCCTGGGTACTGTTACATTGTACTGTACTGTAGACCTGCTGTTAGCCTGGGTACCATTACATTGTACTGTACTGTAGACCTGCTGTTAGCCTGGGTACCGTTACATTGTACTGTAGACCTACTGTTAGCCTGGGTACCGTAACATTGTACTGTAGACCTGCTGTTAGCCTGGGTACCGATACATTGTACTGTAGACCTGCTGTTAGCCTGGGTATCGTTACATTGTACTGTAGACCCGCTGTTAGCCTGGGTACCGTTACATTGTACTGTAGACCTGCTGTTAGCCTGGGTATCGTTACATTGTACTGTAGACCCGCTGTTAGCCTGGGTACCGTTACATTGTACTGTAGACCTGCTGTTAGCCTGGGTACCGTTACATTGTACTGTACTGTAGGCCTACTGTTAGCCTGGGTACCGTTACATTTTACTCTAGGCCATTTCTGCTTATTTTTAAAGTAATTTTCAATTGGACATTACATTTAGTACATCACAGAGTAGGAGTGCGTATCTAGGATCAGTTTTGCCTTTCAGGTCATAATAAATAAAGATTAGCTGGACAGAGGGGACATGATCCTAGATCTGCACTCCTACTCTGAGAGGCATTATGAATACAGGCCCAGATCTGTACACTACGTGCTTCTGCCCAACTCCACTAACACACATTGTCATGACATAGCCTCTACAGTACGTGGCATTGTCTGCATGGGAAATATTTCACCTCCTAGACTAGACTAGATCATGGATACGTCCCAAATGGCACCATATCCCCTTTGTAGTGCACTACTTTTGACCAGAACCCTATAGGGGAACATGGTCTCATTTGGGACGGACAATGTGTAGTCAGTGTTCACTGCATTTCATTGTTTCTGTCATCTTCATCATAACACCCACTCACCTGAATCTCACAGTTAAATCTATAGGCTCGTCTGAATAGCCTTCACGTTGAAAGGCGTGTTAGGATAAATCATCGGTGAGGATTTCTTACCAAGATGGTTCCCATACATCTCACATTTTATAGCATTTCGGAATCGTCTCTCTTGATTTGACTTTGGTATGGTGAGAGTGGTTTTTGGTTTCTGGAGAATGGAGAGAGAAGGTATAGGGCCCTCTGCTGGACAGGTTGTGAACTAGGGATTATTCTGGGAATAAATGTCACATAATTAACAACAGTATTGGATTGATCAGAAGTACAAATGTAGTTTATTTTAGACTTTAAGGCCTGGATTCAATCAGATCAAGCGTTAACCGGCGATAGGTGACACCCACATAGCTGATGTTTTGGCGGTGTCAGTGATGTAATGCATTGAAGCTGTCATTGTCACGAGGCCATACCACCAGGGTTAGGGTAGAGCACCAGGGTTAGGGTAGAGCACTAGGGTTAGGGTAGAGCACCAGGGTTAGGGTAGAGCATCAGGGTTAGGGTAGAGCATCAGGGTTAGGGTAGAGCACCAGGGTTAGGGTAGAGCACCAGGGTTAGGGTAGAGCACCAGGGTTAGGGTAGAGCACCAGGGTTAGGGTAGAGCACCAGGGTTAGGGTAGAGCACCAGGGTTAGGGTAGAGCACCAGGGTTAGGTGTAGAGCACCAGGGTTAGGGTAGAGCACCAGGGTTAGGGTAGAGCACCAGGGTTAGGGTAGAGCACCAGGGTTAGGGTAGAGCACCAGGGTTAGGGTAGAGCACCAGGGTTAGGGTAGAGGACCAGGGTTAGGGTAGAGCACCAGGGTTAGGGTAGAGCACCAGGGTTAGGGTAGAGCACCAGGGTTAGGGTTAGGGTAGAGCACCAGGGTTAGGGTAGAGCACCAGGGTTAGGGTAGAGGACCAGGGTTAGGGTAGAGCACCAGGGTTAGGGTAGAGCACCAGGGTTAGGGTTAGGGTAGAGCACCAGGGTTAGGGTAGAGCACCAGGGTTAGGGTAGAGCACCAGGGTTAGGGTAGAGCACCAGGGTTAGGGTAGAGCACCAGGGTTAGGGTAGAGCACCAGGGTTAGGGTAGAGCACCAGGGTTAGGGTAGAGCACCAGGTTTAGGGTAGAGCACCAGGGTTAGGGTAGAGTACCAGGGTTAGGGTTAGGGTAGAGCACCAGGGTTAGGGTAGAGCACCAGGGTTAGGGTAGAGCACCAGGGTTAGGGTAGAGTACCAGGGTTAGGGTAGAGCACCAGGGTTAGGGTAGAGCACCATGGGTTGGGGTTAGGGTAGAGCACCAGGGTTAGGGTAGAGCACCAGGGTTAGGGTAGAGCACCAGGGTTAGGGTAGAGCACCAGGGTTAGGGTTAGGGTAGAGCACCAGGGTTAGGGTAGAGCACCAGGGTTAGGGTAGAGCACCAGGGTTAGGGTTAGGGTAGAGCACCAGGGTTAGGTTAGAGCACCAGGGTTAGGGTAGAGCATCAGGGTTAGGGTAGAGCACCAGGGTTAGGGTAGAGCACCAGGGTTAGGGTAGAGCACCAGGGTTAGGGTAGAGCACCAGGGTTAGGGTTAGGGTAGAGCACCAGGGTTAGGGTAGAGCATCAGGGTTAGGGTAGAGCACCAGGGTTAGGGTAGAGCATCAGGGTTAGGGTTAGGGTAGAGCACCAGGGTTAGGGTAGAGCACCAGGGTTAGGGTAGAGCACCAGGGTTAGGGTAGAGCACCAGGGTTAGGGTAGAGCATCAGGGTTAGGGTTAGGGTAGAGCACCAGGGTTAGGGTAGAGCACCAGGGTTAGGGTAGAGCACCAGGGTTAGGGTAGAGCACCCAGTCAGCTTGGTGATGATGATAAATCTCCTTTCAGAGAAGTGACTGACACGTCTCAAATGTTTACATGCGGCCCCTATATCTCTGTCCCAGGGATCTGAGGGGCTGGTTGGAGAGCCAGCGAGGTACTGCTTCCCCCCCTATGTCTCCTCAGAGCTAGTGTTACTGCATCACATACATCACCCTGACATGGTGTAGTCTCTGAAACAGCAGGCTTCGGCCCCCGTCGGCCCCCGTCCCCGGATGATGACATATTTGACATACAATGCACTCAGTGAGGTGTGCTGGTATCACAGACACACAGCCATGGATGGATCCAGCCAGGAGCATCTGTTTCATCCATATGCAGTGTTTCCATAATCTACCAAAACAAGACACTTCTGTACTCTCTTCTTATTTAAACAGGTCAACGTGATTTCATAATAAAGATTTTGATGCATGCCATTTAAAAGGAAGATTGCAGAATTAGGTTGCTGTTAAATATTCTGATTTGTTTCATCCTTCAAACTAAAAGTCCTAATATGACATATCACTTTACATTTTGTATTTTTCAGACATGACAATATTAATGTCTGAACAGCGTTCGTAAAAGTGACGTAAAGAGGAGCAGTTCAGGAGTAGGAGTGAAGCCACTGTCCACATCAGACACTGAAGACCACAGCATATCCAGTCTATTGTTTTTACACATATATTCTGGCACTCTGAATAAAGCCATCTTATCATCTGAGCATATCCTGTGAATTCTTTATTCTGTATCAGCTAAAGAAATGATTTAATCACTTATACAGGGCGCAAGGCTTTTAGCATAGCCCCTTTTCCAGCCCTGCTGGCTTACCCCTACTACCTAACCACTAGCAGCCTTGAAAAACATCACTTATTAGCAGTTCAGCACATCAGCGTTTCTCAAACTGTTACACAAAATCAAGATCAATCTTTCCCATCACAGTAGACATTGAACATCTAAAAACCAAACTGCTTAAAACTCTCTTGTTGGCCGATGGCAGCTATAGCTAGCCATATGCTAACCTGAGAGCTCTACTAGCAGCAGTAAATCCAGATAATGGCTAGCATTACCTCGTACCCCAGCACATCGACTCTGTACTGGTTCCCTGTGTATAAGGCCAAGTTATTACCTCGTACCCCAGCACATCGACTCTGTACTGGTTCCCTGTGTATAAGGCCAAGTTATTACCTCGTACCCCAGCACATCGACTCTGTACTGGTTCCCAGTGTATAAGGCCAAGTTATTACCTCGTACCCCAGCACATCGACTCTGTACTGGTTCCCGGTGTATAAGGCCTAGTTATTACCTCGTACCCCAGCACATCGACTCTGTACTGGTTCCCGGTGTATAAGGCCTAGTTATTACCTCGTACCCCAGCACATCGACTCTGTACTGGTTCCCTGTGTATAAGGCCAAGTTATTACCTCGTACCCCAGCACATCGACTCTGTACTGGTTCCCTGTGTATAAGGCCAAGTTATTACCTCGTACCCCAGCACATCGATTCTGTACTGGTTCCCAGTGTATAAGGCCAAGTTATTACCTCGTACCCCTGTACATCGACTCTGTACTGGTTCCCAGTGTATAAGGCCAAGTTATTACCTCGTACCCCTGTACATCGACTCTGTACTGGTTCCCAGTGTATAAGGCCAAGTTATTACCTCGTACCCCAGCACATCGACTCTGTACTGGTTCCCAGTGTATAAGGCCAAGTTATTACCTCGTACCCCAGCACATCGACTCTGTACTGGTTCCCAGTGTATAAGGCCTAGTTATTACCTCGTACCCCAGCACATCGACTCTGTACTGGTTCCCAGTGTATAAGGCCTAGTTATTACCTCGTACCCCAGCACATCGACTCTGTACTGGTTCCCAGTGTATAAGGCCAAGTTATTACCTCGTACCCCAGCACATCGACTCTGTACTGGTTCCCAGTGTATAAGGCCTAGTTATTACCACGTACCCCTGCACATCGACTCTGTACTGGTTCCCAGTGTATAAGGCCAAGTTATCGTTAATCATTATGTATTTATTCCTTGTTGTTATATATATTTTTATATATATATATTTTTTTTCTCTGTATTGTTGAGCATTTCCCTGTTAGTCTACACCTATTGTTTACCCAGCATTTGGTTGGATTTATCCTGCAAGTTACAGAATATCGGCCAATAAAGAACAGGCAGTTCAGCAGAAATAAAGACTTTGAAATATTTTTTATTTTTTACCTTTATTTAACTAGGCAAGTCAGTTAAGAACAAATTCTTATTTACAATGACGGCCTACACCGTCCAAACCCGGACGACGCTGGGCCAATTGTGCGCCCGCCCTATGGGACTTCCAATCATGGCCGGTTGTGAAACAGCCTGGAATCGAACCAGGGGGTCTGTAGTGACGCCTCAAGTACTGAGATGCAGTGTCTTAGACCGCTGCGCCACAATGACAATGACATTAATCCGATTCGTATTTGACCATTAATTTCTGTAAAACGTGCAGTATTCTGTTGATAGAGTTGTTGTAGCTAGCTTGCTTGCTAGCAAGCTTATTCTATCCCCAAACACCATGCTACAGCCATGTGAGTGGACCAGTTAGTTTTGCATGGCCCGGTGCACTTAGATACATGGCTATCTTAGTTTTTTTATATTTTACTAGCAACGTAACATGACCAAAACTTTGGACACTTAAGTACCTACCCATTCACATCCATCACCGAAGCCACCCGCTTGTCACGCCCTGGCTCTGGGGACTCTTATATGTTGAGCCAGGGTGTTAGTTTCTATGTGTTAGTTTCTGGGTGTTAGGTTCTATGTTTCGTTTTCTATGTTCTTGTTCTGGTTTGTGTTTCTATGTTGGCCGGGGTGGTTCCCAATTAGAGACAGCTGTGGCTCGTTGTCTCTGATTGGGAACCATACTTAGGCAGCCTGTTGTGCACTTGTCTTTTGTGGGATCTTGTTCCGTGTAGGTTTGTGTTTATGACCGAGGACTTCACGTATCGTTTTGTTGTTTTGTTATATTGTCTTTAAGTACTCAATAAAAGATGTACGCATTTCACGCTGCGCCTTGGTCCACTCATTACGACGATCGTGACACCACTGTGGTGTTGTAACACACCAGTGGTGTCAGTGGACTGTGGGCACAGAACAAACCATTTTTTTTTTTGCCTCAGTTTCATGGTGAATCCACTCTTCTACTGTTGGTAGCCATCTTAATAATTTGGGACAAAGTGAGGCCTGCATATGACTGAAGCGCCAGGGGTTCCCCTAACCCAGTCTGCGGTACGACTTTCTTCCCATCTTCTCACATTTCGACCAAACATGTATGCCGGTAAACAGTGCACTGCCACCACCACAGGGCCTTTCCACCACAGGGCCTTTCCACCACTGGGCCTTTCCACCACAGGGCCTTTCCACCACAGGGCCTTTCCACCACAAAGCCTTTCCACCACAGGGCCTTTCCACCACAGGGCCTTTCCACCACAGGGCCTTTCCACCACCAGACCGTTCATCTCTTGATGTCAAAGCCACAATGTATTGTTTGTGTACGAGTCTATGATAACGTAATTCGAAATGACAAAATAGAAGTGTATATATTATTAATTGTTTGAACTTTTGCATAAAAAATGTTTAGATGGAATATCATCAACCTACATTGTTAGATTTGTGGAAATATATTGTGCAACCTGTCCTTTAATTGAAGGGCCTGCAGCTATTCGAAAAGCCCTGTCACCTCAGCCCCGACATTGATACACCCCTGACCTGGACTGGGACTCAGAGTCCCTCAGACCTCACCCTCTCCTCTCGGCGGAACTAGTCCCTCTCCCCCTCCCTCCTCCCCCTCTCCTCTCGGGGGTAATGGACGGAGGAAGAATGTGTAGAGAGGAAGTGTGTTTCCTCCAGGTGTATAGCAGCTCACAGAGGAGAGGGGGAGGAGAGGAGAGGCTGAGAGACGACAGGCTGTCAGATGACAATGGGGTCCAGGACAGGACCTAAGTGTCGCCCCAGGGAGCAGGGAACACTCCTTAGACCTCCACCACACCACTCCACCCTACCCCAGACCTGGGTTCAGATACTATTTGAAATAATTTCAAATACTTTAGTGGAGATTAGTTGAACTTGCCTGGCACAATTGAACCAATAGAATAGTTGTAAAATAGCAGATCCTTACCATCTGGCCCTCCAGGCAGGCTCTAGTAAATGCTTTTGAAAGATTTCAAATAGTATTTGAACCCTGGTCTGCCCCCCCCCAGCCGCCTGCCTTCTTGCGTGTTGACTTGTGCTGAAGCACTAAGTGCACGGAGTGGAGGCCTTCACAGCGGATCTGGCAAGGTGATCCGTTCATCTCCACCCCCCTCCTTCTCATCTCCTCTCCGCTAGTCATCTCTTCCTCCCCTCGCTGACACCTCTCCAATCAGGAGGTGAAGGATTGACACAGAGGGTGAAGACAGGCCTGGGAGGTTTAGTGATCTCTCTCTCTCTCTCTCTCTCTCTCTCTGTATCCCTCTCTCTCTCTCTCTCTCTCTCTCTTTATCTCTCTCTCTATCTCTATATCACTGTCTCTCTCTCTCTCTCTCTCTCTCTCTCTCTCTCTCTCTCTCTCTCTCTCTCTCTCTCTCTCAATT
>CM062473.1:104966274-105023774 GCA_031479575.1 Coregonus ussuriensis | reverse complement strand
GTTGTTCCCCACAGAGCTTTAGAAAGATGAGATTAACTTCGGTTCTGATAAGAGAACATCAAGACAAGGTTTTATAATACTAGCTTAGACATCTTGCTCTGAACTAAAATGACTTATATTCTCCTTCTTCTTCTTCTTCTTCTTCTTCTTCTTCTTCTTCTTCTTCTTCTTCTTCTTCTTCTTCTTCTTCTTCTTCTTCTACTACCATCACTCAGGCTGTAAATGACTGAAAGATAAATTATGAACAGAATAAACCTGTACATACAGTGGGGAGAACAAGTATTTGATACACTGCCGATTTTGCAGGTTTTACTTACTTTATTGCTTACAAAACATGTAGAGGTCTGAAATTTTTTATCATAGGTACACTTCAACTGTGAGAGACTGAATCTAAAACAAAAATCCAGAAAATCACATTGTATGATTTTTAAGTAATTAATTTGCATTTTATTGCATGACATAAGTATTTGATACATCAGAAAAGCAGAACTTAATATTTGGTACAGAAACCTTTGTTTGCAATTACAGAGATCATACGTTTCCTGTAGGTCTTGACCAGGTTTGCACACACTGCAGCAGAGATTTTGGCCCACTCCTCCATACAGACCTTCTCCAGATCCTTCAGGTTTCGGGGCTGTCGCTGGGCAATACGGACTTTCAGCTCCCTCCAAATATAAAGCATCCCGAAAGAATGATGTTTCCACCTCCATGCTTCACGGTTGGGATGGTGTTCTTGGGGTTGTACTTATCCTTCTTCTTCCTCCAAACACGGCGAGTGGAGTTTAGACCAAAAAGCTCTATTTTTGTCTCATCAGACCACATGACCTTCTCCCATTCCTCCTCTGGATCATCCAGATGGTCATTGGCAAACTTCAGATGGGCCTGGACATGCGCTGGCTTGAGCAGGGGGACCTTGCGTGCGCTGCAGGATTTTAATCCATGACGGCGTAGTGTGTTACTAATGGTTTTCTTTGAGACTGTGGTCCCAGCTCTCTTCAGGTCATTGACCAGGTCCTGCCGTGTAGTTCTGGGCTGATCCCTCACCTTCCTCATGATCATTGATGCCCCACGAGGTGAGATCTTGCATGGAGCCCCAGACCGAGGGTGATTGACCGTCATCTTGAACTTCTTCCATTTTCTAATAATTGTGCCAACAGTTGTTGCCTTCTCACCAAGCTGCTTACCTATTATCCTGTAGCCCATCCCAGCCTTGTGCAGGTCTACAATTTCATCCCTGATGTCCTTACACAGCTCTCTGGTCTTGGCCATTGTGGAGAGGTTGAAGTCTGTTTGATTGAGTGTGTGGACAGGTGTCTTTTATACAGGTAACGAGTTCAAACAGGTGCAGTTAATACAGGTAATGAGTGGAGAACAGGAGGGCTTCTTAAAGAAAAACGAACAGGTCTGTGAGAGCCGGGAATTCTTACTGGTTGGTAGGTGATCAAATACTTATGTCATGCAATAAAATGCTAATTAATTACTTAAAAATCATACAATGTGATTTTCTGGATACTTGTTTTAGATTCCGTCTCTCACAGTTGAAGTGTACCTATGATAAAAATTACAGACCTCTACATGCTTTGTAAGTAGGAAAACCTGAAAAATCGGCAGTGTATCAAATACTTGTTCTCCCCCACTGTATATCAGATTACCACAAGCATTCCAGAAGGTGAGACACCATGAGAAGGTAATTTGTAGTGTTCCGTGTCATGACTGTATAGTCTTTAATATCTTTATCCTCAAGGTGTCTGTGTGGGGTTGAGCGACTTCGCCTTGACAGATGATGGACTTATAGACCTTTTATGATGTCAACGGCCCCAAGGTTCCGTCGTAACCGCGGTAATGTCGTAAATTGCTCTTTTGGTAGGCGGTGACTTTGACTGACAGGTTCATGACAGTTGACTGCTAATCCCTTAATCCTTCCAGAACGTTCCAATAGGTTCCAGCAGGAGGACACTTGATGCCCTTTATTCCTGCTAGCACCTCTCTTCCTCTCATCTGGCTCCTGTAAGAGACACTCGACACACACACACACACGGACCCACACACGCACGAATGCACGAATGCACACACACACACACACACACACACACACACACACACACACACACACACACACACACACACGTCTGCCAGAGTCTTGACAGGAGCAGATGATATGCAACTCCCGCTGAGAGGAATTATGAGCTATGGGGTTAATAAACCATGGGAATCCCTCTTCAATGTCGTGGGACTTAACGTGTTGGAGATAATACTAACTACTAACTCCTATTTTAATAGCATTACTACGTCTTTACCTCACATTTACATCAGTCAGTAAATGAAGTTTACTGGAAATGTGAATTTGATTTGGTGAAAGGAATTATCTCTGAACAACAACTTTGATGATCTCTCTCCACCAAGGTGAGAACATAAAAGTCTGATTTGTCTGTAGACCATAACTATGTAAGCTGTCAGCCTGTTGAAATGTGGAGTTTATGGCCATATGGATTTAGGAGCAGCTTGGTGTGTGTGTGTGTGTGTGTGTGTGTGTCAGTGGGTGCTGTAGGTGGGTGTGGTGCAGGAATCAGGCGCAGGACGCAGAAAATAAGTCCAAAAGACTTTAGTGAAAAGCACACTCAAATACACGAGCCAAACGCCCGGAGGCGAGAAAATCCGCACACAGGCGTAAACCAAAAAGGCGCACAAACAAGTGCGTAAATACCCTCCTAAAACAGGGGAGGAAAACTACGACGAGCAACAGGCAACAGTAGCGCACAAACACGACAGCGAAACAATCACACACAACACTAGACTAACACAACGAGAACTTATAGGACACTAATTAGTGCTAAACGAAAACAGGTGTACATAATACAGACAAAACCAAACGAACATAGAAACATTCAACGGTGGCAGCTAGTACTCCGGAGACGACGACCGCCGAAGCCTGCCCGAGCAAGGAAGAGAGGCAGCCTCGGCCGAAACCGTGACAGTGTGTGTGTGTGTGTGTGTGTGTGTGTGTGTGTGTGTGTGTGTGTGTGTGTGTGTGTGTGTGAGAATCCCCGTCTCAGTTACACCGTGTAGTCTATGATGTATGGAGCCATGTAGAGGACTGACAGAATGGACTCCTCCCTCCCTAACCTACAGTCTGGGCATTCATCACAGTGACAGGACAGGGAGCTCCTTAAACCTGGAGAAAATGACAGAAAATATATTGGTATATTTGTAATATAAGTTAGTGAATACATTATTCTGTAAATTAATGATTAGACAAAAGTGTGTATTTATTGGTTCAGATTGTTAAATACTGCCACTTTGAGAGAGAGAGAGAGAGAGAGAGAGAGAGAGAGAGAGAGAGAGAGAGAGAGAGAGAGAGAGAGAGAGAGAGAGAGAGAGAGAGAGAGAGAGAGAGAGAGAGAGAGAGAGAGAGAGAGAGAGAAAGAGAGAGGCTTTATTGGCATGGGAAACGTGTGTTAACATTGCCAAAGCAAGTGAAGTAGATAGTAAACAAAAGTGAAATCAACAATAAATATTAACAGTAAACATTACACTCAGAAGTTTCAAAAGAATAAAGACATTTCAAATGTCATATTATGTATATATACAGTGTTGTAACAATGTGCAAATAGTTAAAGTACAAATGGGAAAATAAATCAACATAAATATGGGTTGTATTTACAATGGTGTTTGTTCTTCACTGGTTGCCCTTTTCTTGTGGCAACAGGTCACAAATCTTGCTGCTGTGGCAACCTGTGGTATTTCACCCAATAGATATGGGAGTTTATCAAGATTACATTTGTTTTCAAATTCTTTGTGGGTCTGTGTAATCTGAGGGAAATATGTGTCTCTAATATGGTCATACATTTGGCAGGAGGTTAGGAAGTGCAGCTCAGTTTCCACCTCATTTTGTGGGCAGTGGGCCTGTCTTCTCTTTAGTGCCAGGTCTGCCTACAGTGGCCTTTCTCAATAGCAAGGCTATGCTCACTGTCAAAGCTTTCCTTAAGTTTGGGTCAGTCACAGTGGTCAGGTATTCTGCCACTGTGTACTCTCTGTTTAGGGCCGAATAGCATTCTAGTTTGCTCTGTTTTGTTGTTAATTCTTTCCAATGTGTCAAATAATTATCTTTTTGTTTCTCATCATTTGGTTAGGTCTAATTGTGTTGCTGTCCTGGGGCTCTGTGGGGTCTGTTTGTGTTTGTGAACAGAGCCCCAGGACCAGCTTGCTTAGGGGACTCTTCTCCAGGTTCATCTCTCTGTAGGTGATGGCTTTGTTATGGAAGGTTTGGGAATCACTTCCTTTTAGGTGGTTGTAGAATTTAACGGCTCTTTTCTGGATTTTGTTAATTAGTGGGTATCGGCCTAATTCTGCTCTGCATGCATTATATGGTGTTTTACGTTGTACACAGAGGATATCTTTGCAGAATTCTGCATGCAGAGTCTCAATTTGGTGTTTGTCCCATTTTGTGAATTCTTGGTTGGTGAGCGGACCCCAGACCTCACAACTATGAAGGGCAACGGGTTCTATAACTGATTCAAGTATTTTTTTGCCAGATCCTAATTGGTATGTCGAATTTTATGTTCCTTTTGATGGCATAGAAGGCCCTTCTTGCCTTGTCTCTCAGATCGTTCACGGCTTTGTGGAAGTTACCTGTGGCGCTGATGTTTAGGCCGAGGTTTGTATAGTTTTTTGTGTGCTCTAGGGCAACGGTGTCTAGATGGAATTTGTATTTGTGGTCCTGGCAACTGGACCTTTTTTGGAACACCATTATTTTTGTCTTACTGAGATTTACTGTCAGGGCCCAGGTCTGACAGAATCTGTGCAGAAGATCTAGGTGCTGCTGTAGGCCCTCCTTGGTTGGGGACAGAAGCACCAGATCATCAGCAAACAGTAGACATTTGACTTCAGATTCTAGTAGGGTGAGGCCGGGTGCTGCAGACTGTTCTAGTGCCCTCGCCAATTTGTTGATTAATGTTGAAGAGGGTGGGGCTTATGCTGCATCCCTGTCTCACCCCACGGTCTTGTGGAAATAAATAGTGTGTGTTTTTTGGCAATTTTTACCGCACACTTGTTGTTTGTGTACACGGATTTCATAATGTTGTATGCTTATCCCCCAACACCACTTTCCATCAATTTGTATAGCAGACCCTCATGCCAAATTGAGTCAAAAGCTTTTTTGAAATCAACAAATCATGAGAAGACTTTGTCTTTGTTCTGGTTTGTTTGTTTCTAAATTAGGGTGTGCAGGGTGAATACGGGGTCTGTCGTACGGTAATTTGGTAAAAAGCCAATTTGACATTTGCTCAATACATTTGTTTTCACTGAGGAAATGTACAAGTCTGCTTTTAATGAAAATGCAGAGGTGATTTTCCCAAGGTTGCTGTTGACGCATATCCCACGGTAGTTATTGGGGTCAAATTTGTCTCCACTTTTGTGGGGTGTGTCTCAGGGGGACAGGGTAAAGGGGAGACATGGCTGCAGGTGATTCTGGAGGAGAGGAGATCTTATCTGTTGTTAACGGAGGAATGACACCTTAATGGAACTCCAGGCTAGCAATTACCTCAGAGTTCTCCTCCCCCTCTCCGCCCTCCCCCTCTCCTCCCCCTCTCCCCCCCCCCCCAACTCAGTCTTTACTGACAAATTAAGATTAATTACATATAGAACACAGTCAGACAGTGTGAGGGGAGCTGTCTACCTTTCGGATATAACATGTACCTGGTAGGTTCCTATACATGCCATCTCTTGCCCCGTCCTGCCCCAGTGGTCTCCTATATCATGTTCCTGGTAGGTTTCTATTCAGGTCATCTCTTGCCCCGTCCTGCCCCCTGCCCTCTACCCTGTGTCCCCCTCCCCTCTACCCTGTGTCCCCCCTGCCCTCTACCCTGTGTCCCCCTCCCCTCTACCCTGTGTCCCCCCCTCCCCTCTACCCTGTGTCCCCCTCCCCTCTACACTAAGTCCCCCTCCCCTCTACCCTGTCCCCCCCTCCCCTCTACCCTGTGTCCCCCTGCCCTCTACCCTGTGTCCCCCCCTCCCCTCTACCCTGTGTCCCCCTGCCCTCTACCCTGTGTCCCCCTCCCCTCTACCCTGTGTCCCCCTGCCCTCTACCCTGTCCCCCCCTCCCCTCTACCCTATGTCCCCCTGCCCTCTCCCCTGTCCCCCCCTCCCCTCTACCCTATGTCCCCCTCCCCTCTACCCTGTGTCCCCCTCCCCTCTACCCTGTGTCCCCCTGCCCTCTACCCTGTGTCCCCCTCCCCTCTACCCTGTGTCCCCCCTGCCCTCTACCCTGTGTCCCCCTCCCCTCTACCCTGTGTCCCCCTGCCCTCTACCCTGTCCCCCCCTCCCCTCTACCCTATGTCCCCCTGCCCTCTCCCCTGTCCCCCCCTCCCCTCTACCCTATGTCCCCCTCCCCTCTACCCTGTCCCCCCCTCCCCTCTACCCTGTGTCCCCCTCCCCTCTACCCTGTCCCCCCCTCCCCTCTACCCTGTGTCCCCCTCCCCTCTACCCTATGTCCCCCTCCCCCCTCCCCTCTACCCTGTGTCCCCCCCTGCCCTCTACCCTGTCCCCCCCTCCCCTCTACCCTGCCCCCCCCTCCCCTCTACCCTGTCCCCCCCTCCCCTCTACCCTGTGTCCCCCCCTGCCCTCTACCCTGTCCCCCCCTCCCCTCTACCCTGCCCCCCCCTCCCCTCTACCCTGTCCCCCCCTCCCCTCTACCCTGCCCCCCCTCCCCTCTACCCTGTCCCCCCCCTCCCCTCTACCCTGTCCCCCTCTCCCCTCTACCCTGTGTCCCCCTCCCCTCTACCCTATGTCCCCCTCCCCCCTCCCCTCTACCCTGTGTCCCCCTGCCTTCTACCCTGTGTCCCCCTGCCCTCTACCCTGTGTCCCCCTCCCCTCTACCCTGTGTCCCCCTCCCCTCTACCCTGTGTCCCCCTCCCCTCTACCCTGTGTCCCCCTCCCCTCTACCCTATGTCCCCCCCTGCCCTCTACCCTGTCCCCCCTGCCCTCTACCCTGTGTCCCCCTGCCCTCTACCCTGTCCCCCCTGCCCTCTACCCTGTCCCCCCTGCCCTCTACCCTGTGTCCCCCTGCCCTCTTATGTCCCCCTGCCCTCTACCCTGTGTCCCCCTCCCCTCTACCCTGTGTCCCCCTCCCCTCTACCCTGTGTCCCCCTCCCCTCTACCCTGTGTCCCCCTCCCCTCTACCCTGTGTCCCCCTCCCCTCTACCCTATGTCCCCCTGCCCTCTACCCTGTGTCCCCCTGCCCTCTACCCTATGTCCCCCTCCCCTCTACCCTGTGTCCCCCTGCCCTCTACCCTGTGTCCCCCTGCCCTCTTATGTCCCCCTGCCCTCTACCCTATGTCCCCCTCCCCTCTACCCTGTCCCCCCTCCCCTCTACCCTGTGTCCCCCTGCCCTCTACCCTGTGTCCCCCTCCCCTCTACCCTGTGTCCCCCTGCCCTCTTATGTCCCCCTGCCCTCTACCCTGTGTCCCCCTCCCCTCTACCCTGTGTCCCCCTGCCCTCTACCCTGTCCCCCCCTGCCCTCTACCCTGTGTCCCCCTCCCCTCTACCCTGTGTCCCCCTCCCCTCTACCCTGTGTCCCCCTGCCCTCTACCCTGTGTCCCCCTCCCCTCTACCCTATGTCCCCCTCCCCTCTACCCTGTCCCCCTCCCCTCTCCCCTGTGTCCCCCTCCCCTCTACCCTGTCCCCCCCTGCCCTCTACCCTGTGTCCCCCTCCCTCTACCCTGTCCCCCCCTCCCCTCTACCCTGTGTCCCCCTCCCCTCTACCCTATGTCCCCCTGCCTTCTACCCTGTGTCCCCTGCCCTCTACCCTATATTCCCCTGCCCTCTACCCTGTGTCCCCCTCCCCTCTACCCTGTGTCCCCCTGCCCTCTACCCTGTGTCCCCCTCCCCTCTACCCTGTGTCCCCCTCCCCTCTACCCTGTCCCCCTCCCCTCTACCCTGTGTCCCCCTCCCTCTACCCTGTGTCCCCCTGCCCTCTACCCTGTGTCCCCCCTCCCCTCTACCCTGTGTCCCCCTCCCCTCTACCCTGTGTCCCCCTCCCCTCTACCCTGTGTCCCCCTCCCCTCTACCCTGTGTCCCCCTCCCCTCTACCCTGTGTCCCCCTGCCCTCTACCCTGTGTCCCCCTGCCCTCTACCCTGTGTCCCCCTCCCCTCTACCCTATGTCCCCCTGCCTTCTACCCTGTGTCCCCTGCCCTCTACCCTATGTCCCCCTCCCCTCTACCCTGTGTCCCCCTGCCCTCTACCCTGTCCCCCCCTCCCCTCTACCCTGTGTCCCCCTCCCCTCTACCCTGTGTCCCCCTGCCCTCTACCCTGTGTCCCCCTCCCCTCTACCCTGTGTCCCCCTGCCCTCTACCCTGTGTCCCCCTGCCCTCTACCCTGTCCCCCCCTCCCCTCTACCCTGTGTCCCCCTCCCCTCTACCCTGTGTCCCCCTCCCCTCTACCCTATGTCCCCCTCCCCCCTCCCCTCTACCCTGTGTCCCCCTCCCCTCTACCCTGTGTCCCCCTGCCCTCTTATGTCCCCCTCCCCTCTACCCTGTGTCCCCCTCCCCTCTACCCTGTGTCCCCCTCCCCTCTACCCTGTGTCCCCCTCCCCTCTACCCTGTGTCCCCCTGCCCTCTACCCTGTGTCCCCCTCCCCTCTACCCTGTGTCCCCCTCCCCCCTCCCCTCTACCCTGTGTCCCCCTGCCCTCTACCCTGTCCCCCCCCCTCCCCTCTACCCTGTGTCCCCCTCCCCTCTACCCTATGTCCCCCTCCCCTCTACCCTGTGTCCCCCTGCCCTCTACCCTGTGTCCCCCTCCCCTCTACCTTGTGTCCCCCTGCCTTCTACCCTATGTCCCCCTCCCCTCTACCCTGCGTCCCCCTGCCCTCTACCCTGTCCCCCCCTCCCCTCTACCCTGTGTCCCCCTCCCCTCTACCCTGTGTCCCCCTGCCCTCTCCCCCAGCCCTGCATCCATAGATAGGTGTCTGTTTCACAGTGCTGTAATGCGGGACCAGGGAGGATAGGGTTTCACAGGTGCTATAGTCCTCCTTTTAATCCTGTCACAGGGAAAGAGTGACCAGGGCGCTGCGGTCCGGACTAATCCCCCTGCTTTATCTGCCCTGGAGTTGTCAACAAAGCAGCATGACAGAAATATGATACCAAGTTTTCGAACTACTTTAAGAAGATATATAAAGCAATCTGTGCATTTGAACAACATTATAAATACACCTATTTCACTTTTTGCATTTCAAAAAAACAAATCACCACTGCTGCACATACTGCTGCTGCTTTTAACAGATTAGATGATACTACTGAAATTGGCATGGGCGATAACTAGCAAGCAACCAGCTAGCAGCTACCAGCTAGCTACAGCCAGATAGCTGCTTATCAAAGGTAGATAACTGGTTAATTTGACCAAAAAAAACCTACCAAACTATTTCTCAATACTATTGTAGCATGTTAATTAATTTGCTCACTCTTTGTGAAACACCCGGTGTTATTATGTGTTAGTCCACACAACATGTAACCCTGACACCTACAGTAGAGCCTGGTGAACACCATGTGGGGGGGAAACATTTACGCCATTTAGCAGACGCTCTTATCCAGAGCTACTTACAGGAGCAATTAGGGTTAAGTGCCTTGCTCAAGGGCACATCGACAGATTTTTCACCTAGTCTGCTCGGGGATTTGAACCAGCGACCTTTCGGTTAATGACACAACGCTCTTAACCACTAAGCCACCTGCCGCCCCCGATAGAATTGGTCATCCACAGCCATCCCGATCTGTGATGAGAAGGTTCTAGCTGGTGTATCCTTCGACTCTTGTTGGATGTAGATGTCCGGTTTATCAGTTCCAGTCTCCCATTACTTTTATGATTATTTATTTACGAGTTCATTACCATTTTCTTTTTGATTTAGTGCTGTCTGTACCTGATAAAGCAGATCTAGTCTCTCACGTGCGGGAAGTAAGCCGTCACAGGAAGGAGACTGGAGCAGACCCAGAAGTTATGACTAACCACACGTTTGAACGCTCCAGGACGGTCCATTTACTTTGTGCTGTTAAAGTTTATGCTATGAAATCCTCGCTGGGGCAGTTCCCCCCCTCATAGCAAATAGCTGGTAAAACAACCCAAGAAATGATTCCACGGCCTATGCTGCTGCTGGCAGGGTAGTAAGTAACTGAACAGCTCATTTGAAACAATATATTTTTTAAACAGGAAAATGTACACTTTTACCCACTTTTATGAGCATTTAAAACATAATCCACTAAATATATAATATATATATACTTTTCTATTCTTTAGGGGCGGCCCACCAATCACAAGTGGTGGGCCGCCCCTAACGCCCTAGTGGGCGGGGCCGCCACTGAATTTTAGTACCAACTATTACCTACAATAGTTATTTGGTGACACAAGGCAAGACACACCTTGAAAAGACAGCAGCAACCCGTTCTAATAGAGAGGGAGCAGCCTCCTTCTTATGTCTTCGAAGTGTTGGAGACAGACAGAACTGAGGCTGCATGGGGGGGTCAGTGCAGAGAAAGACAAACAGCTTCAGATGTAGACGAACGATTGAAGCTGCAGGACCAGAGGAATGACAAGGCAGTGGTGCGTTGAGCACGTTGGTCTCTCAGCTGGTCGTAGTATTGATCCAGTATTGGTTTTTGTATTTGTATTGATTACAGGGTGACGGCCCCCCCCATGTTGGGCGACTCTACATGACCTCACACTGGGGTTTGCTCACACCTCTCAGAAACGATCAACCCCACGTTATTACGCAATGGTAGTAGTTAATACATCATACAGATGATACAACTTTGACATCACGTAACCCCTAACTCTAACACTAACCCTAACTCTAAGCCTAAACCTTAACCCTAACCCTAAACTTAACCCTAGCACTAACCTTAAGTTAACGTTGGTCATCATTGTGAATATGAATTAATGTGCACTTGCACTCATCGTAAAGGTAAAACTGAACACTCAAAGATTCAGTGAACGTGTTCAATATGTCTTGTCATTTTTAACGTCTATTTCTGATGATAAAGAACACATAGCAGATCTCTCATGCTTCTCTTCGCTCCACATCTCCTGAAGTGTTTGAGCTCCTCAAGGAGAAGTGGTTCCTTTTGATGGGTGTTAGAAGGTGTCTAGAAGCTTCTGTGCGGCAGCTGAGAGGTGAAGGGAACGTCGCGGATGAGGGACGCTGGGAAGGAAAGGGGCATGTGCCAACAGACCTAGACC
Source organism: Coregonus ussuriensis (assembly GCA_031479575.1). NCBI lineage: Eukaryota > Metazoa > Chordata > Actinopteri > Salmoniformes > Salmonidae > Coregonus > Coregonus ussuriensis. Next base: position 105,012,557 of record CM062473.1, on the reverse strand, counting down.
CTGAGTGATGGCGATGAGTCAGGAGGATCATGGGTAACAGGACACCTCCTCATCTCCCCTCATCTCCCCTTTATCCTCCGTCAACACAGTCATGCTAATCACAGCTGTGAGATCTCTCTTTAGATTTATACTGAACAACATGTCACCTCATGTTAAAGGGGCAATCTGCAGTAGCTACATCAATTTATGACCTTATAAATTAATGATATATACACATTGATTCTTGAAGAATATGAATTATAAATGCCTCATGAGCTTAGTTCAACGGTCGTACCCCATTAGAAGCTTGTTTTACTCCAATGTTTCTAAACAAAGTTCAAACTATCATTGTGTTATATTGGATGGTCAGTCTTATAGCCTCAAAACATGGTTCAAACTATAATTGTGTTATATTGGATGGTCAGTCTTTGCATCTATAGCTCTGTCTATGAATTTGAGAGTGGTTACATAACTCCAGCCCCATCCCTCAGCTTTTTAGTGAAACAGTGGCGGGGAAAATGCTTTGTTATTGTTCAACTGCTGATTGCTGCTTTAAAGAATTTCTTCAGCATGGCAGTAAACTACAGACGGTGTGTATGGAATTTCTTCAGCATGGCAGTAAACTACAGACTGTGTGTATGGAATTTCTTCAGCATGGCAGTAAACTACAGACGGTGTGTATGGAATTTCTTCAGCATGGCAGTAAACTACAGACTGTGTGTATGGAATTTCTTCAGCATGGCAGTAAACTACAGACTGTGTGTATGGAACCTCTTCAGCATGGCAGTAAACAACAGACTGTGTGTATAGAATATCTTCAGCATGGCAGTAAACTACAGACTGTGTGTATGGAATTTCTTCAGCATGGCAGTAAACTACAGACTGTGTGTATGGAATTTCTTCAGCATGGCAGTAAACTACAGACTGTGTGTATGGAACCTCTTCAGCATGGCAGTAAACTACAGACTGTGTGTATGGAATCTCTTCAGCATGGCAGTAAACTACAGACTGTGTGTATAGAATATCTTCAGCATGGCAGTAAACTACAGACTGTGTGTATGGAATCTCTTCAGCATGGCAGTTAACTACAGACTGTGTGTATAGAATATCTTCAGCATGGCAGTAAACTACAGACTGTGTGTATAAAATTTCTTCAGCATGGCAGTAAACTACAGACTGTGTGTATAGAATTTCTTCAGCATGGCAGTAAACTACAGACTGTGTGTATGGAATCTCTTCATTATGGCAGTAAACCACAGACTGTGTGTTTGTGTATAGAATCTCTTCAGCATGGCAGTAAACTACAGGCTGTGTGTATAGAATCTCTTCAGCATGGCAGTAAACTACAGACTGTGTGTATAGAATCTCTTCAGCATGGCAGTAAACTACAGACTGTGTGTATAGAATCTCTTCAGCATGGCAGTAAACTACAGACTGTGTGTATGCAATCTCTTCAGCATGGCAGTAAACTACAGACTGTGTGTATAGAATATCTTCAGCATGGCAGTAAACTACAGACTGTGTGTATAGAATTTCTTCAGCATGGCAGTAAACTACAGACTGTGTGTATGGAATCTCTTCAGCATGGCAGTAAACTACAGACTGTGTGTATAGAATTCCTTCAGCATGGCAGTAAACTACAGACTGTGTGTATATAATCTCTTCAGCATGGCAGTAAACAACAGACTGTGTGTAAAGAATCTCTTCAGCATGGCAGTAACCGACATACTATGTATTTGTGTATAGAATCTCTTCAGCATGGCCGTAAAGTAGACTGTATATTTGTGTATAGAATCTCTCCAGCATGGCAGTAAACTACAGACTGTGTGTATAGAATCTATTCAGCATGGCAGTAAAGTAGACTGTGTATTTGTGTATAGAATCTTTTCAGCATGGCAGTAAACTAGACTGTGTGTTTGTGTATAGAATCTCGTCAGCATGGCAGTAAACTACAGACTGTGTGTATAGAATCTCTTCAGCATGGCAGTAAACTACAGACTGTGTGCATAGAATCTATTCAGCATGGCAGTAAAGTAGACTGTGTATTTGTGTATAGAATCTCTTCAGCATGGCAGTAAACTAGACTGTGTATTTGTGTATAGAATCTCTTCAGCATGGCAGTAAAGTAGACTGTGTATTTGTTTATAGAATTTCTTCAGCATGGCAGTAACCTACAGACTGTGTGTATAGAATATCTTCAGCATGGCAGTAAACTACAGAATGTGTGTATAGAATATCTTCAGCATGGCAGTAAACTACAGACTGTGTGTATGGAATCTCTTCAGCATGGCAGTAAACTACAGACTGTGTGTATAGAATTCCTTCAGCATGGCAGTAAACTACAGACTGTGTGTATAGAATCTCTTCAGCATGGCAGTAAACAACAGACTGTGTGTATAGAATATCTTCAGCATGGCAGTAAACTACAGACTGTGTGTATAGAATATTCTTCAGCATGGCAGTAAACTACAGACTGTGTGTATAGAATTTCTTCAGCATGGCAGTAAACTACAGACTGTGTGTATAGAATTTCTTCAGCATGGCAGTAAACTACAGACTGTGTGTATGGAATTTCTTCAGCATGGCAGTAAACTACAGACTGTGTGTATGGAATTTCTTCAGCATGGCAGTAAACTACAGACTGTGTGTATAGAATTTATTCAGCATGGCAGTAAACTACAGACTGTGTGTATGGAATTTCTTCAGCATGGCAGTAAACTACAGACTGTGTGTATAGAATCTCTTCAGCATGGCAGTAAACTACAGACTGTGTGTATAGAATATTTTCAGCATGGCAGTAAACTACAGACTGTGTGTATAGAATATCTTCAGCATGGCAGTAAACTACAGACTGTGTGTATAGAATTTCTTCAGCATGGCAGTAAACTACAGACTGTGTGTATGGAATCTCTTCAGCATGGCAGTAAACTACAGACTGTGTGTATAGAATTCCTTCAGCATGGCAGTAAACTAAAGACTGTGTGTATATAATCTCTTCAGCATGGCAGTAAACAACAGACTGTGTGTATAGAATCTCTTCAGCATGGCAGTAACCGACATACTATGTATTTGTGTATAGAATCTCTTCAGCATGGCAGTAAAGTAGACTGTATATTTGTGTATAGAATCTCTCCAGCATGGCAGTAAACTACAGACTGTGTGTATAGAATCTATTCAGCATGGCAGTAAAGTAGACTGTGTATTTGTGTATAGAATCTTTTCAGCATGGCAGTAAACTAGACTGTGTGTTTGTGTATAGAATCTCGTCAGCATGGCAGTAAACTACAGACTGTGTGTATAGAATCTCTTCAGCATGGCAGTAAACTACAGACTGTGTGCATAGAATCTATTCAGCATGGCAGTAAAGTAGACTGTGTATTTGTGTATAGAATCTCTTCAGCATGGCAGTAAACTAGACTGTGTATTTGTGTATAGAATCTCTTCAGCATGGCAGTAAAGTAGACTGTGTATTTGTTTATAGAATTTCTTCAGCATGGCAGTAACCTACAGACTGTGTGTATAGAATATCTTCAGCATGGCAGTAAACTACAGACTGTGTGTATAGAATATCTTCAAAATGGCAGTAAACTACAGACTGTGTGTATGGAATCTCTTCAGCATGGCAGTAAACTACAGACTGTGTGTATAGAATTCCTTCAGCATGGCAGTAAACTACAGACTGTGTGTATAGAATCTCTTCAGCATGGCAGTAAACAACAGACTGTGTGTATAGAATATCTTCAGCATGGCAGTAAACTACAGACTGTGTGTATAGAATATTCTTCAGCATGGCAGTAAACTACAGACTGTGTGTATAGAATTTCTTCAGCATGGCAGTAAACTACAGACTGTGTGTATAGAATTTCTTCAGCATGGCAGTAAACTACAGACTGTGTGTATGGAATTTCTTCAGCATGGCAGTAAACTACAGACTGTGTGTATGGAATTTCTTCAGCATGGCAGTAAACTACAGACTGTGTGTATATAATTTATTCAGCATGGCAGTAAACTACAGACTGTGTGTATGGAATTTCTTCAGCATGGCAGTAAACTACAGACTGTGTGTATAGAATCTCTTCAGCATGGCAGTAAACTACAGACTGTGTGTATAGAATATTTTCAGCATGCCAGTAAACTACAGACTGTGTGTATAGAATATATTCAGCATGGCAGTAAACTACAGACTGTGTGTATAGAATATCTTCAGCATGGCAGTAAACTACAGACTGTGTGTATAGAATTTCTTCAGCATGGCAGTAAACTACAGACTGTGTGTATGGAATCTATTCAGCATGGCAGTAAACTAGAGACTGTGTGTATAGAATGTATTCAGCATGGCAGTAAACTACAGACTGTGTGTATGGAATTTCTTCAGCATGGCAGTAAACTACAGACTGTGTGTATAGAATCTCTTCAGCATGGCAGTAAACTACAGACTGTGTGTATAGAATATTTTCAGCATGCCAGTAAACTACAGACTGTGTGTATAGAATATATTCAGCATGGCAGTAAACTACAGACTGTGTGTATAGAATATCTTCAGCATGGCAGTAAACTACAGACTGTGTGTATAGAATTTCTTCAGCATGGCAGTAAACTACAGACTGTGTGTATGGAATCTCTTCAGCATGGCAGTAAACTAGAGACTGTGTGTATAGAATGTATTCAGCATGGCAGTAAACTACAGACTGTGTGTATGGAATTTCTTCAGCATGGCAGTAAACTACAGACTGCGTGTATAGAATCTCTTCAGCATGGCAGTAAACGACAGACTGTGTGTATAGAATATCTTCAGCATGGCAGTAAACTACAGACTGTGTGTATAGAATTTATTCAGCATGGCAGTAAACTACAGACTGTGTGTATGGAATCTCTTCAGCATGGCAGTAAACTATAGACTGTGTGTATAGAATATCTTCAGCATGGCAGTAAACTAGACTGTGTATTTGTGTATGGAATCTCTTCAGCATGGCTGTAAACTACATGCTGTATATTTGTGTTCGGAATCTCTTCAATATGGCAGTAACCTGCAGACTGTGTATTTGTGTATAGAATCTCTTCATTATGGCAGTAACCTGCAGACTGTGTATTTGTGTATAGAATATCTTCTTTATGACAGTAAACTAGACTGTGTATTTGTGAATAGAATCTCTTCAGCATGGCAGTAAACTACAGACTGTGTGTATAGAATCTCTTCAGCATGGCAGTAAACTACAGACTGTGTGTATAGAATATATTCAGCATGGCAGTAAACTACAGACTGTGTGTATAGAATATTCTTCAGCATGGCAGTAAACTACAGACTGTGTGTATAGAATTTCTTCAGCATGGCAGTAAACTACAGACTGTGTGTATAGAATTTCTTCAGCATGGCAGTAAACTACAGACTGTGTGTATGGAATCTCTTCAGCATGGCAGTAAACTACAGACTGTGTGTATAGAATATCTTCAAAATGGCAGTAAACTACAGACTGTGTGTATAGAATTTCTTCAGCATGGCAGTAAACTACAGACTGTGTGTATGGAATTTCTTCAGCATGGCAGTAAACTACAGACTGTGTGTATAGAATCTTTTCAGCATGGCAGTAAACGACAGACTGTGTGTATAGAATATCTTCAGCATGGCAGTAAACTACAGACTGTGTGTATAGAACATATTCAGCATGGCAGTAAACTACAGACTGTGTGTATAGAATTTCTTCAGCATGGCAGTAAACTACAGACTGTGTGTATGGAATCTCTTCAGCATGGCAGTAAACTATAGACTGTGTGTATAGAATATCTTCAGCATGGCAGTAAACTACAGACTGTGTGTATGGAATCTCTTCAGCATGGCAGTAAACTACAGACTGTGTGTATAGAATATCTTCAGCATGGCAGTAAACTACAGACTGTGTGTATGGAATCTCTTCAGCATGGCAGTAACCTACAGACTGTGTGTATAGAAATTATTCAGCATGGCAGGAACCTACAGACTGTGTGTATAGAATCTCTTCAGCATGGCAGTAAACTACAGACTGTGTGTATATAATATCTTCAGCATGGCAGTAAACTACAGACTGTGTGTATAGAATTTCTTCAGCATGGCAGTAAACTACAGACTGTGTGTATAGCATTTATTCAGCATGGCAGTAAACTACAGACTGTGTGTTTGTGTATAGAATCTCTTCAGCATGGCAGTAAACTACAGACTGTGTGTATAGAATATATTCAGCATGGCAGTAAACTACAGACTGTGTGTATAGAATTTCTTCAGCATGGCAGTAAACTACAGACGGTGTGTATGGAATCTCTTCAGCATGGCAGTAAACTACAGACTGTGTGTATATAATATCTTCAGCGTGGCAGTAAACTACAGACTGTGTGTATAGAATATCTTCAGCATGGCAGTAAACTACAGACTGTGTGTATAGAATTTCTTCAGCATGGCAGTAACCTACAGACTGTGTGTATAGAATCTCTTCAGCGTGGCAGTAAACTACAGACTGTGTGTATAGAATATCTTCAGCATGGCAGTAAACTACAGACTGTGTGTATAGAATATCTTCAGCATGGCAGTAACCTACAGACTGTGTGTATAGAATATCTTCAGCATGGCAGTAAAGTAGACTGTATATTTGTGTATGGAATCTCTTCAGCATGGCAGTAAACTACAGACTGTGTGTATAGAATCTCTTCAGCATGGCAGTAAACTACAGACTGTGTGTATAGAATCTCTTCAGCATGGCAGTAACCTACATACTGTGTATTTGTGTATAGAATCTCTTCAGCATGGCAGTAAACTACAGAATGTGTGCATAGAATCTATTCAGCATGGCAGTAAAGTAGACTGTGTATTTGTGTATAGAATCTCTTCAGCATGGCAGTAAACTAGACTGTGTATTTGTGTATAGAATCTATTCAGCATGGCAGTAAAGTAGACTGTATATTTGTGTATGGAATCTCTTCAGCATGGCAGTAACCTGCAGACTTTGTATTTGTGTATATAATCTCTTAATTATGGCAGTAACCTGCAGACTGTGTATTTGTGTATAGAATCTCTTCATTATTGCAGTAAACTAGACTGTGTATTTGTGTATAGAATCTCTTCAGCATGGCAGTAAAGTAGACTGTATATTTGTGAATAGAATCTCTTCAGCATGGCAGTAAATTACAGACTGTGTATTTGTGTATAGAATCTCTTCAGCATGGCAGTAAACTAGACTGTGTGTATTTGTGTATAGAATCTCTTCATTATGGCAGTAACCTACATACTGTGTATTTGTGTATAGAATCTCTTCATTATGGCAGTAAACTAGACTGTGTATTTGTGTATAGAATCTCTTCAGCATGGCAGTAAAGTAGACTGTATATTTGTGAATAGAATCTCTTCAGCATGGCAGTAAACTACAGGCTGTATATTTGTGTATAGAATCTCTTCAGCATGGCAGTAAACTAGACTGTGTATTTGTGTATAGAATCTCTTCATTATGGCAGTAAACTACAGACTGTGTATTTGTGTATAGAATCTCTTCATTATGGCAGTAAACTACAGACTGTGTATTTGTGTATAGAATCTCTTCATTATGGCAGTAAACTAGACTGTGTATTTGTGTATAGAATCTCTTCAGCATGGCAGTAAATTACAGACTGTGTATTTGTGGATGGATGCATGTTTTCTATATTTTCCTTTCTTGACATTGGGAAAGATAATATTGTGAAGGATGTAACATTCAACAAGGCTGTCCCTGGCAAATTGACCCCTGGACTGGGGAAACTGGATCTGGTAAAGATTAAATGCAAGGATGAACTTTAAAGAGCTCTCTGCCGTCTCTGTATCATGACATGACATCATAGGTGCGGCTTTCCAGTCATGTGATGTGTGACAAGGTCCCGTGTCACTGGTTGTTCATCGCTATGACACATTTCCTGCGGACCTTCCTGACTGGACTGGAGGTTTACTTCTGGAGTGGAAGTTTACACTATTTGTGCCAAATTCAATGCAACATGTTTAAATGCAAGGTACCCATTACAAGGAAGAAACCCCCAGCACACTCCTGAAAGCTCCACAAACAATGTATGGATCTCACAGACACTCAACAGGTTGTCCGATTCGCCAAAGCATAGGGCTATATTTCAGTTAGACACTGCAAGCAAAACATTTACGAGTTCAATCAGGAAGTACAAAACAACGTGTAAGGTAGACAAACCATTGGCTTGTCCACCTGCTGAAGTGAAGACGATGATTAGAAACTTTGTGTGGAACAATACTCAGTCCCACAGGCAGATGGCAGCAGAGAGACTACTTCTGATTTTCACTGTGATACAATACTCAGTCGCACAGGCAGATGGCAGCAGAGAGACTACTTCTGATTTTCACTGTGATACAATACTCAGCCCCACAGGCAGATGGCAGCAGAGAGTCATACTTCTAACTCATGATTCTCACTGTGGAACAGATTGGGGATTGTATTGTTGCTGCCCACAAGTGACAGAACAATAAGGTCGTCATTAACACAGAGGAAACTTGGCGTGAAGAGAAATGTTTATGGCTGTTATTTGGCCATGGGGCGGCGCACAATTGGCCCAGCGTCGTCCAGGGTAGGGGAGGGAATGCCCGGCAGGGATGTAGGGCGGCAGGTAGCTTAGTGGTTAAGAGCGTTGTGCCAGTAACCGAAAGGTCGCTGGTTCTAATCCCCGAGCCGACTAGGTGAAAAATCTGTCGATGTGCCCTTGAGCAAGGCACTTAACCCTAATTGCTCATGTAAGTCGCTCTGGAGAAGAGTGTCTGCTAAATGATGTAAATGTAATGTTGGTAGAGCATGGCGTTTGCAACGCCAGGGTTGTGGGTTCGATTCCCATGGGGGGCCAGTATGAAAAATAAATAAAAATAATGTATGCATTCACTAAATGACTAAAATGTAAATGTATTGATTCTTAGCATGTTTGTGTTTTTTGGTCCATTCTCTAAATATAGTATCTTCCTCATATAGACATTTTGAGAGGGACTGAAGTCATTCCTGCAACCTCGGCTACACAGGATGCGTTTACACAGCCCAATTCTGATTTCTTTTTCACTAATTGGTCTTTTGACCTATCAGATCTGAACAATATCTGATGTGAAAAGATCTGATGTGACTGGTCAAAAGACCAATTAGTGGAGAAAAAAAATATCAGAATTGGGTCAGTCAGTATTTTGACCATATCATCATTATTATGCATATTTCCCAACTCCAAGCTGTATTAACTGGAATGCTTATTGGATTTCAGCATATATCAGGTGATGTGTATTTGTGTAATGAGGGAGGGTGTGGCCTAAGGAGATCAACACCCTATATCAAGGTGTGTATAATTATTAGGAAGCTTCTTTTCCTCAGGCAAATTGGGCCCAAAAAATTGATTTAACTGACACTCAAAAGTCAAAAATTATAAAAAGTATTTCAGAGGGATGCAGCACTCTTGAAATTGATAAGATATTGGGGCGAGATCACAGAACCATCAAATGTTTTGTTGCAAATAGTCAGCAGGGTCGCAAGAACCGTGTTGAGAAAAAAAGACACAAATTAACTGCCAAAGATTTGATAAGAATCAAACGTGAAGCTACCAGGGACCCATTATCCTCCAGTGCTGTCATATTCCAGAACTGCAACCTACCTGGAGTGCCCATAAGTACAAGGTGTTCAGAGCTCAGAGACATGGCCAAGGTAAGGAAGGCTGAAACCTGACCACCACTGAACGAGACCCATAAGTTGAAACGTCAAGACTGGACCAAGAAATATCTGAAGACAGATTTTTTCAAAGGTTTTATGGACTGATGAGATGAGAGTGACTCTTGATGGACCAGATGGATGGACCCGTGGCTGGATCAGTAACGGGCACGGAGCTCCACTTCGACTCAGACGCCAGCAAGGTGGAGGTGGGGTACTGGTATGGGCTGGTATTATTAAAGATTAGCTAGTTGGACCTTTTCGGGTTGAAGATGGACTCAAACTCAACTCCCAAACCTACTGCCAGTTTTTAGAAGACACTTTCTTCAAGCAGTGGTACAGGAAAAAGTCTGCATCTTTCAAGAAGACCATGATTTTTATGCAGGACAGTGCTCCATCGCATGCATCGAAGTACTCCACTGTGTGGCTAGCCAGTAAAGGCCTTAAAGATGAAAGAATAATGGCATGGCCCCCTTCCTCACTTGACCTAAACCCTATTGAGAACTTGTGGTCCCTTCTTAAACGGTCGATTTACAGTGAAGGAAAACAGGACCCCTCTCTGACCAGTGTCTGGGAGGCTGTGGTTGCTGCGGCACAAAAAGTTGATCGTCAACAGATCAAGAAACTGACAGACTCCATGGATGGAAGGCTTATGACTGGTATTCTTCTTTGAAATGTCAGAAATATTTATTGGTACATTTTGAGTTTGTTTATTATTCTCACTTTAACAGATGAAAATATACAAATGAGATGGGGAACTTTTCGTTTTTCATTTAGTTGCATAATAATTCTGCACACTAATAGTTGCCCAATAATTGTGCACACATTGATATGCTCCAAAGAAAGCCAAAACCTCACTTTTACATTCTTAAATATTCAGGTTTGAGGTTTATTAACATTTTGGATAGACCGAGAGCACTGTAGTAGTTCAATAATAAAATGAATCCTCAAACATACAACTTGCCCAATAATTGTGCACACAGTGTAGACAACTATACCAGTGATGTCATAGATACAGGAAGTCATCCTATAGATACATGTAGGTCAAAGTGTATTTTACAGCATCAAGGTGTTTAAGAATTCATATTCCTAAAATGCATGATACACTGGAGTGTACAAAATATTAAGAACGCCTTCCTAATATTGAGTTGCACCCCCCCTCCCATTTTGCCCTCAGAACAGCCTCAATTCGTTGGGGGCGTGGACTTCACAAGGCGTCGAAAGCGTCCCACAGGGATGCTGGCCCATGTTGACTCCAATGCTTCCCACAGTTGTGTCTACTTGGCTGGATGTCCTTTGAGTGGTGGACCATTGTTGATACACACGGGAACCTGTTGAGCGTGAAAAACCCAGCAGCATTGCAGTTCTTCACACAAACCGGTGTGCCTGGCACCTGCTACCATACCCCGTTCAAAGGCACTTAAATCCACGTAGATGAAGGGGAGGAGACAGGTTAAAGAAGGATTGAGACATTTCATTTTAGTCATTTAGCAGACGCTTTTATCCAGAACGACTTACAGTTAGTGAGTGCATACATTTTTCATACGGGCCCCCTGTGGGAATCGAATCCACAACCCTGGCGTCGCTAAGGCCATGCTCTACCAACTGAGCTACACAGGACATGGATTGTGTATGTGTGCCATTCAGAGGGTGAATGGGCAAGACAAAATATTTTACAGGTGACATCAATAAGGGATCATAGCTTTCACCTGGATTCATCTGGTCAGTCTTTGTCATGGAAAGAGCAGGTGTTCCTAATGTTTTGTACACTCAGTGTATACCCATTGATTCTTGAAGAACATAACTTTTAGATGCCTCAGCTGTCGTTCCCCATCAGCATTCAAAATATGAGCTTGTTTTACTAATTTGTTTGTAAACAATGTAAAGGTAAACTAACTAACTGTAATTAGCCCACCCAACTACCTCATCCCTATATTGTTATGTATTTTGCTCATTTGCACCCCAGTATCTCTATTTGCACATCATCTCTTGCACATCTAGCATTCCAGTGTTAATACTAATTGTAATTATTTTGCACTATGGCCTATTTTATTGCCTTACCTCCATAACTTGCTACATTTGCACACACTGTATATATATATATATTTTCTGTTGTATTTTTGACTTTATGTTTTGTTTTACCCCATATGTAACTCTGTGTTGTTGTTTTTAATCGCACTGATTTGCTTTATCTTGGCCAGGTCGCAGTTGTAAATGAGGCTTACCTGGTTAAAAGATATATGTATGCAGTCACTAACTGTAAGTCGCTCTGGATAAGAGTGTCTGCTAAATGACGCTGTATAGCCTTAAAACATGGCTGAAACAATCATCTTGGTATCATGGATGGTCAGTCCTTGGTATCATGGATGGTCAGTCCTTGGTATCATGGATGGTCAGTCCTTGGTATCATGGATGGTCAGTCCTTGGTATCATGGATGGTCAGTCCTTGGTATCATGGATGGTCAGTCCTTGGTATCATGGATGGTCAGTCCTTGGTATCATGGATGGTCAGTCCTTTGTATCATGGATGGTCAGTCCTTGGTATCATGGATGGTCAGTCCTTGGTATCATGGATGGTCAATCCTTGGTATCATGGATGGTCAGTCCTTGGTATCATGGATGGTCAGTCCTTGTATACAAAGCTCTGTCCACGAGGTTGAGAGGGGTGACATTTCTGTAGCCCCATCCCTCAGCTGTTTACAAAATCAGTGGTGGGGTTAAGGGTTTGTTATTGTTAGAACTGCAGATTGCCCCTTTTAAGCCTTCACGAGAAAACAAAATATCAACACTGTTTATTATTAGAATTTACATTTTAGAGAATATATATTATTATGTATTTATTGAAGAAACCAATGTATTGTCTGATGGTATTCGAAAAATACAAATATACAGTAGTGTAATCATTTGCTGTATTCTTCTGTTATGAACTAAACACATTCCATCAACCTTATGGTATTTTATCAAGCAGGCAGTGTGTCATGTTAAGTATTTAAGTTAAATTGGATTGTAATGTCAGCTATTCATAAATATATAAACAGAAAGCAAAGGGTTAAATGTAGTAATAATGAAACAGAAATGAACCAGGTGATCTGAGTTAATGATATAAGCCTGTGAGGTCTGTTGTAAGCCTGGCTGCATCTCCAATAGCAGAGCATCGGATCATAGAAGCCCATTTCAGGACATTCACTTTCACTATTCACCACAGTCCGTGTCAGTCTGTTAGGGAGATGTCGGAAGCTGGAGTTAGGCTCATATGAATCTGTACATCCGGACGGCTATACATTAATACATCATGATCTCCTTAGGAGCGTCCTCTGTGGGCCTCTGCTGCTCCCGTCTGTGTGTGTAGGCAGCGTGCTCGTACAGGTATACTAGGAGGATGGATAGCAGACTCAGCACCGTGTAGGGGATCAGCAGGTAGTAACCCACCTTGAACTCCGAGGTCTTGTCCTTCAGGTAGACTGCAGTACCTCCCACGTCGTTCTGAACCAGGTCGTCGGCCATTCTGCTCAGCTGGACGTTGACTACGTACAGGATGAGCACCAGGAAGGAGATGCACGCTGGAGCAAAGAACAAAGGGGACGTTAAAAAGGGTTCTACTACTAATAGTACTACTACTACTACTAGCCTACATGTTAACTTAGTCACAAAGAGTTAAAACTACTATTAGTACCACTACTACTAGCCTACATGTTAACTTAGTCACAAAGAGTTAAAACTACTATTAGTACTACTAGCCTACATGTTAACTTAGTCACAAAGAGTTAAAAGTACTATTAGTACTACTACTACAGAGAGAGGGGGATACAGGCCAGGAGGAGAGAAAGTGTGAAAGGCGGTCATAGGGTTTGAACCCACAACCTTCAGGTGTTTAATATGGGACTAAATAGGTGTGTGTCGCTGATGGACTGGCCTCTTTTTTTGCTTGATTTTGATGCGAACTGGATTGATCTTACCACTGCCAGAGCTGCATGTGTAGAGCCCTATAGGTCCCATGTATGTCTGGTAGGGGTTACTGACGCTGTTATACAGAGCGATGAGGATGCTGCCAGCAGAGCACAGCAGACACAGGGCCAGCAGGGTGATCACTAGACCATGGATGATCTGAGGCGCTCCACCCGTCTCTGACAACTTCTCAAACACTACGCACACAAAGAACAGTCAGGTTAGGAATATACAGTACTGTTATTTTTTTACATTTTTTGTCATTTAGCAGACGCTCTTATCCAGAGCGACTTACAGTTAGTGAGTGCATACATAATATATATATATTTTTTCATACCCCCCGTGGGAATCGAACCCACAACCCTGGCGTTGCAAACGCCATGCTCTACCAACTGAGCTACATCCCTGCCGGCCATTCCCTCCCCTACCCTGGACGACGCTGGGCCAATTGTGCGCCGCCCCATGGGTCTCCCGGTCGCGGCCGGCTACGACAGAGCCTGGATTCGAACCAGGATCTCTAGTGGCACAGCTAGCACTGCGATGCAGTGCCCCCCGTGGGAATCGAACCCACAACCCTGCCTGCGCCACTTATGAGGGGTTCCACCAAGGGCGGAATTCTGGTGTAGATATTTTAGAAAACCTTTTGGTTCCAGGTAGAACCCTTTTGGGTTCCATGAACAACCCTTTCCACAGAGAGTTCTATATGGAACCAAAAAGGGTTCTACCTGGAACCAAAAAGGGTTACCCTATGGGGACAGCCGAAGAACCCTTTTAGAGAAAATAATTCTAAGAGTGTAAACAGGGGGGTGCGGAGGGTCCCCCCCCATAATTGGAGGGATATTTTGAAAACACAGTATAACTGGAAGGCTTGTGTCTCAAACATCCTGCTGAGGAGGATGAGCTGGCCAATCAGCGGTCTACTCATATGAATATGTTTTATGACCGGTATACGCCCACACCATTCACTTGTTGGGGTACGCCCACACCATTCACTTGTTGGGGTACGCCCACACCATTCACTTGTTGGGGTACGCCCACACCATTCACTTGTTGGGGTACACCCACACCATTCCAATACAGAAAAGCTGCTTTTCAACATACTTAAGTACAATTTTTTGGAAGGAAAACGTACTAGGTCATTTAATCCCCCACCCCCCAAAAACAAATCTTGTGAAATGACATCAACACATACTGGAGGAGTTACTAGCTAGCTGCGGTGGCTAGCTTAGCTAATGAACTAGTTACGTCGGTCGCAGCACACATGATCAGAATGACACATCGATGAACCACCAAAGGCCACACCCCATTTCTGGTTTAAAATTGAGAAAGAGGAGGAGTTTGACCGTTTTCCGAGCCCAAAGTCGACCGTTAACCTTTTACTGCAGTGGGCTAAACCAGGGTCACACAGAGTGTTTCTTGGTAAGTCTTAAACAAACCTACTTTGAAACAAAAGTATACACCTCACACACATGGTCATTGGCTTTAAAAAACAGAAGACACCTGTACCATGTCAGATATAGAGTTGAAATGTATTCCATTTTGAGTTTGTATCCCAATATTACACTTTATATACATAAAGGAAGACTGAAATATAACAAAACCGTTTGACTGTTAGAAACTACAGATTTTCATTATTTTTTATATTTAGGAGTATACAGGTTAGGAGTATACAGGTTAGGGTTAGGAGTATACAGGTTAGGGTTAGGAGTATACAGGTTAGGGTTAGGAGTATACAGGTTAGGGTTAGGAGTATACAGGTTAGGGTTAGGAGTATACAGGTTAGGGTTAGGAGTATACAGATTAGGAGTATACAGGTTAGGGTTAGGAGTATACAGGTTAGGGTTAGGAGTATACAGGTTAGGGTTAGGAGTATACAGGTTAGGGTTAGGAGTATACAGGTTAGGAGTATACAGGTTAGGGTTAGGAGTATACAGGTTAGGGTTAGGAGTATACCGGTTAGGAGTATACAGGTTAGGGTTAGGAGTATACAGGTTAGGGTTAGGAGTATACCGGTTAGGAGTATACAGGTTAGGGTTAGGAGTATACAGGTTAGGGTTAGGAGTATACAGGTTAGGGTTAGGAGTATACAGGTTAGGAGTATACAGGTTAGGGTTAGGAGTATACCGGTTAGGAGTATACAGGTTAGGGTTAGGAGTATACAGGTTAGGAGTATACAGGTTAGGGTTAGGAGTATACAGGTTAGGGTTAGGAGTATACAGGTTAGGGTTAGGAGTATACAGGTTAGGAGTATACAGGTTAGGGTTAGGAGTATACAGGTTAGGAGTATACAGGTTAGGGTTAGGAGTATACAGGTTAGGGTTAGGAGTATACAGGTTAGGGTTAGGAGTATACCGGTTAGGAGTATACAGGTTAGGGTTAGGAGTATACAGGTTAGGAGTATACAGGTTAGGGTTAGGAGTATACAGGTTAGGGTTAGGAGTACACCGGTTAGGAGTATACATGTTAGGGTTAGGAGTATACAGGTTAGGGTTAGGAGTATACAGGTTAGGGTTAGGAGTATACAGGTTAGGGTTAGGAGTATACAGGTTAGGAGTATACAGGTTAGGGTTAGGAGTATACCGGTTAGGAGTATACAGGTTAGGGTTAGGAGTATACAGGTTAGGGTTAGGAGTATACAGGTTAGAGTTAGGAGTATACCGGTTAGGAGTATACAGGTTAGGGTTAGGAGTATACAGGTTAGGAGTATACAGGTTAGGGTTAGGAGTTTACAGGTTAGGAGTATACAGGTTAGGAGTATGCCGTTTAGGGTTAGGAGTATACAGGTTAGGAGTATACAGGTTAGGGTTAGGAGTATACAGGTTAGGGTTAGGAGTATACAGGTTAGGAGTATACAGGTTAGGGTTAGGAGTATACAGGTTAGGAGTATACAGGTTATGGTTAGGAGTATACAGGTTAGGAGTATACAGGTTAGGGTTAGGAGTATACAGGATAGGGTTAGGAGTATACAGGTTAGGGTTAGGAGTATACAGGTTAGGGTTAGGAGTATACAGGTTAGGGTTAGGAGTATACAGGTTAGGAGTATACAGGTTAGGGTTAGGAGTATACAGGTTAGGGTTAGGAGTATACCGGTTAGGAGTATACAGGTTAGGGTTAGGAGTATACAGGTTAGGGTTAGTGGGTAAGAGCGTTGGGCGGCAGGTAGCTTAGTGGGTAAGAGCGTTGTGCCAGTAACCGAAAGGTCGCTGGTTCTAATCCCCGAGCCGACTAGGTGAAAAATCTGTCGATGTGCCCTTGAGCAAGGCACTTAACCCTAATTGCTCCTGTAAGTCGCTCTGGATAAGAGCGTCTGCTAAATGACTAAAATGTAAATGTTAGGAGTATACAGGTTAGGGTTAGGAGTATACAGGTTAGGAGTATACAGGTTAGGAGTATACAGGTTAGGGTTAGGAGTATACAAGTTAGGGTCAGGAGTATACAGGTTAGGAGTATACAGGTTAGGAGTATACAGGTTAGGGTTAGGAGTATACAGGTTAGGAGTATACAGGTTAGGGTTATTGTTAGGAGTATACAGGTTAGGGTTAGGAGTATACAGGTTAGGAGTATACAGGTTAGGAGTATACAGGTTAGGGTCAGGAGTATACAGGTTAGGAGTATACAGGTTAGGAGTATACAGGTTAGGGTTAGGAGTATACAGGTTAGGAGTATACAGGTTAGGGTTATTGTTAGGAGTATACAGGTTAGGGTTAGGAGTATACAGGTTAGGAGTATACAGGTTAGGAGTATACAGGTTAGGGTTAGGAGTATACAGGTTAGGGTCAGGAGTATACAGGTTAGGAGTATACAGGTTAGGAGTATACAGGTTAGGGTTAGGAGTATACAGGTTAGGAGTATACAGGTTAGGAGTATACAGGTTAGGGTTAGGAGTATACAGGTTAGGAGTATACAGGTTAGGGTTATTGTTAGGAGTATACAGGTTAGGAGTATATACCAAGTCCACTTACATTGTTGCATTATGACAGTATGAAGTCAACATTATTGTTCTAGATCTTTAACACAGCAGATTTCCGCACACTTATAGGCACAGTAGCAGAACATGAGAAAATGTACCTTGAAATGCTTTTTCACCTCCAAACTCTGGACAAGAACCTCTGCTGATGACTCCATTGAAAAGCTGATATGTTACAGTGGCAGAGCCATTGCTGAAAACGTTTTCATCTTTCGAGCAACGCATTTTGGAAACGGCCCATTCTGTCGACATCCCATATCCTAAAATCCCCACGGACACCGCAGTAGCCTGCGCGCTAAGAAGAAAATGCAGAGCCTTCTTGATGGAGGGCATTGTCACAATATTCCAGCCACACCGATGAAGAAGAAGAAGAAGAAGATGAAGTCAAACTCCTATTGGTTCTGTAACTCTCCAAATCAGCTTCAATAGCAGAATAAGCTATAACCATCTAACCCTCCTGGTGTCCCAAAGACAGGACAGGAGTTACGTTCTACTGAGAGGAGAGGAGTGACTAGCCTGTAGGTTATAAAGAAAACCTCTTGATTATGAGGGTGAACTTTAGTCAGGGAGAGAGGTGGTTGTCATAGAGTTGATAGCATATTCCCAAACATCATAAACGGGAGAGGCGTCTCATTATTACCAAGGGTGAAGTAAATATACCTGAGGACTGAGGTCAGCATGTGACGTAGCTTGTTCCAAAATGAAGGAGGCCTAACTAAGGATCTACCGTTTATTCCACATAAATAATTGCTAGTAGACATTATACACCTTTGTCTTTACCAGATAGGCTAGTCAATACCAGTCTCTAAATGTTTTTATAAACTAGGTGGTTTCAGCCCTGAATGCTGATTGGCTGCCAGCCTTGGTATATCAGACCGTATACCACGGATATGATAAAACGTTTATTTAAACTGCTCTAATTACGTTGGTAACCAGTTTATAATAGCAATAAGGCACCCCGGGGGTTTGTGATATATGGCCAATATACCACGGCTAAGGGGTGTATCCAGGCACTCTGCGTTGCGTCGGACTTAAGAACAACCCTTAACCGTGGTATACTGGCGATATACCACACCCCCTCAGGCCTTACTGCTTCAGTAGACAAGAGTGGCTTTAAGAACAAGATACAGTGGTCATTACTAACACACACACAGTAACACACACACACACAGCAACACACACACACACAGCAACACACACACACACAGCAACACACACACACACAGCAACACACACACACAGCAACACACACACACACACAACACACACATAGCAACACACACAACACACACACAACAAACACACACACAGCAACACACAGCAACACACAGTAACACACAGTAACACACAGCAACACACAGTAACACACAGCAACACACAGTAACACACAGTAAAGCACAGTAACACACAGCAACACACAGCAACACACAGCAACACACAGCAACACACAGCAACACACAGTAACACACAGTAAAGCACAGTAACACACAGCAACACACAGCAACACACAGCAACACATAGCAACACACAGCAACACACAGCAACACACAGCAACACACAGTAACACACAGTAACACACAGTAACACACAGTAACACACAGCAACACACAGTAACACACAGCAACACACAGTAACACACAGCAACACACAGTAACACACAGCAACACACAGCAACACACAGTAACACACAGCAACACACAGCAACACACAGTAACACACATCAACACACAGCAACACACAGCAACACACAGCAACACACAGTAACACACAGCAACACACAGTAACACACAGCAACACACAGTAACACACAGTAACACACAGCAACACACAGCAACACACAGCAACACACAGCAACACACAGCAACACACAGAAACACACAGCAACACACAGCAACACACAGTAACACACAGCAACACACAGTAACATACAGTAACATACAGCAACACACAGCAACACACAGCAACACACAGCAACACACAGCAACACACATCAACACACAGTAACACACAGTAACACACAGCAACACACAGCAACACACAGCAACACACAGTAACACACAGCAACACACAGCAACACACAGCAACACACACACAGCAACACACAGCAACACACTGTAACACACAGCAACACACAGCAACACACAGCAACACACAGCAACACACTGTAACACACAGCAACACACAGCAACACACAGCAACACACACACAGCAACACACAGCAACACACAGCAACACACAGCAACACACACACAGCAACACACAGCAACACACAGCAACACACTGTAACACAGAGCAACACACAGCAACACACAGCAACACACACACAGCAACACACAGCAACACACAGCAACACACACACAGCAACACACAGCAACACACACACAGCAACACACAGCAACACACAGCAACACACAGCAACACACAGCAACACACAGTAACACACAGCAACACACAGTAACACACAGCAACACACAGCAACACACAGTAACACACAGCAACACACAGCAACACACACACAGCAACACACAGCAACACACAGCAACACACAGCAACACACAGTAACACACAGCAACACACAGCAACACACAGCAACACACACACAGCAACACACAGTAACACACAGCAACACACAGCAACACACAGCAACACACAGTAACACACAGCAACACACAGCAACACACACACAGCAACACACAGTAACACACAGCAACACACAGCAACACACAGCAACACACAGCAACACACAGCAACACACAGTAACACACAGCAACACACAGCAACACACAGCAACACACAGCAACACACAGCAACACACACACAGTAACACACAGCAACACACAGTAACACACAGCAACACACACACAGTAACATACAGTAACATACAGCAACACACAGCAACACACAGCAACACACAGCAACACACATCAACACACAGTAACACACAGTAACACACAGCAACACACAGCAACACACAGCAACACACAGTAACACACAGCAACACACAGCAACACACAGCAACACACACACAGCAACACACAGCAACACACTGTAACACACAGCAACACACAGCAACACACAGCAACACACAGCAACACACTGTAACACACAGCAACACACAGCAACACACAGCAACACACAGCAACACACAGCAACACACAGCAACACACACACAGCAACACACAGCAACACACAGCAACACACTGTAACACACAGCAACACACAGCAACACACAGCAACACACAGCAACACACAGTAACTCACAGCAACACACAGTAACACACAGCAACACACAGTAACACACAGCAACACACAGCAACACACAGCAACACACAGTAACACACAGCAACACACAGTAACACACAGCAACACACAGCAACACACAGTAACACACAGCAACACACAGCAACACACAGCAACACACACACAGCAACACACAGTAACACACAGCAACACACACACAGCAACACACAGTAACACACAGCAACACACAGTAACACACAGCAACACACAGCAACACACAGCAACACACACACAGTAACACACAGCAACACACACACAGCAACACACAGCAACACACAGTAACACACAGCAACACACACACAGCAACACACAGCAACACACAGTAACACACAGCAACACACAGTAACACACAGTAACACACAGTAACACACAGCAACACACAGCAACACACAGTAACACACAGTAACACACAGCAACACACAGCAACACACAGCAACACACAGTAACACACAGTAACACACAGCAACACACAGCAACACACAGCAACACACAGTAACACACAGCAACACACAGCAACACACAGCAACACACAGTAACACACAGTAACACACAGCAACACACAGCAACACACAGTAACACACAGTAACACACAACAACACACAGCAACACACAGTAACACACACACAGCAACACACAGCAACACACAGCAACACACAGCAACACACAGTAACACACAGTAACACACAGCAACACACAGCAACACACAGTAACACACAGTAACACACAACAACACACAGCAACACACAGTAACACACAGCAACACACAGCAACACACAGTAACACACAGTAACACACAGTAACACACAGTAACACACAGCAACACACAGTAACACACAGTAACACACAGCAACACACAGCAACACACAGCAACACACAGCAACACACAGCAACACACAGTAACACACACAGCAACACACAGTAACACACAACAACACACAGTAACACACAGCAACACACAGTAACACACAGTAACACACAGCAACACACAGCAACACACAGTAACACACAGTAACACACAGCAACACACAGTAACACACAGTAACACACAGCAACATACAGCAACACACAGCAACACACAGCAACACACAGTAACACACAGCAACACACAGCAACACACAGTAACACACAGCAACACACAGTAACACACAGTAACACACAGTAACACACAGCAACACACAGTAACACACAGCAACACACAGCAACACACAGCAACACACAGCAACACACAGTAACACACAGTAACACACAGCAACACACACACAGCAACACACAGCAACACACTGTAACACACAGCAACACACAGCAACACACAGCAACACACAGCAACACACTGTAACACACAGCAACACACAGCAACACACAGCAACACACACACAGCAACACACAGCAACACACAGCAACACACAGCAACACACACACAGCAACACACAGCAACACACAGCAACACACTGTAACACAGAGCAACACACAGCAACACACAGCAACACACACACAGCAACACACAGCAACACACAGCAACACACACACAGCAACACACAGCAACACACACACAGCAACACACAGCAACACACAGCAACACACAGCAACACACAGCAACACACAGTAACACACAGCAACACACAGTAACACACAGCAACACACAGCAACACACAGCAACACACAGTAACACACAGCAACACACAGCAACACACACACAGCAACACACAGCAACACACAGCAACACACAGCAACACACAGTAACACACAGCAACACACAGCAACACACAGCAACACACACACAGCAACACACAGTAACACACAGCAACACACAGCAACACACAGCAACACACAGTAACACACAGCAACACACAGCAACACACACACAGCAACACACAGTAACACACAGCAACACACAGCAACACACAGCAACACACAGCAACACACAGCAACACACAGTAACACACAGCAACACACAGCAACACACAGCAACACACACACAGTAACACACAGCAACACACAGTAACACACAGCAACACACACACAGTAACATACAGTAACATACAGCAACACACAGCAACACACAGCAACACACAGCAACACACATCAACACACAGTAACACACAGTAACACACAGCAACACACAGCAACACACAGCAACACACAGTAACACACAGCAACACACAGCAACACACAGCAACACACACACAGCAACACACAGCAACACACTGTAACACACAGCAACACACAGCAACACACAGCAACACACAGCAACACACTGTAACACACAGCAACACACAGCAACACACAGCAACACACACACAGCAACACACAGCAACACACAGCAACACACACACAGCAACACACAGCAACACACAGCAACACACTGTAACACACAGCAACACACAGCAACACACAGCAACACACAGCAACACACAGTAACTCACAGCAACACACAGTAACACACAGCAACACACAGTAACACACAGCAACACACAGCAACACACAGCAACACACAGTAACACACAGCAACACACAGTAACACACAGCAACACACAGCAACACACAGTAACACACAGCAACACACAGCAACACACAGCAACACACACACAGCAACACACAGTAACACACAGCAACACACACACAGCAACACACAGTAACACACAGCAACACACAGTAACACACAGCAACACACAGCAACACACAGCAACACACACACAGTAACACACAGCAACACACACACAGCAACACACAGCAACACACAGTAACACACAGCAACACACACACAGCAACACACAGCAACACACAGTAACACACAGCAACACACAGTAACACACAGTAACACACAGTAACACACAGCAACACACAGCAACACACAGTAACACACAGTAACACACAGCAACACACAGCAACACACAGCAACACACAGTAACACACAGTAACACACAGCAACACACAGCAACACACAGTAACACACAGTAACACACAGCAACACACAGCAACACACAGCAACACACAGTAACACACAGTAACACACAGCAACACACAGCAACACACAGTAACACACAGTAACACACAACAACACACAGCAACACACAGTAACACACACACAGCAACACACAGCAACACACAGCAACACACAGCAACACACAGTAACACACAGTAACACACAGCAACACACAGCAACACACAGTAACACACAGTAACACACAACAACACACAGCAACACACAGTAACACACAGCAACACACAGCAACACACAGTAACACACAGTAACACACAGTAACACACAGCAACACACAGTAACACACAGTAACACACAGCAACACACAGCAACACACAGCAACACACAGCAACACACAGCAACACACAGTAACACACACACAGCAACACACAGTAACACACAACAACACACAGTAACACACAGCAACACACAGTAACACACAGTAACACACAGCAACACACAGCAACACACAGTAACACACAGTAACACACAGCAACACACAGTAACACACAGTAACACACAGCAACATACAGCAACACACAGCAACACACAGCAACACACAGTAACACACAGCAACACACAGCAACACACAGTAACACACAGCAACACACAGTAACACACAGTAACACACAGTAACACACAGCAACACACAGTAACACACAGCAACACACAGCAACACACAGCAACACACAGCAACACACAGTAACACACAGTAACACACAGCAACACACAGTAACACACAGCAACACACAGCAACACACAGTAACACACACACAGCAACACACAGCAACACACACACAGCAACACACAGTAACACACAGTAACACACAGCAACACACAGCAACACACAGCAACACACTGCAACACACAGTAACACACAGTAACACACAGCAACACACAGCAACACACAGTAACACACAGTAACACACAGTAACACACAGCAACACACAGCAACACACAGCAACACACTGCAACACACAGTAACACACAGTAACACACAGTAACACACAGCAACACACAGCAACACACAGTAACACACAGTAAAACACACACAGCAACACACAGCAACACACAGCAACACACAGTAACACACAGCAACACACAGCAACACACAGTAACACACAGTAACACACAGTAACACACAGCAACACACAGCAACACACAGTAACACACAGTAACACACAGTAACACACAGCAACACACAGCAACACACAGCAACACACTGCAACACACAGTAACACACAGTAACACACAGTAACACACAGCAACACACAGCAACACACAGTAACACACAGTAACACACACACAGCAACACACAGCAACACACAGCAACACACAGTAACACACAGCAACACACAGCAACACACAGCAACACACAGCAACACACAGCAACACACACACAGTAACACACAGTAACACACACACAGCAACACACAGTAACACACAGCAACACACACACAGCAACACACACACAGCAACACACAGTAACACACAGCAACACACAGCAACACACACACAGCAACACACAGTAACACACAGCAACACACAGCAACACACAGCAACACACAGCAACACACAGCAACACACAGCAACACACAGTAACACACAGCAACACACACACAGCAACACACACACAGCAACACACAGTAACACACAGCAACACACAGCAACACACACACAGCAACACACAGTAACACACAGCAACACACAGCAACACACACACAGCAACACACAGTAACACACAGCAACACACAGCAACACACAGCAACACACAGCAACACACAGCAACACACAGTAACACACAGCAACACACAGCAACACACAGTAACACACAGCAACACACAGCAACACACACACAGCAACACACAGCAACACACAGTAACACACAGCAACACACAGCAACACACAGCAACACACAGCAACACACAGTAACACACAGCAACACACAGTAACACACAGCAACACACAGCAACACACAGCAACACACAGTAACACACAGTAACACACAGTAACACACACAGACAATCAAAACATCAGAGACACCATGAAGGCCATCATATGACAAGAACATGTTTTATTATCCAAACTAGTTTCAATACCCCCCCCCCCCCCTATGTAAGTGTTGAACGAACAAAAGGACGTTTTCCGCATGGATCCAAAGTCCTCCTCTGGAAACATATCAGGCTTAATGATGCCATAAAAACAAAGCAGATGAATGATTTACTGATTCCCACTACAACAGTACCTCATGGACAGGCTACACGCATTTAACATTTCAGTCATTTAGCAGACGCTCTTATCCAGAGCCACTTACAAATTGGTGCATTCAACATAGGATAGCCAGTGGGAAAAACACTTTTTATTTATTTATGGGGGGGTGGGGGGGGGGGGGGGGGGGGTTCCTTAAAGAGGTAGGGTTTCAAGTGTCTCCGGAAGGTGGTCAGTGACTCCGCTGTCCTGGCGTGGTAGGGGAGCTTGTTTCACCATTGGGGTGCCAGAGCAGCGAATAGCTTAGACTGGGCTGAGCGGGAACTGTGCTTCCGTAGAGGTAGGGGGGCTAGCAGGCCAGAGGTGGATGAACGTAGTGCCCTCGTTTGGGTGTAGGGTCTGATCAGAGCCTGAAGGTAAGGAGGTGCCGTTCCCCTCACAGCTCCGTAGGCAAGCACCATGGTTTTGTAGTAGATGCGAGCTTCAACTGGAAGCCAGTGGAGTGTGCGGAGGAGGGGGGTGACGTGAGAGAACTTGGGAAGGTTGAACACCAGACGGGCTGCAGTGTTCTGGATAAGTTGTAGGGGTTTAATGGCACAGGCAGGGAGCCCAGCCAACAGCGAGTTGCAGTAATCCAGATGGGTGATGACAAGTGCCTAGATTAGGACCTGTGCCACTTTCTGTTGAAGGTAGGGTCTGACTCTGCGAATGTTGTAGAGCATGAACCTGCAGGATCGAGTCACCGCTTTGATGTTAGCGGAGAACGACAGGGTGTTGTTCAGGGTCACGCCAAGGTTCTTTGCACTCTGGGAGGAGGACACAATGGAGTTGTCAACCGTGATGGCGAGATCATGGAGCGGGCAGTCCTTCCCCGGGAGGAAGAGCAGCTTTGGCAGACACATCCACACTGATATGTCTGCCAAACATGCAGAGATGCAATTCGCCACCTGGTTATCAGAAGGGGAAAGGAGAAAATGAATTGTGTGTCGTCAGCGTAGCAATGATTGGAGAGACCATGTGAGGATATGACAGAGCCAAGTGACTTGGTGTATAGAGAGAATAGGAGAGGGCCTAGAACTGAGCCCTGGGGGACACCAGTGGTGAGAGCACGTGGTGCGGAGACAGATTCTCGCCACGCCACCTGGTGGGAGCGACCTGTCAGGTAGGATGCAATCCAAGAGTGAGCAGGGCCGGAGATGCCCAACTCGGAGAGGGTGGAGAGGAGGATCTGATGGTTCACAGTATCAAAGGCAGCAGACAGGTCTAGAAGGACAAGATCAGAGGAGAGAGAGTTAGCTTTAGCAGTGCGGAGAGCCTCCGTGACACAGAGAAGAGCAGTCTCAGTTGAATGACCAGTCTTGAAACCTGACTGGTTTGGATCAAGAAGGTCATTCTGAGAGAGATAGCAGGAGAGTTGGCTAGAGACGGCACGCTCAAGAGTTTTGGAGAGAAAAGACCTAAAGCCTGCAGGTCAACTACTATGGGGCTTCACAATACAATGGGCAGAAATGTAGGCTTGATTTGAAATAACAATAATAATACATTGTGAAATGAAACAAAATGAAATGCCTATACTGACAAAACCGAATGAACATCTTTAAGACAATTCAAATTCAAATATAGGCCTGGGTATTTGATCATAAATTGAATCATTAAATTCTCGTGTTATTTTTATCGCTATCATCACAGGCGTTGCTAGTTGTCCCCTGGTCTCTGCATTGTTCTGTTTCCAGGCAACATAGAAAGCGGTACTGGCTGGTGTGATGTCTGTTATGCCCCTAGGGCAGGTTTCCCTAACTGGCGGCCCGAGATTTGATTTGCCCCCCCCCAAGTTTTCTGAGCAAAACATTTTTTGAACTATATATTTTATTGTTGGACATAAAATTGTGTAAAAACACCAGCGGATCAGATCAGCTCCAAGTGATTTTAATTTAGGAAATCTGTTCCAAAGTATTCCCATGCATAAAGAGGGATATATCATCTAGCCTACAAATGTAAGCATGGTTTGAAATGATTATGTTTTAGTGAAATATTATATATGTTTGTGCTTCTTGCGACTAATTTGCAGTCTACAAATGATTTGTAATTATGTTCCGGCCTCCGCTGACCACCGCTCAAGGGAAAAGCGTCCCGCGGCTGAATGTATTTGATGATCGCTTCTCTAGCGTGTCACTGTTGTGCGCCTGTTGTAATGAAGCTATGCGCCAGGCGGCTCTCTCTCCTCGGTAGCCGCTGCTAGGGAGGCGAGCCCAGACAGCGGGGAAGGGGAGGACCGGGGCCATTCACTGACAGCAGCACAGTTATGTTCAGATAAACACAACTCAGTGCTTTTCGACTAGGGGCTGGTCACACTGAAGAAACGGTGTAGTAGGCTACCGTCCTCAGGTTTTCTCCTGAGCTCTCTAGCCACGGACACGAATACTGGATATAACTGTGAAACCACCACGGTAAGAGGAATAGGGTTTGCATGATTTCGTGTTGATTGAGTGTGTTTTTTCTTGTCATGGTGCCATATGATTTATCGAGCGAAACACGGTAAGATTTGACTGTATTGAAACGCGGTGGTTTTCTTCACCGGCTGATTGCGTTCCTTCACATTATGGATCGATGGAAAGAATGCATTCAATGGATGCAACAGTAGGCTATGCTACGAATTCCATGGTGTGCATTTAGCCTAGCTGTCTGTGCCAGTTTCATTATAATAAACGTGATACCTTCGCAGTGGCGTAGAGAGATGGATTTTTTTTTTAAAGCAAATAGATAGGCAGGCATGCCACCCTCCCGGTCTTCAACCCGAGACGCAATAAGGCAAGCACAATGTGGGTTATAGTGGAGCAAAGCACAATGTGGGTTATAGTGGAGCAAAGCACAATGTGGGTTATAGTGGAGCAAAGCACAATGTGGGTTATAGTGGAGCAAAGCACAATGTGGGTTATAGTGGAGCAAAGCACAATGTGGGTTATAGTGGAGCAAAGCACAATGTGGGTTATAGTGGAGCAAAGCACAATGTGGGTTATAGTGGAGCAAAGCTTTTTTACAACGTTTACAGTCTTTTCATCTCTTACTACCCTCTTCTATAATTCATTCATTTTATTTGTTGCAACAGAAGTAGCTATTCCCCTGAAAGTTGCTCAATAGCCTACTGTAGCCTGAGCCTACGTGTGTGTGAGAGAGAGAGAGAGAGAGAGAGAGAGAGAGTGCCAGTTGAGCCATGCTTTCCTATCAGTTATAGGTACAGTCTTCAGTGAGCGTGCACGGCAAGTTCATAAGATACATTATAGACATTGCATGCATTCCTTGTAGCCAGTCATTTTCCATTATGATGAGCAAGGATGAGGAGCGACGATGACCGAATACGTGTGTGACAGATCGCATCAGCCGTAGTCTACACGTGCTATAACACCTTTCTGTAACTCAGACTACATAACTACTCTATAGGCACATTATTACAATTATAAATGCTTGTGAAATACAATCCATGTGTATTTTCAGTGTGTGCCACTGCTAGGCCTGTGCATATTAAACAGTATATGAAACTGTTACCGGCGAGTCCCAACTCTAAATCCCCGTTGAGGTTGGCGGTAATGCAGGGTACGCTATATGTGTAAGACAGTGTACCTGGCAGAGATCTATCCAGGCACGTACTGTGCTGCACCTCTATCTGCCAGCATGGAGGCTGCTCCCCCTCTCTTCCTGCCTCCCTGTGTATCTGTGAGGGAGAACCAGGAAGGAACACACATTGGGTTTTGTGCAGAGAAGCCCCCCCCCCCCCATGCTGTGCTGCTGCTGTCTCCGAGGTAACAGCTACATTTAACATTCTGTTTGAAGCTTCTCTGCTTCCTGGTTGGGTGGAGAACTAGCTGATCGGTGTAAAGGCATGGCAATTAGGGAGTTAAAGCCGTTTCTGACCGATGTGCCAAGACTAAG
Source organism: Coregonus ussuriensis (assembly GCA_031479575.1). NCBI lineage: Eukaryota > Metazoa > Chordata > Actinopteri > Salmoniformes > Salmonidae > Coregonus > Coregonus ussuriensis. The sequence continues at coordinate 104,982,565 of CM062473.1, read as the reverse complement.
AAGAGAAACTATTCTGAGAATTAAACAAGGTGTACATGAATAACACAGACAGGGGAGGGAGAAAATACCAAGGAAAGACTTTTCTTTTGAATTGAACAGGGAGAAACCAACCTGTTATTGTTCTGCTTTCCTTAGTGGATGATTGCCCCACCTCCATAGCAACACATGATGCCCACAGACGGCGTTGCAGTTGGAGGCTTGTTGGAGCCTGTGGCTTATTGCAGTGTCTCTTAGATTGTGGTAGGGTGTGTCTCCATGATATTGCGATATTCAAACTTGCAGTACCCTAGCTCAAGCACGATGAGAATGTTTTGGTATAGGCTACAAAAAAAGTATCAAATCAGAGATTTAAAAAATCAACAAACAGCATTTCATTAAAGTGATAGGACTAAGGCTACTGATGAATCGAAATCGAAATAGTTATAAGAAAACAAAGAATGCGTCCCAAATGGCACCTTATTCCCTATATAGTGCACTACAGTAACTATGCTGCTTCCTGCTTCCTGCTTGGAGGCCCCTGTCAGGAAACCCCCTCAGCTCTCCCCTGATAGAGAGGCTGGACCTCTGTTACAGAACTAACTGGTCCTTCAGAGACCTCTCCCCTCTGTTATATAACTAACTGGTCCTTCAGAGAGACCTCTCCCCTCTGTTATATAACTAACTGGTCCTTCATAGAGACCTCTCCCCTCTGTTACAGAACTAACTGGTCCTTCAGAGAGACCTCTCCCCTCTGTTACATAACTAACTGGTCCTTCATAGACCTCTCCCCTCTGTTACAGAACTAACTGGTACTTCATAGAGACCTCTCCCCTCTGTTATATAACTAACTGGTCCTTCAGAGAGACCTCTCCCCTCTGTTACAGAACTAACTGGTCCTTCAGAGAGACCTCTCCCCTCTGTTACAGAACTAACTGGTCCTTCAGAGACCTCTCCCCTCTGTTACAGAACTAACTGGTCCTTCAGAGACCTCTCCCCTCTGTTACAGAACTAACTGGTCCTTCAGAGACCTCTCCCCTCTGTTACAGAACTAACTGGTCCTTCATAGAGACCTCTCCCCTCTGTTACAGAACTAACTGGTCCTTCAGAGAGACCTCTCCCCTCTGTTACAGAACTAACTGGTCCTTCAGAGACCTCTCCCCTCTGTTACAGAACTAACTGGTCCTTCAGAGAGACCTCTCCCCTCTGTTATATAACTAACTGGTCCTTCATAGAGACCTCTCCCCTCTGTTATATAACTAACTGGTCCTTCAGAGACCTCTCCCCTCTGTTACAGAACTAACTGGTCCTTCAGAGAGACCTCTCCCCTCTGTTACAGAACTAACTGGTCCTTCAGAGACCTCTCCCCTCTGTTACAGAACTAACTGGTCCTTCAGAGAGACCTCTCCCCTCTGTTACAGAACTAACTGGTCCTTCATAGACCTCTCCCCTCTGTTATATAACTAACTGGTCCTTCAGAGACCTCTCCCCTCTGTTACAGAACTAACTGGTCCTTCATAGAGACCTCTCCCCTCTGTTACAGAACTAACTGGTCCTTCAGAGAGACCTCTCCCCTCTGTTACAGAACTAACTGGTCCTTCATAGACCTCTCCCCTCTGTTACAGAACTAACTGGTCCTTCAGAGACCTCTCCCCTCTGTTACAGAACTAACTGGTCCTTCAGAGACCTCTCCCCTCTGTTATATAACTAACTGGTCCTTCATAGAGACCTCCCCTCTGTTACAGAACTAACTGGTCCTTCAGAGACCTCTCCCCTCTGTTACAGAACTAACTGGTCCTTCAGAGACCTCTCCCCTCTGTTATATAACTAACTGGTCCTTCAGAGACCTCTCCCCTCATAGAGACCTCTCCCCTCATAGAGACCTCTCCCCTCATAGAGACCTCTCCCCTCGTAGAGACCTCTCCCCCTCTCCCTTCATAGAGACCTCTCCCTTCATAGAGACCTCTCCCCCTCTCCCTTCATAGAGATCTCTCCTCCTCTCCCTTCATATATATCTCTCCCCCTCTCCCTTCATATAGATCTCTCCTCCTCTCCCTTCATAGAGATCTCTCCCTTCATAGAGACCTCTCCCCCTCTCCCTTCATAGAGACATAGAGACCTCTCCCTTCATAGAGACCTCTCCCCCTCTCCCTTCATAGAGACCTCTCCCCCTCTCCCTTCATAGAGATCTCTCCCCCTCTCCCTTCATAGAGATCTCTCCCCCTCTCCCTTCATAGAGACCTCTCCCCCTCTCCCTTCATAGAGATCTCTCCCCCTCTCCCTTCATAGAGATCTCTCCCCCTCTCCCTTCATAGAGACCTCTCCCCCTCTCCCTTCATAGAGATCTCTCCCCCTCTCCCTTCATAGAGACCTCACCCCTCATAGAGACCTCACCCCTCATAGAGACCTCTCCCCTCATAGAGACCCCTCTCCTCTGTTACAGAACTAACCGGTCCTAATTCCCTACCTAGCGCTTTCCTCCCTGGCCCTAACACTCCCTACCCTTACCCCTTACCCCTAACCCCTTACCCCTTACCCCTTACCCCTTACCCCTTACCCCTAACCCCTTACCCCTTACCCCTTACCCCTAACCCCTTACCCCTAACCCCTTACCCCTAACCCCTTACCCCTAACCCCTTACCCCTAACCCATTACCCCTTACCCCTTACCCCTAACCCCTTACCCCTAACCCCTTACCCCTAACCCCTTACCCCTAACCCATTACCCCTTACCCCTAACCCCTTACCCCTAACCCCTTACCCCTAACCCATTACCCCTTACCCCTAACCCCTTACCCCTAACCCATTACCCCTTACCCCTTACCCCTTACCCCTTACCCCTTACCCCTAACCCCTAACCCCTTACCCCTTACCCCTAACCCCTTACCCCTTACCCCTTACCCCTTACCCCTAACCCCTTACCCCTAACCCCTAACCCCTAACCCCTTACCCCTAACCCCTTACCCCTAACCCCTTACCCCTAACCCCTAACCCCTTACCCCTAACCCCTAACCCCTAACCCCTTACCCCTAACCCATTACCCCTTACCCCTAACCCCTTACCCCTAACCCCTTACCCCTAACCCCTTACCCCTTACCCCTTACCCCTAACCCCTAACCCCTTACCCCTTACCCCTAACCCCTAACCCCTAACCCCTAACCCCTAACCCCTAACCCCTTACCCCTTACCCCTTACCCCTAACCCCTTACCCCTAACCCCTAACCCCTTACCCCTAACCCCTTACCCCTAACCCCTTACCCCTAACCCCTAACCCCTAACCCTACGATGTTTGCAGATCTGTAAGGTGTAAGCAATATGGTGTAAGCTCCGTCACTACACTGCTAATATTTATCCAGGTTCTTCAGATCTGCAAAGATGGGCTTAGGGCAGAGTGGATAGGGAGTGAATTAGGACTAGGGTGTGTCTCAATGGACCCTTTAAACCAACCACATGGGGACAGTCCACAGCTGGGGACATTCTGTTACCTGCTGCCTTCTCACACACCCAATGTGGCCTCCATTAGACACACTGTGTTCTAGGCAATACACACAAGCACACGCACACACAGCTCAGGAATTGAAACATCCCAGTACATGAAGGAACATGTATTACACCGACGTGTGCCTCATGTGGTAGTTCACTTGGCTGTTTCTTTGTTTACTGTCGGTTGCATTTAAGACTCTGCAAGGTCAATTGCCTCTGGAAACAAACACACAGAGAGAGAGAGAGAGAGAGAGAGAGAGAGAGAGAGAGAGAGAGAGAGAGAGAGAGAGAGAGAGAGAGAGAGAGAGAGAGAGAGAGAGAGAGAGAGAGAGAGAGAGAGAGAGAGAGAGAGAGAGAGAGAGAGAGAGAGAGAGAGAGAGAGAGAGAGAGAGAGAGAGAGAGAGAGAGAGAGAGAGAGAGAGAGAGAGAGAGAGAGAGAGAGAGAGAGAGTTGCAACAGGACTTATCAAACATCTGTTAAAAGTAGCAGCCATATCTTCTGTTGATTCACTCTGTGGTAGCTAACAGCATGGGCAAGCACATGGCAGCCACATGAGATGGTCCTCTGAGGAGAACAATGAGATGTGACCATTCTGTCAGCATTATTCTGTAGACTCAGTATAGGTGAGTTGAGAGGAGGAGGAGAAGGAGAGGGGGGAGGAGAGGATAGGAATGGAAGAGGAGGGGAGAGGAGAAGAGAGCAGAGTAGAATATAGCAGAGCAGAGCAGCTGAGAGGAGAGGAGTTCCCCAGTCAAGCCAGCCAGAGGAAAGAGTTCTGGTTTCAATGAGAGAATAAGCAGCACTGAGAAGGAGTCGCTTTATTAGAGCAGCTGCTCAGAACAGTATGATGGTGTTCAATATGATGGTGTTCAGCATGATGGTGTTCAGTATGATGGTGTTCAGTATGATGGTGTTCAGCATGATGGTGTTCAGTATGATGGTGTTCAGTATGATGGTGTTCAGTATGATGGTGTTCAGTATGATGGTGGTCAGTATGATGGTGTTCAGTATGATGGTGTTCAGTATGATGGTGGTCAGTATGATGGTGTTCAGTATGATGGTGTTCAGTATGATGGTGTTCAATATGATGGTGTTCAGTATGATGGTGGTCAGTATGATGGTGTTCAATATGATGGTGTTCAGTATGATGGTGTTCAGTATGATGGTGGTCAGTATGATGGTGGTCAGTATGATGGTGGTCAGCATGATGGTGGTCAGTATGATGATGTTCAGTATGATGGTGTTCAGTATGATGGTGTTCAGGATGATGGTGGTCAATATGATGGTGTTCAGTATGATGGTGGTCAGTATGATGGTGGTCAGTATGATGGTGGTCAGCATGATGGTGGTCAGTATGATGGTGTTCAGTATGATGGTGGTCAGTATGATGGTGGTCAGTATGATGGTGTTCAGCATGATGGTGGTCAGCATGATGGTGGTCAGCATGATGGTGTTCAGTATGATGGTGTTCAGTATGATGGTGTTCAGTATGATGGTGTTCAGTATGATGGTGGTCTGTATGATGGTGGTCAGTATTATAGTGTTCAGCATGATGGTGTTCAGCATGATGGTGGTCAGTATGATGGTGGTCAGTATGATGGTGTTCAGTATGATAGGGGTCAGTATGATGGTGGTCAGTATGATGGTGTTCAGTATGATAGGGGTCAGTATGATGGTGGTCAGTATGATGGTGTTCAGTATGATGGTGTTCAGTATGATGGTGGTCAGTATGATGGTGTTCAGTATGATGGTGGTCAGTATGATGGTGGTCAGTATGATGGTGTTCAGTATGATGGTGTTCAGTATGATGGTGCAACACATACCTTGTCTATTGTATAGTATCTGTGTCATGTATTGCATGAAAACATTAAAAACCTTGGAACTAAAATGTTCCAAATGTAGCTAGTGGCCCTGGAATTGCCTTTCCACTCATGAACGATCAAAAAGCATGACATTTAAGTTTTATTTACAGCTATGCTACACAAATGTAAATGTAATGTTTTACAGTAACATAAATTACGAATCAGACAGCAACCTTTAACAGCTTGTTGGAAATTGAATAATTCATACAATGAAAATGGTTGTTTACGACTATGTACTAATCATGCATTTACATACGCCTACAAGGTTCTCTGGCCAATGGGTCATGTTCAGAATGTTTATGGTTGGCATATACAGTAGATTGGGTTAGATAACTGTGTTTTCAGGCCAGGGAACATGTCAGCCCTATTTGGCTGTGTCCTCGCTCTGCTGTGAGACTGAAAGCAGGGTGTGTCCCAGAAACAGATTAAATGTGTGATTACGTTGTGCTCTGGCCACATTTAGTAGGAAGGAAAGTCAACACTGCAGCACAAGCAACGGCTCTGACCTGCCCGAGTTCACAGCTGCTGTGCACCTGCATGAATGGAATGAAGGACTAATATTAGCTGATCCTGGAAAACAATATGCTAGTCCATTAAATATGGAGCGTAATGTTTATCTAAATAGGCCTATGTCATTTGCCTTGGGAGAGCATGAACACTTTGAGCAAGGGAAACAGTTATGGGTAGTTGCTCTCTCAGTAAGGATAGCATTTTGAAGGACGTTTATGCTTTGTTCAAAGGCAAGATGCTCTTGAGTGCCACAGGAGTCAGTGGAATATCACTGTGTGATAAACAGTATTGTAAGAATTATCTCTTTCCACTTCCACTGGACCATGACACATAGACCCAGCTGGGCCAGGAGGCAAACCAAGGTTACTGTCTGGTAAAGGAGTTACAGTGCCTTGCAAAAGTATTCAGCCCCCTTGGCGTTTTATCCTATTTTGTTGCATTACAACCTGCAATTTAAATGGATTCTTATTTGGATTTCATGTAATGGACATACACAAAATAGTCCAAATTGGTGAAGTGAAATTAAAAAATATATATTTTACAAAAATAACGGAAAAGTTGTGTGCGCATATGTATTCACCCCCTTTGCTATGAAGCCCCTAAATAAGATCTGGTGCAACCAATTACCTTCACATAATTAGTTAAATAAAGTCCACCTGTGTGCAATCTAAGTGTCACATGATCTCAGTATATATACACCTGTTCTGAAAGGCCCCAGAGTCTGCAACACCACTAAGCAAGGGGCACCACCAAGCTAGCGGCACCATGAAGACCAAGGAGCTCTCCAAACAGGTCAGGGACAAAGTTGTGGAGAAGTACAGATCAGGTTTGGGTTATAAAAAAATATCCAAAACTTTGAAACATCCCACGGAGCACCATTAAATCCATTATTAAAAAATTGAAAGAATATGGCACCACAACAAACCTGCCAAGAGAGGGCCGCCCACCAAAACTCACGGACCAGGCAAGGAGGGCATTAATCAGAGAGGCAACAAAGAGACCAAAGATAACCCTGAAGGAGCTGCACAGCTCCATAGCGGAGATTGGAGTATCTGTCCATAGGACCACTTTAAGCCGTACACTCAAAAGAGCTGGGCTTTACGGAAAAGTGGCCAGAAAAAAGCCATTGCTTAAAGAAAAAAATAAGCAAACACGTTTGGTGTTAGCCAAAAAGGCATGTGGGAGACACCCCAAACATATGGAAGAAAGTACTCTGGTCAGATGAGACTAAAATTGATCAAGAAAAACACTATGTCTGGCGCAAACCCAACACCTCTCATCACCCCGAGAACACCATCCCCACAGTGAAGCATGGTGGTGGCAGCATCATGCTGTGGGGATGTTTTTCATCGGCAGGGACTGGGAAACTGGTCAGAATTGAAGGAATGATGGATGGCGCTAAATACAGGGAAATTCTTGAGGGAAACCTGTTTCAACACTTTTTTGGTTACTACATGATTCCATATGTGTTATTTCATAGTTTTGAGGTATTCACTATTATTCTACAATTTAAAAAATGTAATAAGTCGCAAGTTTACATACACCTTAGCCAAATTCATTTAAACTCAGTTTTTCACAATTCCTGACATTTAATCCTAGTAAAAATTCCCTGTTTTAGGACAGTTAGGATCACCACTTTATTTTAAGAATGTGAAATGTCAGAATAATAGTAGAGAGAATGATTTATTTCAGCTTTTATTTCTTTCATCACATTCCCAGTGGGTCAGAAGTTTACAAATCAAATCAAATCAAATCAAATTTTATTGGTCACATGCGCCGAATACAACAGGTGCAGACATTACAGTGAAATGCTTACTTACAGCCCTTAACCAACAGTGCATTTATTTTAAACAAAAAAGTAAGAATAAAACAACAACAAAAAAGTGTTGAGAAAAAAAGAGCAGAAGTGAAATAAAGTGACAGTAGGGAGGCTATATATACAGTAAAATAAAGTGACAGTAGGGAGGCTATATATACAGGGGGGTACCGTTGCATAGTCAATGTGCGGGGGCACCGGCTAGTTGAGGTAGTTGAGGTAATATGTACATGTGGGTAGAGTTAAAGTGACTATGCATAAATACTTAACAGAGTAGCAGCAGCGTAAAAAGGATGGGGTGGGGGGGCAGTGCAAATAGTCCGGGTAGCCATGATTAGCTGTTCAGGAGTCTTATGGCTTGGGGGTAGAAGCTGTTGAGAAGTCTTTTGGACCTAGACTTGGCACTCCGGTACCGCTTGCCGTGCGGGTAGCAGAGAGAACAGTCTATGACTAGGGTGGCTGGAGTCTTTGACAATTTTGAGGGCCTTCCTCTGACACCGCCTGGTATAGAGGTCTTGGATGGCAGGGAGCTTTGCCCCAGTGATGTACTGGGCCGTACGCACTACCCTCTGTAGTGCCTTGCGGTCAGAGGCCAAGCAGTTGCCATACCAGGCGGTGATGCAACCAGTCAGGATGCTCTCGATGGTGCAGCTGTAGAATTTTTTGAGGATCTGAGGACCCATGCCAAATCTTTTTAGTCTCCTGAGGGGGAATAGGCTTTGTCGTGCCCTCTTCACGACTGTCTTGGTGTGTTTGGACCATGATAGTTCGTTGGTGATGTGGACACCAAGGAACTTGAAGCTCTCAACCTGTTCCACTACAGCCCCGTCGATGAGAATGGGGGCGTGCTCAGTCCTCTTTTTTTTCCTGTAGTCCACAATCATCTCCTTTGTCTTGGTCACGTTGAGGGAGAGGTTGTTGTCCTGGCACCACACGGCCAGATCTCTGACCTCCTCCCTATAGGCTGTCTCATCGTTGTCGGTGATCAGGCCTACCACTGTTGTGTCGTCGGCAAACTTAATGATGGTGTTGGAGTCGTGCCTGGCCATGCAGTCATGGGTGAACAGAGAGTACAGGAGGGGACTGAGCACGCACCCCTGAGGGGCCCCCGTGTTGAGGATCAGTGTGGCAGATGTGTTGTTACCTACCCTTACCACCTGGGGGCGGCCCGTCAGGAAGTCCAGGATCCAGTTGCAGAGGGAGGTGTTTAGTCCCAGGATCCTTAGCTTAGTGATGAGCTTCGAGGGCACTATGGTGTTGAATGCTGAGCTGTAGTCAATGAATAGCATACATACACTCAATTAGTATTTGGTAGCATTACCTTTAAATTGTTTAACTTGGGTCAAACGTTTCGGGTAGCCTTCCACAAGCTTCCCACAATAAGTTGGGTGAATTTTGGCCCATTCCTCCTGACAGAGCTGGTGTAACTGAGTCAGGTTTGTAGGCCTCCTCGCTCGCACACGCTTTTTCAGTTCTGCCCACAGATTTTCTATAGGATTGAGGTCAGGGCTTTGTAATGGCCACTCCTATACCTTGACTTTGTTGTCCTTAAGCCATTTTCCCACAACTTTGGAAGTATGCTTGGGGTCATTGTCCATTTGGAAGACCCATTTGCAACCAAGCTTTAACTTCCTGACTGATGTCTTGAGATGTTGCTTCAATATATCCACATCATTTCCCTTCCTCATGATGCCATCTATTTTGTGAAGTGCACCAGTCCCTCCTGCAGCAAAACACCCCCACAGCATGATGCTGCCACCCCCGTGCTTCACGGTTGGGATGGTATTCTTCGGCTTGCAAGCCACACCCCTTTTCCTCCAAACATAACGATGGTCATTATGGCCAAACAGTTCTATTTTTGTTTCATCAGACCAGAGGACATTTCTCCAAAAAGTACGATCTTTGTCCCTATGTGCAGTTGCAAACCGTAGTCTGGCTTTTTTATGGCTGTTTTGGAGCAGTGGCTTCTTCCTTGCTGAGTGGCCTTTCAGGTTATGTCGATATAGGACTCGTTTGACTGTGGATATAGATACTTTTGTACCTGTTTCCTCCAGCATCTTCACAAGGTCCTTTGCTGTTGTTCTGGGATTGATTTGCACTTTTCGCACCAAAGTACGTTCATCTCTAGGAGACAGAACGCGTCTCCTTCCTGAGTGGTATGACGTGGTCCCATGGTGTTTATACTTGCGTACTATTGTTTGTACAGATGAACGTGGTACCTTCAGGCGTTTGGAAATTGCGCCCAAGGATGAACCAGACTTGTGGAGGTCTACAATTTTTTTTCTGAGGTCTATGCTGATTTCTTTTGATTTTATCATGATGTCAAGCAAAGAGGCACAGAGTTTGTAGGTAGGCCTTGAAATACATCCACAGGTACACCTCCAATTGACTCAAATGATGTCAATTAGCCTATCAGAAGCTTCTAAAGCCTTGACATCATTTTCTGGAATTTTCCAAGCTGTTTAAAGGCACAGTCAACTTAGACCCACTGGAATTGTGATACAGTGAATTATAAGTGAAATAATCTGTCTGTAAACAATTGTTGGAAAAATTACTTGTGTCATGCACAAAGTAGATATCCTAACCGATTTGCCAAAACTATAGTTTGTTAACAAGAAATGTGTGGAGGGGTTGAAAAATGAGTTTTAATGACTACAACCTAAGTGTACGTAAACTTCCGACTTCAACTGTATGTTAGCACGTTTCTCACACTGGCTTTAGCCACGGAGTGAGTAGGCCTGCCCTGGCAAGTGCAGGGGTTTGTGAATCTGTTAGGACCGAACAGCTAGCAAGACAGCCAAAATGGCTTACAAAATATATGATGGACCATCAAGATTAGCTGTTAGCTTTTGTCTTGTGCTCATCTAATACTAACAATTACAATATTCTATCATCCTGACAAAATGGTACCACATTCTTGATTGTGGTTTTCCAGTATAGTCACACTTTCTATAGGACAATAACTCATCAACATGGGAGAGGAGAGGAGAGGAGAGGAGAGGAGAGGAGAGGAGAGGAGAGGAGAGGAGAGGAGAGGAGAGGAGAGGAGGATGACTGGCTCTTTTAGGCAGACAGGGGAGGGGGGAGAGAGGAGAGGAGAGGAGAGGAGAGGAGAGGAGAGGAGAGGAGAGGAGAGGAGAGGAGAGGAGAGGAGAGGAGAGGAGAGGAGAGGAGGATGACTGGATCTTTTAGGCAGACAGGGGTAATAAAGCCGTGATTGTGCCACTCCAGAGGCTGGAGACAGGGAGCAATGGAGGAGGCGTTACTGATGAATTATTTATGGTTGGCCAAAGCACCCAATTTCCGTTTCATTCTTTCACAGGGAGTCAGGGACTACTAACCAGAGAGCTCTGCGATATCCCCCGCTTGTCTAATGATTTAAGTGTTTGTAATGAGTTTTGAATATTTATCTGTAGCAATGAATTTTAAAGGAAAAATAAATATTCTTATATTTTTCAGCAGTTAATCATAGGATAAGTTCTGCCTTGAAACCGATGTTGTAGACCTACAGCATGCTGTTTCTGTGTATAATGGCAATGGTAATGTCATCAAAGAGGAAAAAATTGTTATGTCATTCCTGGACTTCTCATTATTGCTCAGCCTCATGAATTAAAAGTGATGGACCTTGAAGCATTCTTTTGAATTCGGCACTGAGATTTGTTAAATTCATACATTCATACAATTCGTACATTCATACGCATTTTTCTATATTAGAAAGAGCACGGTCAGCTCTAATTATCTCCTCCTGTACTCGCTGGATCCTTTGTAGTCTTTAGTACATGTAGTGTTGAATAGTGATGGATGTAGTCCTTAGTAGTTTTTGAATGTGATGGCTGTAGTCCTTAGTAGTGTTAAATGTGATGGCTGTAGTCCTTAGTAGTGTTAAATGTGATGGCTGTAGTCTTTGGCTCCTTTGTATTACTCAGTTTTGAATGTGATGGCTGTGTAAATGAAGGAAGTCAGATCAGATGCTGCATTGGGCTGAGGCTGCGACTATGGCCAGGAGAGGAGAGGAGAGGAGAGGAGGGGAGAAGAGAGCCAGGAAAACATGCCCTGCATCTTGACGATGCTGGAGGCTGCGGCTGTGGCCAGGAGAGGGGAGCCAGGAGAGGAGGGGAGAGGAGAGGAGTGTATGTGTTGTGATGTGGAGAGGAGAGGAGAAGAGAGGAGTGGAGAGGACTGTATGTGGTGAGATGAGGAGTGTATGTGATGTGGAGAGGAGCAGAGAGGAGAGGAGAGGAGCACAGAGGAGAGGAGAGGAGCACAGAGGAGAGGAGAGGAGCGCAGAGGAGAGGAGTGGAGCACAGAGGAGAGGAGAGGAGAGGAGCACAGAGGAGAGGAGTGGAGCACAGAGGAGAGGAGTGGAGCACAGAGGAGAGGAGAGGAGCACAGAGGAGAGGAGTGGAGCACAGAGTAGAGGAGTGGAGCACAGAGGAGAGGAGAGGAGAGGAGAGGAGCACAGAGGAGAGGAGAGGAGAGGAGCACAGAGGAGAGGAGTGGAGCACAGGAGAGGAGAGGAGAGGAGAGGAGCACAGAGGAGAGGAGAGGAGAGGAGAGGAGCGGAGAGGAGAGGAGAGGAGAGGAGAGGAGAGGAGAGGAGAGGAGAGGAGAACATGCCCTGCTACAGAGCCTCAGCATGTGATAATAATAATTATAAAATAATTAGTTATTTAGCAGACGCTCTTATCCAGAGCGACTTACAGGAGCAATTAGGGTTAAGTGCCTTGCTCAAGGGCACATCGACAGATTTTTCACCTAGTCGGTTCGGGGATTAGAACCAGCGACCTTTCGGTTACTGCCACAACGCTCTTAACCACTAAGCTACCTGCCGCCCTATAATGCATGGAGGATGAGATCAGACCTGTTTGTGTGTGTTTTTGTGTGGTGTGTGTGTGTGGTGTGTGTTTGGTGTGTGAAAATGCATGGTGGATGTATGTGGCGTGTGTGATAATGCATGGTGGGTGTGTGTGGTGTGTGTGATAATGCATGATGTGTGGGTGTGGTGTATGCGTGTGTGTGTGTGTGCGTGTGTGGTGTGTGTGTGTGTGTGTGTGTGTGTGTGTGTGTGTGTGTGTGTGTGTGTGTGTGTGATAATGCATGGTGTGTGTGATAATGCGTGGTGTGTGTGTGTGTGTGTGTGTGTGATATTGCATGGTGGGTGTGTGTGGTGTGATAATGCATGGTGTGTGTAATCACTCCTGTCATCTTGAACAGTATGATATCCAAGGTTGAATGTCTTCATCCATTACACTCTGTCTTCAACATTCAAACACACCTCATTTACAGTAGTCCATAATGGCTGTATGGCCATACATAATTTACAGTAGCCCATAATGGCTGTATGGCCAAACATAATTTACAGTAGCCCATAATGGCTGTATGGCCAAACATCATTTACAGTAGCCCATAATGGCTGTATGGCCAAACATCATTTACAGTAGCCCATAATGGCTGTATGGCCAAACATCATTTACAGTAGTCCATAATGGCTGTATGGCCAAACATCATTTACAGTAGCCCATAATGGCTGTATGGCCAAACATCATTTACAGTAGCCCATAATGGCTGTATGGCCAAACATCATTTACAGTAGTCCATAATGGCTGTATGGCCATACATCATTTACAGTAGTCCATAATGGCTGTATGGCCAAACATCATTTACAGTAGTCCATAATGGCTGTATGGCCATACATCATTTACAGTAGCCCATAATGGCTGTATGGCCAAACATCATTTACAGTAGTCCATAATGGCTGTATGGCCAAACATCATTTACAGTAGTCCATAATGGCTGTGTGGCCAAACATCATTTACAGTAGTCCATAATGGCTGTATGGCCAAACATCATTTACAGTAGTCCATAATGGCTGTATGGCCAAACATCATTTACAGTAGCCCATAATGGCTGTATGGCCAAACATCATTTACAGTAGTCCATAATGGCTGTATGGCCAAACATCATTTACAGTAGTCCATAATGGCTGTATGGCCAAACATCATTTACAGTAGTCCATAATGGCTGTATGGCCAAACATCATTTACAGTAGTCCATAATGGCTGTATGGCCAAACATCATTTACAGTAGTCCATAATGGCTGTACTGCCATACATAATTTACAGTAACCATAATGGCTGTACTGCCATACATCAAGAGACAGAATATGCTTAGCTGAACTCCTTGGACCAGACCATGTTTAGGCCTATGTTAATTCAACAGCTTGTTGGAAATATTAGTGTTAAATAACAAGATATGGCCAGATCATGCTCGTTCCAAGTGTTGTTGTTAGCATGTTGCTAACCCTGGTTCCTCTCAGCAGTTGGCCGTTAGTTAGTAGTGGACCACAGTGTGAATGGAAACAGAGACGGTTATTGACAGACACACAGCTTGAAGGATGGCACGGACCCCTCCGTGTCCCTCCGTCTGCTTGGACAAAGACCATTCACTTTGAGGGATGGGACTTGTTTACAGGGATTTGAATCTGTAGTGTCTATGATTAAAGTTTTGACCAATAGAAGTATTATTAGTCCTTGGCTGGCATAGAGAGTGTTGATTCGTTTGCCGCACAGTTGATTATATAGATTATATCGTTTTTATGTGCTTAAAGGTTTGTTGTATCATAGTACTGTTTACCCCTTGTTTGGCCCCCTCTATTGCTGTGAGGCAGTGTGTGTCAGCTAATGAAGGTCCAGCAACACAAAAGAAGATCTCTGCTCTGTCCTGGACCAGTGGGAGTTGAGAAGGGTGCCGTCCCTGGAAAAAGAGAGTAAAATCATCCTAATAATCCTAATAATGATCTGATCTATTTCTGGTGTTTATCAGCCAGTGTTGTAATCCTCTCCGTGATCTGATCTGTCTCTGGTGTGAATCAGACAGTGTTGTAACTCTAACATGCTGACCACACCGCCCGCGTGGCGTGCACGAGCGTTGCAAAATAAATGTACACATACAATAATATGCCATTTAGCAGATGCTTTTATCCAAAGCGACTTACAGTCATGCGTGCATACATTTTTTTTTTTGTGTATGGGTGGTCCCGGGTATCGAACCCACTACCTTGGCGTTACAAGCGCCGTGCTCTACCAGCTGAGCTACAGAGGACCACACATGTTATTCAGTCATTGCATCCAAACTGCCCGCGCGTGTCAACTCGGTTTTATTTGTGACGCTCAACGCGCTGCAAGTCCCGCCTCTCCCATCTGCTCATTGGTTTTTAGGAGCATCTACCCAGGTGCGTGATTGAACGATGAACTGAGGTCCACACTCCAGTCCGGTTGGTGGTGGTAATGCACCTTAAAGTTGGTTGCCAACCGCCATATAAAGTCCAAAGAAGAAGAATAGGACTGAAGGAGGAGAGATTACTAGAAACTAACTCTGTTTATCCTTTTATCTGTGGATTCATTGTCGGTGTAGAGGACCTTGTGCATTTCAGGTAAAATAGCAACCCAATGTTTATATCCCAGGACAAATTAGCTAGCAACATCAAGCTAGCTAGTTAAATTTCCATGAATGTTTAATGCTTTTCGACCTGTCCCCAAATTAATATAGTTGGTTCACAGTTCGTTTTGATATTTTAACCAGCGTGTCCTGATCACGTCTGGTGTGGGGGGACAAAATCAACATGCGCGGGATGAAGTGCGCGGAAGCACGGTCTAGTCAGCATGTAAGGTTCTCTGTGATCTGAGGGGGTGGGGAGGGTCTGAATCGAACCCTCTCTGTGAGCTGAGGGGGTGGGGAGGGAGGGTCTCGGAGAGTGATCTCTATTTTACCCTGGTCAACTACAGGACTGTGTGTGTGTGCATGTATGTGCACGTTCACATGCATGTGTGTGTAAGTGTGTGCACATTAGCATGCGTGTGTCTGTGTGTGTGTGTGTGTGTGTGTGTCTGTCTGTGTGTGTGTGTGTGTGTCTGTGTGTCTGTGTGTGTGTGTGTGTGTCTGTGTGTGTGTGTGTGTGTGTCTGTGTGTGTGTCTGTCTGTGTCTGTGTGTGTGTGTGTGTGTGTCTGTGTCTGTGTCTGTGTGGGGGTGTGTGTGTGTGTCTGTGTGTGTGTGTGTGTCTGTGTGTCTGTGTCTGTGTGTGTGTCTGCGTGTGTGTGTGTGTGCGTGCGTGCATGCGTGCATGCGTGCGTGTCTGTGTGCGTGTCTGTGTGTGTGTGTGTGTGTCTGTGTGTCAGTGTGTCAGTGTGTGTGTGTGTGCTCTTTAACCTGGGTCTCTTCACTCTCTATCTTTAACTGAACATCTGTAACTGAATAGGAAGAGACCGACCGGATAGTCAGGTTATTTACAACTCTGGGAAACTGGCCTCTCTCTGTGTTTCCATTATGTATCAAATCACAATGAACAATTTGTCATCCTACCAAAGATTATATAAACTCAGCAAAAAAAGAAAAGTCCCCTTTTCAGGACCCTGTCTTTCAAAGATTATTTGTAAAAATCCAAATAAACTTCACAGATCTTCACTGTAAAGGGTTTAAACACTGTTTCCCATGCTTGTTCAATGAACCATAAACAATGGATGAACATGCACCTGTGGAACGGTCGTTAAGACACTAACAGCTTACAGACGGTAAGCAATTAAGGTCACAGTTATTAAAGAGGCCTTTCTACTGACTCTGAAAAACACCAAAAGAAAGATGCCCAGGG
>CM062473.1:104929184-104965774 GCA_031479575.1 Coregonus ussuriensis | reverse complement strand
ACCCTGTCCCCCCCTCCCCTCTACCCTGTGTCCCCCTCCCCTCTACCCTGTGTCCCCCTCCCCCCCTCCCCTCTACCCTGTGTCCCCCTCCCCTCTACCCTGTGTCCCCCTCCCCTCTACCCTGTGTCCCCCTGCCCTCTACCCTGTCCCCCCTCCCCCCTCCCCTCTACCCTGTCCCCCCCTGCCCTCTACCCTGTCCCCCCCTCCCCCCTCCCCTCTACCCTGTCCCCCTCCCCTCTACCCTGTGTCCCCCTCCCCTCTACCCTGTGTCCCCCTCCCCTCTCCCCTGTGTCCCCCTCCCCTCTACCCTGTGTCCCCCTCCCCCCTCCCCTCTACCCTGTCCCCCCCTCCCCTCTACCCTGTCCCCCCCCTCCCCTCTACCCTGTGTCCCCCTCCCCTCTACCCTGTGTCCCCCTCCCCCCTCCCCTCTACCCTGTGTCCCCCCTGCCCTCTACCCTGTGTCCCCCTGCCCTCTACCCTGTCCCCCTCCCCTCTACCCTGTGTCCCCCTGCCCTCTACCCTGTCCCCCCCCCTGCCCTCTTACCCTGTCCCCCTCCCCTCTACCCTGTGTCCCCATGCCCTCTACCCTGTGTCCCCCTGCCCTCTACCCTGTGTCCCCCTCCCCTCTACCCTGTCCCCCCCTGCCCTCTACCCTGTGTCCCCCTGCCCTCTACCCTGTGTCCCCCTCCCCCCTCCCCTCTACCCTGTGTCCCCCTCCCCTCTACCCTGTGTCCCCCTGCCTTCTACCCTGTGTCCCCCTCCCCTCTACCCTGTGTCCCCCTCCCCCCTCCCCTCTACCTGTCCCCCCCCCTCCCCTCTACCCTGTGTCCCCCTGCCCTCTACCCTGTGTCCCCCCCTCCCCTCTACCCTGTGTGAGGGTGGGGGCTGTTTGGTCCCCTCCCCTCTCCCCTGTGTCCCCCCAGTCCCCTCTACCCTGTGTCCCCCCCTCCTCCCCCCTCCCCTCTACCCAGTGTCCCTTTTTTTGGTCCCCTCCCCTCCCCTACCCTGTCCCCCCCTCCCCTCTAAACCCTGTGTCCCCCTCCCCCTCTACCCTGTGTCCCTCCCCCCCCCTCCCCTCTACCCTGTGTCCCCCCCTCCCCTCTACCCTGTGTCCCCCTAGCCCTGTGTCTGTGTCCCCTCCCCTACTACCCTGTGTCCCCCTCCCCTCTACCCTGTGTCCCCCTCCCGTCCCCCCCCTCTACCCTGTCCCCCCCCCCCCCTCCCCTCCCCCCTACCCTCACCCCCACCCCCCTCCCCCCCTCTAACCCTGTCCCCCCCTGCCCTCTACCCTCCCCCCTCCCCCCCCTCCCCCCCCCTCTACCCCTTTCCCCCCCCTCCCCTCTACCCTGTCCCCCCCTCCCCTCTACCCTGTGTCCCCCTCCCCTCTACCCTGTGTCCCCCTCCCCCCTCCCCCTCTACCCTGTGTCCCCCTCCCCTCTACCCTGTGTCCCCCTCCCCTCTACCCTGTGTCCCCCTGCCCTCTACCCTGTCCCCCCCTCCCCCCTCCCCTCTACCCTGTCCCCCCCTGCCCTCTACCCTGTCCCCCCTCCCCCCTCCCCTCTACCCTGTCCCCCCCCTCCCCTCTACCCTGTCCCCCCCTCCCCTCTACCCTGTGTCCCCCTCCCCTCTACCCTGTGTCCCCCTCCCCCCTCCCCTCTACCCTGTGTCCCCCTCCCCTCTACCCTGTGTCCCCCTCCCCTCTACCCTGTGTCCCCCTCCCCTCTACCCTGTGTCCCCCTCCCCCCCTCCCCTCTACCCTGTCCCCCCCTGCCCTCTACCCTGTGTCCCCCTGCCCTCTACCCTGTGTCCCCCTCCCCCCTCCCCTCTACCCTGTCCCCCCCTGCCCTCTACCCTGTGTCCCCCTGCCCTCTACCCTGTGTCCCCCTCCCCCCCTCCCCTCTACCCTGTCCCCCCCTCCCCTCTACCCTGTGTCCCCCTCCCCCCTCCCCTCTACCCTGTGTCCCCCTCCCCTCTACCCTGTGTTCTTCTGCCCTCTACCCTGTGTCCCCCTGCCCTCTACCCTGTGTCCCCCTGCCCTCTACCCTGTGTCCCCCTCCCCTCTACCCTGTGTCCCCCTCCCCCCTCCCCTCTACCCTGTCCCCCCCCTCCCCTCTACCCTGTGTCCCCCTCCCCTCTACCCTGTGTCCCCCTCCCCTCTACCCTGTGTCCCCCTCCCCCCTCCCCTCTACCCTGTGTCCCCCTGCCCTCTACCCTGTGTCCCCCTGCCCTCTACCCTGTGTCCCCCTCCCCTCTACCCTGTCCCCCCCTGCCCTCTACCCTGTGTCCCCCTGCCCTCTACCCTGTGTCCCCCCTGCCCTCTACCCTGTCCCCCCCTCCCCTCTACCCTGTGTCCCCCTCCCCTCTACCCTGTGTCCCCCTGCCCTCTCCCCCAGCCCTGCATCCATAGATAGGTGTCTGTTTCACAGTGCTGTAATGCGGGACCAGGGAGGATAGGGTTTCACAGGTGCAATAGTCCTCATTTTAATCCTGTCACAGGGAAAGAGTGACCAGGGCGCTGCGGTCCGGACTAATCCCCCTGCTTTATCTGCCCTGGAGTTGTCAACAAAGCAGCGTGACAGAAATATGATGCCAAGTTTTCGAACTACTTTAAGAAGATATATAAAGCAATCTGTGCATTTGAACAACATTATAAATACACCTATTTCACTTTTTGCATTTCAAAAAAACAAATCACCACTGCTGCACATACTGCTGCTGCTTTTAACAGATTAGATGATTCTATTGAAATTGGCATGGGCGATAACTAGCAAGCAACCAGCTAGCAGCTACCAGCTAGCTACAGCCAGATAGCTGCTTATCAAAGGTAGATAACTGGTTAATTTGACAAAAAAAAACCTACCAAACTATTTCTCAATACTATTGTAGCATGTTAATTAATTTGCTCACGCTTTGTGAAACACCCGGTGTTATTATGTGTTAGTCCACACAACATGTAACCCTGACACCTACAGTAGAGCCTGGTGAACACCATGTTGGGGGGAAATATTTACGCCATTTAGCAGACGCTCTTATCCAGAGCTACTTACAGGAGCAATTAGGGTTAAGTGCCTTGCTCAAGGGCACATCGACAGATTTTTCACCTAGTCTGCTCGGGGATTAGAACCAGCGACCTTTCGGTTCATGACACAACGCTCTTAACCACTAAGCCACCTGCCGCCCCCGATAGAATTGGTCATCCACAGCCATCCCGATCTGTGATGAGAAGGTTCTAGATGGTGCATCCTTCGACTCTTGTTGGATGTAGATGTCCGGTTTATCAGTTCCAGTCTCCCATTACTTTTATGATTATTTATTTACGAGTTCATTACCATTTTCTTTTTGATTTAGTGCTGTCTGTACCTGATAAAGCAGATCTAGTCTCTCACGTGCGGAAGTAAGCCGTCACGGGAAGGAGACTGGAGCAGACCCAGAAGTTATGACTAACCACGTGTTTGAATGCTCCAGGACGGTCCATTTACTTTGTGCTGTTAAAGTTTATGCTATGAAATCCTCGCTGGGGCAGTTCCCCTCCTCATAGCAAATAGCTGGTAAAACAACCCAAGAAATGATTCCACGGCCTGTGCTGCTGCTGGCATGGTAGTAAGTAACTGAACAGCTCGTTTGAAACAATATATTTTTGAAACAGGAAAATGTACACATTTACCCACTTTTATGAGCATTTAAAACATAATCCATTAAATATATAATATATATATATATATATATATATATATATATATATATATATATATATATATATATATATATATACTTTTCTATTCTTTAGGGGCGGCCCACCAATCACAAGTGGTGGGCCGCCCCTAACGCCCTAGTGGGCGGGGCCGCCACTGAATTTTAGTACCAACTATTACCTACAATAGTTATTTGGTGACACAAGGCAAAACACACCTTGAAAAGACAGCAGCAACCCGTTCTAATAGAGAGAGAGCAGCCTCCTTATTATGTCTTCGAAGTGTTCGAGACAGACAGAACTGAGGCTGCATGGGGGGGTCAGTGTAGAGAAAGACAAACAGCTTCAGATGTAGACGAACGATTGAAGCTGCAGGACCAGAGGAATGACAAGGCAGTGGTGCGTTGAGCACGTTGGTCTCTCAGCTGGTCGTAGTATTGATCCAGTATTGGTTTTTGTATTTGTATTGATTACAGGGTGACGGCCCCCCCCATGTTGGGCGACTCTACATGACCTCACACTGGGGTCTGCTCACACCTCTCAGAAACGATCAACCCCACGTTATTACGTAATGGTAGTAGTTAATACATTATACAGATGATACAACTTTGACATCACATACACCCTAACTCTAACACTAACCCTAACTCTAAGCCTAAACCTTAACCCTAACCCTAAACTTAACCCTAGCACTAACCTTAAGTTAACGTTGGTCATCATTGTGAATATGAATTAATGTGCACTTGCACTCATCGTAAAGGTAAAACTGAACACTCAAAGATTCAGTGAACGTGTTCAATATGTCTTGTCATTTTTAACGTCTATTTCTGATGATAAAGAACACATAGCAGATCTCTCATGCTTCTCTTCGCTCCACATCTCCTGAAGTGTTTGAGCTCCTCAAGGAGAAGTGGTTCCTTTTGATGGGTGTTAGAAGGTGTCTAGAAGCCTCTGTGCGGCAGCTGAGAGGTGAAGGGAACGTCGCGGATGAGGGACGCTGGGCATGTGCCAACAGACCTAGACCCTGAGTGATGGCGATGAGTCAGGAGGATCATGGGTAACAGGACACCTCCTCATCTCCCCTCATCTCCCCTTTATCCTCCGTCAACACAGTCGTGCTAATCACAGCTGTGAGATCTCTCTTTAGATTTATACTGAACAACATGTCACCTCATGTTAAAGGGGCAATCTGCAGTAGCTACATCAATTTATGACCTTATAAATTAAAGATATATACACATTGATTCTTGAAGAATATGAATTATAAATGCCTCATGAGCTTAGTTCAACGGTCGTACCCCATTAGAAGCTTGTTTTACTCCAATGTTTCTAAACAAAGTTCAAACTATAATTGTGTTATATTGGATGGTCAGTCTTTGCATCTATAGCTCTGTCTATGAATTTGAGAGTGGTTACATTTCTCCAGCCCCATCCCTCAGCTTTTTAGTGAAACAGTGGCGGGGAAAATGCTTTGTTATTGTTCAACTGCTGATTGCTGCTTTAAAGAATCTCTTCATTATGGCAGTAAACTACAGACTGTGTATTTGTGTATAGAATCTCTTCATTATGGCAGTAAACTAGACTGTGTATTTGTGTATAGAATCTCTTCATTATGGCAGTAAACTAGACTGTGTATTTGTGTATGGAATCTCTTCATTATGGCAGTAACCTAGACTGTGTATTTGTGTATAGAATCTCTTCATTATGGCAGTAACCTAGACTGTGTATTTGTGTATAGAATCTCTTCATTATGGCAGTAAACTGCAGACTGTGTATTTGTGTATGGATGCATGTTTTCTATATTTTCCTTTCTTGACATTGGGAAAGATAATATTGTGAAGGTTGTAACATTCAACAAGGCTGTCCCTGGCAAATTGACCCCTGGACTGGGGAAACTGGATCTGGTAAAGATTAAATGCAAGGATGAACTTTAAAGAGCTCTCTGCCGTCTCTGTATCATGACATGACATCATAGGTGCGGCTTTCCAGTCATGTGATGTGTGACAAGGTCCCGTGTCACTGGTTGTTCATCGCTATGACACATTTCCTGCGGACCCTCCTGACTGGACTGGAGGTTTACTTCTGGAGTGGAAGTTTACACTATTTGTGCCAAATTCAATGCAACATGTTTAAATGCAAGGTACCCATTACAAGGAAGAAACCCCCAGCACACTCCTGAAAGCTCCACAAACAATGTATGGATCTCACAGACACTCAACAGGTTGTCCGATTCGCCAAAGCATAGGGCTATATTTCAGTTAGACACTGCAAGCAAAACATTTACGAGTTCAATCAGGAAGTACAAAACAACGTGTAAGGTAGACAAACCATTGGCTTGTCCACCTGCTGAAGTGAAGACGATGATTAGAAACTTTGTGTGGAACAATACTCAGTCCCACAGGCAGATGGCAGCAGAGAGACTACTTCTGATTTTCACTGTGATACAATACTCAGTCGCACAGGCAGATGGCAGCAGAGAGACTACTTCTGATTTTCACTGTGATACAATACTCAGCCCCACAGGCAGATGGCAGCAGAGAGTCATACTTCTAACTCATGATTCTCACTGTGGAACAGATTGGGGATTGTATTGTTGCTGCCCACAAGTGACAGAACAATAAGGTCGTCATTAACACAGAGGAAACTTGGCGTGAAGAGAAATGTTTATGGCTGTTATTTGGCCATGGGGCGGCGCACAATTGGCCCAGCGTCGTCCAGGGTAGGGGAGGGAATGCCCGGCAGGGATGTAGGGCGGCAGGTAGCTTAGTGGTTAAGAGCGTTGTGCCAGTAACCGAAAGGTCGCTGGTTCTAATCCCCGAGCCGACTAGGTGAAAAATCTGTCGATGTGCCCTTGAGCAAGGCATTTAACCCTAATTGCTCATGTAAGTCGCTCTGGAGAAGAGTGTCTGCTAAATGATGTAAATGTAATGTTGGTAGAGCATGGCGTTTGCAACGCCAGGGTTGTGGGTTCGATTCCCATGGGGGGCCAGTATTAAAAATAATGTATGCATTCACTAAATGACTAAAATGTAAATGTATTGATTCTTAGCATGTTTGTGTTTTTTGGTCCATTCTCTAAATACAGTATCTTCCTCATATAGACATTTTGAGAGGGACTGAAGTCATTCCTGCAACCTCGGCTACACAGGATGCGTTTACACAGCCCAATTCTGATTTCTTTTTCACTAATTGGTCTTTTGACCTATCAGATCTGAACAATATCTGATGTGAAAAGATCTGATGTGACTGGTCAAAAGACCAATTAGTGGAGAAAAAAAATATCAGAATTGGGTCAGTCAGTATTTTGACCATATCATCATTATTATGCATATTTCCCAACTCCAAGCTGTATTAACTGGAATGCTTATTGGATTTCAGCATATATCAGGTGATGTGTATTTGTGTAATGAGGGAGGGTGTGGCCTAAGGAGATCAACACCCTATATCAAGGTGTGTATAATTATTAGGAAGCTTCTTTTCCTCAGGCAAATTGGGCCCAAAAAATTGATTTAACTGACACTCAAAAGTCAAAAATTATAAAAAGTATTTCAGAGGGATGCAGCACTCTTGAAATTGATAAGATATTGGGGCGAGATCACAGAACCATCAAATGTTTTGTTGCAAATAGTCAGCAGGGTCGCAAGAACCGTGTTGAGAAAAAAAGACACAAATTAACTGCCAAAGATTTGATAAGAATCAAACGTGAAGCTACCAGGGACCCATTATCCTCCAGTGCTGTCATATTCCAGAACTGCAACCTACCTGGAGTGCCCATAAGTACAAGGTGTTCAGAGCTCAGAGACATGGCCAAGGTAAGGAAGGCTGAAACCTGACCACCACTGAACGAGACCCATAAGTTGAAACGTCAAGACTGGACCAAGAAATATCTGAAGACAGATTTTTTCAAAGGTTTTATGGACTGATGAGATGAGAGTGACTCTTGACGGACCAGATGGATGGGCCCGTGGCTGGATCAGTAACGGGCACGGAGCTCCACTTCGACTCAGACGCCAGCAAGGTGGAGGTGGGGTACTGGTATGGGCTGGTATTATTAAAGATGAGCTAGTTGGACCTTTTCGGGTTGAAGATGGACTCAAACTCAACTCCCAAACCTACTGCCAGTTTTTAGAAGACACTTTCTTCAAGCAGTGGTACAGGAAAAAGTCTGCATCTTTCAAGAAGACCATGATTTTTATGCAGGACAATGCTCCATCGCATGCATCGAAGTACTCCACTGCGTGGCTAGCCAGTAAAGGCCTTAAAAATGAAAGAATAATGACATGGCCCCCTTCCTCACCTGACCTAAACCCTATTGAGAACTTGTGGGCCCTTCTTAAACAGTCGATTTACAGTGAAGGAAAACAGTACCCCTCTCTGACCAGTGTCCGGGAGGCTGTGGTTGCTGCGGCACAAAAAGTTGATCGTCAACAGATCAAGAAACTGACAGACTCCATGGATGGAAGGCTTATGACTGTTATTGAAAAGAAGGGTGGCTATAGCCAGGTCACTGATTTTTTTCTTTTCTTTGAAATGTCAGAAATATTTATTTGTACATTTTGAGTTTGTTTATTATTCTCACTTTAACAGATGAAAATAAACAAGTGAGATGGGGAACTTTTCGTTTTTCATTTAGTTGCATAATAATTCTGCACACTAATAGTTGCCCAATAATTGTGCACACATAGATATGCTCCAAAGAAAGCCAAAACCTCACTTTTACATTCTTAAATATTCAGGTTTGAGGTTTATTAACATTTTGGATAGACCGAGAGCACTGTAGTAGTTCAATAATAAAATGAATCCTCAAACATACAACTTGCCTAATAATTGTGCACACAGTGTAGACAACTATACCAGTGATGTCATAGATACAGGAAGTCATCCTATAGATACATGTAGGTCAAAGTGTATTTTACAGCATCAAGGTGTTTAAGAATTCATATTCCTAAAATGTATGATACACTGGAGTGTACAAAACATTAAGAGCACCTTCCTAATATTGAGTTGCACCCCCCCTCCCATTTTGCCCTCAGAACAGCCTCAATTTGTTGGGGGCGTGGACTTCACAAGGCGTTCCACAGGGATGCTGGCCCATGTTGACTCCAATGCTTCCCACAGTTGTGTCTACTTGGCTGGATGTCCTTTGAGTGGTGGACCATTGTTGATACACACGGGAACCTGTTGAGCGTGAAAATCCCAGCAGCATTGCAGTTCTTCACACAAACCGGTGTGCCTGGCACCTGCTACCATACCCTGTTCAAAGGCACTTAAATCCACGTAGATGAAGGGGAGGAGACAGCTTAAAGAAGGATTGAGACATTTCATTTTAGTCATTTAGCAGACGCTCTTATCCAGAGCGACTTACAGTTAGTGAGTGCATACATTTTTCATACGGGCCCCCTGTGGGAATCGAACCAACAACCCTGGCGTCGTTAACGCCATGCTCTACCAACTGAGCTACACAGGACGTGGATTGTGTATGTGTGCCATTCAGAGGGTGAATGGGCAAGACAAAAGATTTTACAGGTGACATCAATAAGGGATCGTAGCTTTCACCTGGATTCATCTGGTCAGTCTTTGACATGGAAAGAGCAGGTGTTCCTAATGTTTTGTACACTCAGTGTATACCCATTGATTCTTGAAGAACATAACTTTTAGATGCCTCAACTGTCGTTCCCCATCAGCATTCAATATATGAGCTTGTTTTACTAATTTGTTTATAAACAATGTAAAGGCAAACTAACCTGTGTAGTTGGTAGAGCATGGTGCTTCCAACGCCAGCGTTGTGGGTTCGATTCCCACTGGGGGCCAGTATGAAAACAAAAAAAAATATATATATATATGCACTCACTAACTGTAAGTCGCTCTGGATAAGAGTGTCTGCTAAATGACGCTGTATAGCCTCAAAACATGGCTGAAACAATCATCTTGGTATCATGGATGGTCAGTCCTTGGTATCATGGATGGTCAGTCCTTGGTATCATGGATGGTCAGTCCTTGGTATCATGGATGGTCAGTCCTTGGTATCATGGATGGTCAGTCCTTGGTATCATGGATGGTCAGTCCTTGGTATCATGGATGGTCAGTCCTTGGTATCATGGATGGTCAGTCATTGGTATCATGGATGGTCAGTCCTTGGTATCATGGATGGTCAGTCCTTGGTATCATGGATGGTCAGTCCTTGGTATCATGGATGGTCAGTCCTTGGTATCATGGATGGTCAGTCCTTGGTATCATGGATGGTCAGTCCTTGGTATCATGGATGGTCAGTCATTGGTATCATGGATGGTCAGTCCTTGGTATCATGGATGGTCAGTCCTTGGTATCATGGATGGTCAGTCCTTGTATACAAAGCTCTGTCCACGAGGTTGAGAGGGGTGACAGTTCTGTAGCCCCATCCCTCAGCTGTTTACAAAATCAGTGGTGGGGTTAAGGGTTTGTTATTGTTAGAACTGCAGATTGCCCCTTTTAAGCCTTCACGAGAAAACAAAATATCAACACTGTTTATTATTAGAATTTACATTTTAGAGAATATATATTATTATGTATTTATTGAAGAAACCAATGTATTGTCTGCTGGTATTCGAAAATACAAATATACAGTAGTGTAATCATTTGCTGTATTCTTCTGTTATGAACTAAACACATTCCATCAACCTTATGGTATTTTATCAAGCAGGCAGTGTGTCATGTTAAGTATTTAAGTTAAATTGGATTGTAATGTCAGCTATTCATAAATATATAAACAGAAAGCAAAAGGGTTAAATGTAGTAATAATGAAACAGAAATGAACCAGGTGATCTGAGTTAATCATATAAGCCTGTGAGGTCTGTTGTAAGCCAGGCTGAATCTCCAATAGCAGAGCATCGGATCATAGAAGCCCATTTCAGGACATTCACTTTCACTATTCACCACAGTCCGTGCCAGTCTGTTAGGGAGATGTCGGAAGCTGGAGTTAGGCTCATATGAATCTGTACATCCGGACGGCTATACATTAATACATCATGATCTCCTTAGGAGCGTCCTCTGTGGGCCTCTGCTGCTCCCGTCTGTGTGTGTAGGCAGCGTGCTCGTACAGGTACACCAGGAGGATGGATAGCAGACTCAGCACCGTGTAGGGGATCAGCAGGTAGTAACCCACCTTGAACTCCGAGGTCTTGTCCTTCAGGTAGACTGGAGTAACTCCCACGTCGTTCTGAACCAGGTCGTCGGCCATTCTGGTCAGCTGGACGTTGACTACGTACAGGATGAGCACCAGGAAGGAGATGCACGCTGGAGCAAAGACCAAAGGGGACGTTAAAAAGGGTTCTACTACTATTAGTACTACTACTACTAGCCTACATGTTAACTTAGTCACAAAGAGTTAAAACTACTATTAGTACTACTACTAGCCTACATGTTAACTTAGTCTCAAAGAGTTAAAACTACTATTAGTACTACTACTACTAGCCTACATGTTAACTTAGTCACAAAGAGTTAAAACTACTATTAGTACTACTACTACTAACCTACATGTTAACTTAGTCACAAAGAGTTAAAACTACTATTAGTACTACTACTACTACTAGCCTACATGTTAACTTAGTCACAAAGAGGTAAAACTACTATTAGTACTACTACTACTAGCCTACATGTTAACTTAGTCACAAAGAGGTAAAACGACTATTAGTACTACTACTACTAGCCTACATGTTAACTTAGTCACAAAGAGTTAAAACTACTATTAGTACTACTACTAGCCTACATGTTAACTTAGTCTCAAAGAGTTAAAACTACTATTAGTACTACTACTAGCCTACATGTTAACTTAGTCTCAAATAGTTAAAACTACTATTAGTACTACTACTACTAGCCTACATGTTAACTTAGTCACAAAGAGTTAAAACTACTATTAGTACTACTACTACTAACCTACATGTTAACTTAGTCACAAAGAGTTAAAACTACTATTAGTACTACTACTACTACTAGCCTACATGTTAACTTAGTCACAAAGAGGTAAAACTACTATTAGTACTACTACTACTAGCCTACATGTTAACTTAGTCACAAAGAGGTAAAACTACTATTAGTACTACTACTACTAGCCTACATGTTAACTTAGTCACAAAGAGTTAAAACTACTATTAGTACTACTACTACTACTAGCCTACATGTTAACTTAGTCACAAAGAGGTAAAACAACTATTAGTACTACTAGCCTACATGTTAACTTAGTCACAAAGAGTTAAAAGTACTATTAGTACTACTACTACTAGCC
Source organism: Coregonus ussuriensis (assembly GCA_031479575.1). Lineage (NCBI taxonomy): Eukaryota > Metazoa > Chordata > Actinopteri > Salmoniformes > Salmonidae > Coregonus > Coregonus ussuriensis. The sequence continues at coordinate 104,953,823 of CM062473.1, read as the reverse complement.
TACATGTTAACTTAGTCACAAAGAGTTAAAACTACTATTAGTACTACTACTACTAGCCTACATGTTAACTTAGTCACAAAGAGTTAAAACTACCATTAGTACTACTACTACTAGCCTACATGTTAACTTAGTCACAAAGAGTTAAAACTACTATTAGTACTACTACTACTAGCCTACATGTTAACGTAGTCACAAAGAGTTAAAACTACTATTAGTACTACTACTACTAGCCTACATGTTAACTTAGTCACAAAGAGTTAAAACTACTATTACTACTACTACTACTAGCCTACATGTTAACTTAGTCAAAAAGAGTTAAAACTACTATTAGTACTACTACTACTAGCCTACATGTTAACTTAGTCACAAAGAGTTAAAACTACTATTAGTACTACTACTACTAGCCTACATGTTAACTTAGTCACAAAGAGTTAAAACTACTATTAATACTACTACTACTACTACCCTACATGTTAACTTAGTCACAAAGAGGTAAAACTACTATTAGTACTACTACTACTAGCCTACATGTTAACTTAGTCACAAAGAGTTAAAACTACTATTAGTACTACTACTACTACTAGCCTACATGTTAACTTAGTCACAAAGAGGTAAAACAACTATTAGTACTACTAGCCTACATGTTAACTTAGTCACAAAGAGTTAAAAGTACTATTAGTACTACTACTACTAGCCTACATGTTAACTTAGTCACAAAGAGTTAAAAGTACTATTAGTACTACTACTACTAGCCTACATGTTAACTTAGTCACAAAGAGTTAAAACTACTATTAGTAGTACTACTACTACTACCCTACATGTTAACTTAGTCACAAAGAGGTAAAACTACTATTAGTACTACTAGCCTACATGTTAACTTAGTCACAAAGAGTTAAAAGTACTATTAGTACTACTACTACTAGCCTACATGTTAACTTAGTCACAAAGAGTTAAAAGTACTATTAGTACTACTACTACTAGCCTACATGTTAACTTAGTCACAAAGAGTTAAAACTACTATTAGTACTACTACTACTAGCCTACATGTTAACTTAGTCACAAAGAGTTAAAACTACTATTAGTACTACTACTACTAGCCTACATGTTAACTTAGTCACAAAGAGTTAAAACTACCATTAGTACTACTACTACTAGCCTACATGTTAACTTAGTCACAAAGAGTTAAAACTACTATTAGTACTACTACTACTAGCCTACATGTTAACGTAGTCACAAAGAGTTAAAACTACTATTAGTACTACTACTACTAGCCTACATGTTAACTTAGTCACAAAGAGTTAAAACTACTATTAGTACTACTACTACTAGCCTACATGTTAACTTAGTCACAAAGAGTTAAAACTACTATTAATACTACTACTACTACTACCCTACATGTTAACTTAGTCACAAAGAGGTAAAACTACTATTAGTACTACTAGCCTACATGTTAACTTAGTCACAAAGAGTTAAAAGTACTATTAGTACTACTACTACTAGCCTACATGTTAACTTAGTCACAAAGAGTTAAAAGTACTATTAGTACTACTACTACTAGCCTACATGTTAACTTAGTCACAAAGAGTTAAATCTACTATTAGTAGTACTACTACTACTACCCTACATGTTAACTTAGTCACAAAGAGTTAAAACTACTATTAGTACTACTACTACTAGCCTACATTTTAACTTAGTCACAAAGAGGTAAAACTACTATTAGTACTACTACTACTAGCCTACATGTTAACTTAGTCACAAAGAGTTAAAACTACTATTAGTACTACTACTACTACTAGCCTACATGTTAACTTAGTCACAAAGAGGTAAAACGACTATTAGTACTACTACTACTAGCCTACATGTTAACTTAGTCACAAAGAGTTAAAACTACTATTAGTACTACTACTACTAGCCTACATGTTAACTTAGTCACAAAGAGTTAAAAGGACTATTAGTACTACTACTACTAGCCTACATGTTAACTTAGTCACAAAGAGTTAAAACTACTATTAGTACTACTACTACTAGCCTACATGTTAACTTAGTCACAAAGAGGTAAAACGACTATTAGTACTACTAGCCTACATGTTAACTTAGTCACAAAGAGTTAAAAGTACTATTAGTACTACTACTACTACTACCCTACATGTTAACTTAGTCACAAAGAGTTAAAACTACTATTAGTACTACTACTACCCTACATGTTAACTTAGTCACAAAGAGGTAAAACTACTATTAGTTCTACTAGCCTACATGTTAACTTAGTCACAAAGAGTTAAAAGTACTATTAGTACTACTACTACTAGCCTACATGTTAACTTAGTCACAAAGAGTTAAAAGTACTATTAGTACTACTACTACTAGCCTACATGTTAACTTAGTCACAAAGAGTTAAAACTACTATTAGTACTACTACTACTAGCCTACATGTTAACTTAGTCACAAAGAGTTAAAACTACTATTAGTACTACTACTACTAGCCTACATGTTAACTTAGTCACAAAGAGTTAAAACTACTATTAGTACTACTACTACTACTAGCCTACATGTTAACTTAGTCACAAAGAGTTAAAACTACTATTAGTACTACTAGTACTACTAGCCTACATGTTAACTTAGTCACAAAGAGTTAAAACTACTATTAGTACTACTACTACTAGCCTACATGTTAACTTAGTCACAAAGAGTTAAAAGTACTATTAGTACTACTACTACTAGCCTACATGTTAACTTAGTCACAAAGAGTTAAAACTACTATTAGTACTACTACTACTAGCCTACATGTTAACTTAGTCACAAAGAGTTAAAACTACTATTAGTACTACTACTACAGAGAGAGGGGGATACAGGCCAGGAGGAGAGAAAGTGTGAAAGGCGGTCATAGGGTTTGAACCCACAACCTTCAGGTATTTAATATGGGACTAAATAGGTGTGTGTCGCTGATGGACTGGCCTCTTTTTTTTTGTTGCTTGATTTTGATGCGAACTGGATTGATCTTACCACTGCCAGAGCTGCATGTGTAGAGGCCTATGGGTCCCATGTATGTCTGGTAGGGGTTACTGACGCTGTTATACAGAGCGATGAGGATGCTGCCAGCAGAGCACAGCAGACACAGGGCCAGCAGGGTGATCACTAGACCATGGATGATCTGAGGCGCTCCACCCGTCTCTGACAACTTCTCAAACACTACGCACACAAACAGTCAGGTTAGGAATATACAGTACTGTTATTTTTTTTACATTTTTTGTCATTTAGCAGACGCTCTTATCCAGAGCGACTTACAGTTAGTGAGTGCATACATTATATATATATATTTTTTCATACCCCCCGTGGGAATCGAACCCACAACCCTGGCGTTGCAAACGCCATGCTCTACCAACTGAGCTACATCCCTGCCGGCCATTCCCTCCCCTACCCTGGACGACGCTGGGCCAATTGTGCGCCGCCCCATGGGTCTCCCGGTCGCGGCCGGCTCCGAAAGAGCCTGGATTCGAACCAGGATCTCTAGTGGCACAGCTAGCACTGCGATGCAGTGCCTTAGACCACTGCACCACTTATGAGGGGTTCCACCAAGTGCGGAATTCTGGTGTAGACATTTTAGAAAACCTTTTGGTTCCAGGTAGAACCCATTTGGGTTCCATGAACAACCCTTTCCACAGAGAGTTCTATATGGAACCAAAAAGGGTTCTACCTGGAACCAAAAAGGGTTACCCTATGGGGACAGCCGAAGAACCCTTTTAGAAAAAATAATGATAAGAGTGTAAACAGGGGGGTGCGGAGGTTCCTCCCCCATAATTGGAGGGATATTTTGAAAACACAGTATAACTGGAAGGCTTGTGTCTCAAACATCCTGCTGAGGAGGATGAGCTGGCCAATCAGCGGTCTACTCATATGAATATTTTTTATGACCGGTATACGCCCACACCATTCACTTGTTGGGGTACGCCCACACCATTCACTTGTTGGGGTACGCCCACACCATTCACTTGTTGGGGTACACCCACACCATTCCAATACAGAAAAGCTGCTTTTCAACATACTTAAGTACCATTTTTTGGAAGGAAAACGTACTAGGTCATTTAATCCCCCACCCCCCAAAAACAAATCTTGTGAAATGACATCAACACATACTGGAGGAGTTACTAGCTAGCTGCGGTGGCTAGCTTAGCTAATGAACTAGTTACGTCGGTCGCAGCACACATGATCAGAATGACACATCGATGAACCACCAAATGCCACACCCCATTTCTGGTTTAAAATTGAGAAAGAGGAGGAGTTTGACCGTTTTTCGAGCCCAAAGTCGACCGTTAACCTTTTACTGCAGTGGGCTAAACCAGGGTCACACAGAGTGTTTCTTGGTAAGTCTTAAACAAATCTACTTTGAAACAAAAGTATACACCTCACACACATGGTCATTGGCTTTAAAAAACAGAAGACACCTGTACCATGTCAGATATAGAGTTGAAATGTATTCCATTTTGAGTTTGTATCCCAATATTACACTTTATATACATAAAGTAAGACTGAAATATAACAAAACCGTTTGACTGTTAGAAACTACAGATTTTCATTATTTTTTATATTTAGGAGTATACAGGTTAGGAGTATACAGGTTAGGGTTAGGAGTATACAGGTTAGGGTTAGGAGTATACAGGTTAGGGTTAGGAGTATACAGGTTAGGAGTATACAGGTTAGGGTTAGGAGTATACAGGTTAGGAGTATACAGGTTAGGGTTAGGAGTATACAGGTTAGGGTTAGGAGTATACAGGTTAGGGTTAGGAGTATACAGGTTAGGGTTAGGAGTATACAGGTTAGGAGTATACAGGTTAGGGTTAGGAGTATACAGGTTAGGGTTAGGAGTATACCGGTTAGGAGTATACAGGTTAGGGTTAGGAATATACAGGTTAGGGTTAGGAGTATACAGGTTAGGGTTAGGAGTATACCGGTTAGGAGTATACAGGTTAGGGTTAGGAGTATACAGGTTAGGGTTAGGAGTATACAGGTTAGGGTTAGGAGTATACAGGTTAGGAGTATACAGGTTAGGGTTAGGAGTATACCGGTTAGGAGTATACAGGTTAGGGTTAGGAGTATACAGGTTAGGAGTGTACAGGTTAGGGTTAGGAGTATACAGGTTAGGGTTAGGAGTATACAGGTTAGGGTTAGGAGTATACAGGTTAGGAGTATACAGGTTAGGGTTAGGAGTATACAGGTTAGGAGTATACAGGTTAGGGTTAGGAGTATACAGGTTAGGGTTAGGAGTATACAGGTTAGGGTTAGGAGTATACAGGTTAGGAGTATACAGGTTAGGGTTAGGAGTATACCGGTTAGGAGTATACAGGTTAGGGTTAGGAGTATACAGGTTAGGGTTAGGAGTATACAGGTTAGAGTTAGGAGTATACCGGTTAGGAGTATACAGGTTAGGGTTAGGAGTATACAGGTTAGGAGTATACAGGTTAGGGTTAGGAGTATACAGGTTAGGAGTATACAGGTTATGGTTAGGAGTATACAGGTTAGGAGTATACAGGTTAGGGTTAGGAGTATACAGGATAGGGTTAGGAGTATACAGGTTAGGGTTAGGAGTATACAGGTTAGGGTTAGGAGTATACAGGTTAGGGTTAGGAGTATACAGGTTAGGAGTATACAGGTTAGGGTTAGGAGTATACAGGTTAGGGTTAGGAGTATACCGGTTAGGAGTATACAGGTTAGGGTTAGGAGTATACAGGTTAGGAGTATACAGGTTAGGGTTAGGAGTATACAGGTTAGGGTTAGTGGGTAAGAGCGTTGGGCGGCAGGTAGCTTAGTGGGTAAGAGCGTTGTGCCAGTAACCGAAAGGTCGCTGGTTCTAATCCCCGAGCCGACTAGGTGAAAAATCTGTCGATGTGCCCTTGAGCAAGGCACTTAACCCTAATTGCTCCTGTAAGTCGCTCTGGATAAGAGCGTCTGCTAAATGACTTAAATGTAAATGTAAATGTTAGGAGTATACAGGTTAGGGTTAGGAGTATACAGGTTAGGGTTAGGAGTATACAGGTTAGGAGTATACAGGTTAGGGTTATTGTTAGGAGTATACAGGTTAGGGTTAGGAGTATACAGGTTAGGAGTATACAGGTTAGGAGTATACAGGTTAGGGTTAGGAGTATACAGGTTAGGGTCAGGAGTATACAGGTTAGGAGTATACAGGTTAGGAGTATACAGGTTAGGGTTAGGAGTATACAGGTTAGGAGTATATACCAAGTCCACTTACATTATTACAGTATGAAGTCAACATTATTGTTCTAGATCTTTAACACAGCAGATTTCCGCACACTTATAGGGACAGTAGCAGAACATGAGAAAATATACCTTGAAATGCTTTTTCACCTCCAAACTGTGGACAAGAACCTCTGCTGATTACTCCATCGAAAAGCTGATATGTTACAGTGGCAGAGCCATTGCTGAAAACGTTTTCATCTTTCGAGCAACGCATTTTGGAAACGGCCCATTCTGTCGACATCCCATATCCTAAAATCCCCACGGACACCGCAGTAGCCTGCGCGCTGCCAAGAAAATGCAGAGCCTTCTTGACGGAGGGCATTGTCACAATATTCCAGCCACACCGATGAAGAAGAAGAAGAAGAAGATGAAGTCAAACTCCTATTGGTTCTGTAACTCTCCAAATCAGCTTCAATAGCAGAATAAGCTATAACCATCTAACCCTCCTGGTGTCCCAAAGACAGGACAGGAGTTACGGTCTACTGAGAGGAGAGGAGTGACTAGCCTGTAGGTTATAAAGAAAACCTCTTGATTATGAGGGTGAACTTTAGTCAGGGAGAGAGGTGGTTGTCATAGAGTTGATAGCATATTCCCAAACATCATAAACGGGAGAGGCGTCTCATTATTACCAAGGGTGAGGTAAATATACCTGAGGACTGAGGTCAGCATGTGACGTAGCTTGTTCCAAAATGAAGGAGGCCTAACTAAGGATCTACCGTTTATTCCACATAAATAATTGCTAGTAGGCTAGTGGACATTATACACCCTTGTCTTTACCAGATAGGCTAGTCAATATCAGTCTCTAAATGTTTTTATAAACTAGGTGGTTTCAGCCCTGAATGCTGATTGGCTGCCAGCCTTGGTATATCAGACCGTATACCACGGATATGATAAAACGTTTATTTAACCTGTTCTAATTACGTTGGTAACCAGTTTATAATAGCAATACGGCACCCCGGGGGTTTGTGGTATGTGGCCAATATACCACGGCTAAGGGGTGTATCCAGGCACTCCGCGTTGCGTCGGACTTAAGAACAACCCTTAACCGTGGTATAATGGCCATATACCACACCCCCCCAGGCCTTACTGCTTCAGTAGACAAGAGTGGCATTAAGAACAAGATACAGTGGTCATTACTAACACACACACAGCAACACACACACACAGCAACACACACACAGTAACACACAGTAACAAACAGTAACAAACAGTAACACACACACAGCAACACACACATTAACACACAGTAACACACAGCAACACACAGTAACACACAGTAACACACAGCAACACACAGTAACACACAGCAACACACAGCAACACACAGCAACACACACACAGCAACACACAGCAACACACAGCAACACACAGTAACACACAGCAACACACACACAGCAACACACAGCAACACACACACAGCAACACACAGTAACACACAGTAACACACAGCAACACACACATTAACACACAGTAACACACAGCAACACACAGCAAGACACAGCAAGACACAGCAACACACAGCAACACACAGTAACACACAGCAACACACAGCAACACACAGCAACACACACACAGCAACACACACACAGCAACACACAGTAACACACAGTAACACACAGCAACACACACATTAACACACAGTAACACACAGCAACACACAGCAAGACACAGCAAGACACAGCAACACACAGCAACACACAGTAACACACAGCAACACACAGCAACACACAGCAACACACACACAGCAACACACACACAGCAACACACAGTAACACACAGCAACACACAGCAACACACAGCAACACACAGCAACACACACATTAACACACAGCAACACACAGCAACACACAGCAACACACAGCAACACACAGCAACACACAGCAAGACACAGCAAGACACAGCAACACACACATTAACACACAGCAACACACAGCAACACACAGCAACACACAGCAACACACAGTAACACACAGCAACTCACAGCAACACACAGTAACACACAGCAACACACAGCAACACACAGCAACACACACATTAACACACAGCAACACACAGCAACACACAGCAACACACAGCAACACACAGCAACACACAGCAACACACAGTAACACACAGCAACTCACAGCAACGCACACACAGCAACACACACATTAACACACAGTAACAAACAGCAACACACAGCAACACACAGCAACACACACACACACAGCAACACACAGCAACACACAGCAACACACACACACACAGCAACACACAGCAAGACACAGCAACACACAGCAACACACAGCAACACACAGCAACACACACACACACAGCAACACACACACACACAGCAACACACAGCAACACACAGCAACACACAATGACACACACAGAGTAACACACACACACAGTAAAACACAGCAACACACAATAACACACACACAGCAACACACAATAACACACAGCAACACACACACAGCAACACACAATAACACACAGCAACACACAATAACACACACACAGCAACACACAGAAACACACATTAACACACACAACAACACACATTAACACACACACACACACACAGCAACAAACAGTAACACACAGCAACACACACACACACACACAGTAACACACAGCAACACACACACAGCAACACACAGCAACACACACACAGCAACACACAGTAACACACAGTAACACACAGCAACACACACATTAACACACAGTAACACACAGCAACACACAGCAAGACACAGCAAGACACAGCAACACACAGCAACACACAGTAACACACAGCAACACACAGCAACACACAGCAACACACACACAGCAACACACAGTAACACACAGTAACACACAGCAACACACAGCAACACACAGCAACACACACACAGCAACACACAGCAACACACAGTAACACACAGCAACACACAGTAACACACAGCAACACACAGCAACACACAGCAACACACACACAGCAACACACAGCAACACACAGCAACACACAGCAACACACAGCAACACACACACAGCAACACACACATTAACACACAGTAACACACAGCAACACACAGCAACACACAGCAACACACAGCAACACACAGCAACAGACACACATTAACACACAGCAACACACAGCAACACACAGCAACACACAGCAACACACAGCAACACACAGTAACACACAGCAACACACAGCAAGACACAGCAAGACACAGCAACACACAGCAACACACAGTAACACACAGCAACTCACAGCAACGCACACACAGCAACACACACATTAACACACAGTAACAAACAGCAACACACAGCAACACACAGCAACACACACACACACAGCAACACACAGCAACACACAGCAACACACAGCAACACACACACACACAGCAACACACAGCAAGACACAGCAACACACAGCAACACACAGCAACACACAGCAACACACACACACACAGCAACACACACACACACAGCAACACACAGCAACACACAGCAACACACACAGAGTAACACACACACACAGTAAAACACAGCAACACACAATAACACACACACAGCAACACACAATAACACACAGCAACACACACACAGCAACACACAATAACACACAGCAACACACAATAACACACACACAGCAACACACAGAAACACACATTAACACACACAACAACACACATTAACACACACACACACACACAGCAACAAACAGTAACACACAGCAACACACACACACACACAGTAACACACACAGACAATCAAAACATCAGAGACACCATGAAGGCCATCATATGACAAGAACATGTTTTATTATCCAAACTAGTTTCAATACCCCCCCCCCTTATGTAAGTGTTGAACGAACAAAAGGACGTTTTCCGCATGCATCCAAAGTCCTCCTCTGGAAACATATCAGGCTTAATGATGCCATAAAAACAAAGCAGATGAATGATTTACTGATTCCCACTACAACAGTACCTCATGGACAGGCTACACGCATTTAACATTTCAGTCATTTAGCAGACGCTCTTATCCAGAGCGACTTACAAATTGGTGCATTCAACATAGGATAGCCAGTGGGACAACCACTTTATTAATTTTTTTATGGGGGGGTGGGGGAGGGGGGAGGGGGGGGGGGGGTAGAAGGATTACTGTTATACTATTCCAGGTATTCCTTAAAGAGGTGGGGTTTCAAGTGTCTCCGGGAAGGTGGTCATTGACTCTGCTGTCCTGGCGTCGTGGGGGAGCTTGTTCCACCATTGGGGTGCCAGAGCAGCGAATAGCTTAGACTGGGCTGAGCGGGAACTGTGCTTCCGTAGAGGTAGGGGAGCTAGCAGGCCAGAGGTGGATGAACGTAGTGCCCTCGTTTGGGTGTAGGGTCTGATCAGAGCCTGAAGGTAAGGAGGTGCCGTTCCCCTCACAGCTCCGTAGGCAAGCACCATGGTTTTGTAGTAGATGCGAGCTTCAACTGGAAGCGAGTGGAGTGTGCGGAGGAGCGGGGTGACGTGAGAGAACTTGGGAAGGTTGAACACCAGACGGGCTGCAGTGTTCTGGATAAGTTGTAGGGGTTTAATGGCACAGGCAGGGAGCCCAGCCAACAGCGAGTTGCAGTAATCCAGATGGGTGATGACAAGTGCCTAGATTAGGACCTGTGCCACTTTCTGTTGAAGGTAGGGTCTGACTCTGCGAATGTTGTAGAGCATGAACCTGCAGGATCGAGTCACCGCTTTGATGTTAGCGGAGAACGACAGGGTGTTGTTCAGGGTCACGCCAAGGTTCTTTGCACTCTGGGAGGAGGACACAATGGAGTTGTCAACCGTGATGGCGAGATCATGGAGCGGGCAGTCCTTCCCCGGGAGGAAGAGCAGCTCCGTCTTGCCGAAGTTCAGCTTGAGGTGGTGATCCGACATCCACACTGATATGTCTGCCAGACATGCAGAGATGCAATTCGCCACCTGGTTATCAGAAGGGGAAAGGAGAAAATGAATTGTGTGTCGTCAGCGTAGCAATGATTGGAGAGACCATGTGAGGATATGACAGAGCCAAGTGACTTGGTGTATAGAGAGAATAGGAGAGGGCCTAGAACTGAGCCCTGGGGGACACCAGTGGTGAGAGCACGTGGTGCGGAGACAGATTCTCGCCACGCCACCTGGTGGGAGCGACCTGTCAGGTAGGACGCAATCCAAGAGTGAGCAGGGCCGGAGATGCCCAACTCGGAGAGGGTGGAGAGGAGGATCTGATGGTTCACAGTATCAAAGGCAGCAGACAGGTCTAGAAGGACAAGAGCAGAGGAGAGAGAGTTAGCTTTAGCAGTGCGGAGAGCCTCCGTGACACAGAGAAGAGCAGTCTCAGTTGAATGACCAGTCTTGAAACCTGACTGGTTTGGATCAAGAAGGTCATTCTGAGAGAGATAGCAGGAGAGTTGGCTAGAGACGGCACGCTCAAGAGTTTTGGAGAGAAAAGACCTAAAGCCTGCAGGTCAACTACTATGGGGCTTCACAATACAATGGGCAGAAATGTAGGCTTGATTTGAAATAATAATAATAATACATTGCGAAATGAAACAAAATGAAATGCCTATACTGACAAAACCGAATAAGACAATTCAAATTCAAATATAGGCCTGGTTATTTGATCATAAATTGAATCATTAAATTATCGTGTTATTTTTATCGCTATCATCACACCCGTTGCTAGTTGTCGCCTGGTCTCTGCATTGTTCTGTTTCCAGGCAACATAGAAAGCGGTACTGGCTGGTGTGATGTCTGTTATGCCCCTAGGGCAGGTTTCCCTAACTGGCGGCCCGAGATTTTATTTGCCCCCCCCCCAAGTTTTCTGAGCAAAACATTTTTTGAACTATATATTTTATTGTTGGACATAAAATTGTGTAAAAACACCAGCGGATCAGATCAGCTCCAAGTGATTTTAATTTAGGAAATCTGTTCCAAAGTATTCCCATGCATAAAGAGGGATATATCATTTAGCCTACAAATGTAAGCATGGTTTGAAATGATTATGTTTTAGTGAAATATTATAAATGTTTGTGCTTCTTGCGACCAATTTGCAGTCTACAAATGATTTGTAATTATGTTCCGGCCTCCGCTGACCACCGCTCAAGGGAAAAGCGTCCCGCGGCTGAACGTATTTGATGATCCCTTCTCTAGCGTGTCACTGTTGTGCGCCTGTTGTAATGAAGCTATGCGCCAGGCGGCTCTCTCTCCTCGGTAGCCGCTGCTAGGGAGGCGAGCCCAGACAGCGGGGAAGGGGAGGACCGGGGCCATTCACTGACAGCAGCACAGTTATGTTCAGATAAACACAACTCAGTGCTTTTCGACGAGGGGCTGGTCACACTGAAGAAACGGTGTAGTAGGCTACCGTCCTCAGGTTTTCTCCTGAGCTCTCTAGCCACGGACACGAATACTGGATATAACTGTGAAACTACCACGGTAAGAGGAATAGGGTTTGCATGATTTCGTGTTGATTGAGTGTGTTTTTTCTTGTCATGGTGGCATATGATTTATCGAGCGAAACACGGTAAGATTTGACTGTATTGAAACGCGGTGGTTTTCTTCACCGGCTGATTGCGTTCCTTCACATTATGGATCGATGGAAAGAATGCATTCAATGGATGCAACAGTAGGCTATGCTACGAATTCCATGGTGTGCATTTAGCCTAGCTGTCTGTGCCAGTTTCATTATAATAAACGTGATACCTTCGCAGTGGCGTAGAGAGATGGATTTTTTTTTTTTTAAAGCAAATAGATAGGCAGGCATGCCACCCTCCCGGTCTTTCAACCCGAGACGCCTTTTGTCAAAGGCAATAAGGCAAGCACAATGTGGGTTATAGTGGAGCAAAGCTTTTTACAACGTTTACAGTCTTTTCATCTCTTACTACCCTCTTCTATAATTCATTCATTTTATTTGTTGCAACAGAAGTAGCTATTCCCCTGAAAGTTGCTCAATAGCCTACTGTAGCCTGAGCCTACGTGTGAGAGAGAGAGAGAGAGACAGAGAGAGAGACAGAGAGAGAGAGAGAGAGAGAGAGACAGAGAGAGAGAGAGAGAGAGAGAGAGAGAGAGAGAGACAGAGAGAGAGACAGAGAGAGAGAGAGAGAGAGAGAGAGAGAGAGAGAGAGACACAGACAGAGAGAGAGACAGAGAGAGAGAGAGATAGAGGGACAGAGAGAGAGAGAGAGAGAGAGAGAGAGAGAGAGAGAGTGCCAGTTGAGCCATGCTTTCCTATCAGTTATAGGTACAGTCTTCAGTGAGCGTGCACGGGCACATTTTGACATGTTTGAGCCCCCCCCCTCACCCCCCTCACCCCTTTCCATATGCCTGCAGTTCATAAGATACATTATAGACATTGCATGCATTCCTTGTAGCCAGTCATTTTCCATTTTGATGAGCACGGATGAAGAGCGACGATGACCGAATACGTGTGTGACAGATCGCATCAGCCGTAGTCTACACATGCTATAACACCTTTCTGTAACTCAGACTACATAACTACTCTATAGGCACATTATTACAATTATAAATGCTTGTGAAATACAATCCATGTGTATTTTCAGTGTGTGCCACTGCTAGGCCTGTGCATATTAAACAGTATATGGCGAGTCCCAACACTAAATCCCCGTTGAGGTTGGCGGTAATGCAGGGTACGCTATATGTGTAAGACAGTGTACCTGGCAGAGATCTATCCAGGCACGTACTGTGCTGCACCTCTATCTGCCAGCATGGAGGCTGCTCCCCCTCTCTTCCTGCCTCCCTGTGTATCTGGGAGGGAGAACCAGGATGGAACACACATTGGTTTTGTGCAGAGAAGCCCCCCCCCCCCCATGCTGTGCTGCTGCTGTCTCCGAGGTAACAGCTACATTTAACATTCTGTTTGAAGCTTCTCTGCTTCCTGGTTGGGTGGAGAACTAGCTGATCGGTGTAAAGGCATGGCAATTAGGGAGTTAAAGCCGTTTCTGACCGATGTGCCAAGACTAAGAAGAGAAACTATTCTGAGAATTCAACAAGGTGTACATGAATAACACAGACAGGGGAGGGAGAAAATAACAAGGAAATACTTTTCTTTTGAATTGAACAGGGAGAAACCAACCTGTTATTGTTCTGCTTGCCTTAGTGGATGATTGCCCCACCTCCATAGCAACACATGATGCCCACAGACGGCCTTGCAGTTGGAGGCTTGTTGGAGCCTGTGGCTTATTGCAGTGTCTCTTAGATTGTGGTATGGTGTGTCTCCATGATATTGCGATATTCAAACTTGCAGTACCCTAGCTCAAGCACGATGAGAATGTTTTGGTATAGGCTACAAAAAAAGTATCAAATCAGAGATGAAAAAAATCAACAAACAGCATTTCATTAAAGTGATAGGACTAAGGCTACTGATGAATCGAAATCGAAATAGTTATAAGAAAACAAAGAATGCGTCCCAAATGGCACCTTATTCCCTATATAGTGCACTACAGTAACTATGCTGCTTCCTGCTTCCTGCTTGGAGGCCCCTGTCAGGAAACCCCCTCAGCTCTCCCCTGATAGAGAGGCTGGACCTCTGTTATATAACTAACTGGTCCTTCAGAGACCTCTCCCCTCTGTTACAGAACTAACTGGTCCTTCAGAGACCTTTCCCCTCTGTTACAGAACTAACTGGTCCTTCAGAGACCTCTCCCCTCTGTTACAGAACTAACTGGTCCTTCAGAGACCTCTCCCGTCTGTTACAGAACTAACTGGTCCTTCAGAGAGACCTCTCCCCTCTGTTATATAACTAACTGGTCCTTCAGAGACCTCTCCCCTCTGTTACAGAACCTCTCCCCTCTGTTACAGAACTAACTGGTCCTTCAGAGAGACCTCTCCCCTCTGTTATATAACTAACTGGTCCTTCATAGAGACCTCTCCCCTCTGTTACAGAACTAACTGGTCCTTCAGAGACCTCTCCCCTCTGTTATATAACTAACTGGTCCTTCATAGAGACCTCTCCCTTCTGTTACAGAACTAACTGGTCCTTCAGAGACCTCTCCCCTCTGTTACAGAACTAAATGGTCCTTCAGAGACCTCTCCCCTCTGTTACAGAACTAACTGGTCCT
Organism: Coregonus ussuriensis; assembly: GCA_031479575.1. Classification (NCBI taxonomy): domain Eukaryota; kingdom Metazoa; phylum Chordata; class Actinopteri; order Salmoniformes; family Salmonidae; genus Coregonus; species Coregonus ussuriensis. The sequence continues at coordinate 104,938,504 of CM062473.1, read as the reverse complement.
TCAGAGACCTCTCCCCTCTGTTACAGAACTAACTGGTCCTTCATAGAGACCTCTCCCCTCTGTTACAGAACTAACTGGTCCTTCAGAGACCTCTCCCCTCTGTTACAGAACTAACTGGTCCTTCAGAGACCTCTCCCATCTGTTACATAACTAACTGGTCCTTCAGAGACCTCTCCCCTCTGTTACAGAACTAACTGGTCATTCAGAGACCTATCCCCTCTGTTACAGAACTAACTGGTCCTTCATAGAGACCTCCCTTCTGTTACAGAACTAACTGGTCCTTCAGAGACCTCTCCCCTCTGTTACAGAACTAACTGGTTCTTCATAGAGACCTCTCCCCTCTGTTACAGAACTAACTGGTCCTTCAGAGACCTCTCCCCTCTGTTACAGAACTAACTGGTCCTTCAGAGAGACCTCTCCCCTCTGTTATATAACTAACTGGTCCTTCAGAGACCTCTCCCCTCTGTTACAGAACCTCTCCCCTCTGTTACAGAACTAACTGGTCCTTCAGAGAGACCTCTCCCCTCTGTTATATAACTAACTGGTCCTTCATAGAGACCTCTCCCCTCTGTTACAGAACTAACTGGTCCTTCAGAGACCTCTCCCCTCTGTTATATAACTAACTGGTCCTTCATAGAGACCTCTCCCTTCTGTTACAGAACTAACTGGTCCTTCAGAGACCTCTCCCCTCTGTTATATAACTAACTGGTCCTTCAGAGAGACCTCTCCCCTCAGTTATATAACTAACTGGTCCTTCAGAGACCTCTCCCCTCTGTTACAGAACTAACTGGTCCTTCAGAGACCTCTCCCCTCTGTTACAGAACTAACTGGTCCTTCATAGAGACCTCTCCCCTCTGTTACAGAACTAACTGGTCCTTCAGAGACCTCTCCCCTCTGTTACAGAACTAACTGGTCCTTCAGAGACCTCTCCCATCTGTTACATAACTAACTGGTCCTTCAGAGACCTCTCCCCTCTGTTACAGAACTAACTGGTCATTCAGAGACCTATCCCCTCTGTTACAGAACTAACTGGTCCTTCATAGAGACCTCCCTTCTGTTACAGAACTAACTGGTCCTTCAGAGACCTCTCCCCTCTGTTACAGAACTAACTGGTTCTTCATAGAGACCTCTCCCCTCTGTTACAGAACTAACTGGTTCTTCATAGAGACCTCTCCCCTCTGTTATATAACTAACTGGTCCTTCATAGAGACCTCCCTTCTGTTACAGAACTAACTGGTCCTTCAGAGACCTCTCCCCTCTGTTACAGAACTAACTGGTCCTTCATAGACCTCTCCCCTCGTAGAGACCTCTCCCTTCATAGAGACCTCTCCCTTCATAGAGATCTCTCCCCTCATAGAGACCTCTCCCCTCATAGAGACCTCTCCCTTCATAGAGACCTCTCCCCTCATAGATACCTCACCCTTCATAGAGACCTCTCCCCCTCTCCCTTCATAGAGACCTCTCCCTTCATAGAGACCTCTCCCCCTCTCCCTTCATATATATCTCTCCCCCTCTCCCTTCATAGAGACCTCACCCTTCATAGAGACCTCTCCCCCTCTCCCTTCATAGAGACCTCTCCCTTCATAGAGACCTCTCCCCCTCTCCCTTCATATATATCTATCCCCCTCTCCCTTCATAGAGACCTCACCCTTCATAGAGACCTCTCCCCCTCTCCCTTCATAGAGACCTCTCCCTTCATAGAGACCTCTCCCCCTCTCCCTTCATATATATCTCTCCCCCTCTCCCTTCATAGAGACCTCTCCCCCTCTCCCTTCATAGAGATCTCTCCCCCTCTCCCTTCATAGAGACCTCTCCCCCTCTCCCTTCATAGAGACCTCTCCCTTCATATATATCTCTCCCCCTCTCCCTTCATAGAGATCTCTCCCCCTCTCCCTTCATAGAGACCTCTCCCCCTCTCCCTTCATATATATCTCTGCCCCTCTCCCTTCATAGAGACCTCTCCCCCTCTCCCTTCATAGAGACCTCTCCCCCTCTCCCTTCATAGAGATCTCTCCCCTCTCCCTTCATAGAGATCTCTCCCCTTCTCCCTTCATAGAGACCTCTCCCCCTCTCCCTTCATAGAGACCTCTCCCTTCATATATATCTCTCCCCCTCTCCCTTCATAGAGATCTCTCCCCTCTCCCTTCATAGAGATCTCTCCCCCTCTCCCCTCGTAGAGACCTCACCCCTCGTAGAGACCTCTCCCTTCATAGAGACCTCTCCCCCTCTCCCTTCATAGAGACCTCTCCCCCTCTCCCTTCATAGAGACCTCTCCCCCTCTCCCTTCATAGATATCTCTCCCCCTCTCCCTTCATAGAGACCTCTCCCCCTCTCCCTTCATAGAGACCTCTCCCCCTCTCCCTTCATAGATATCTCTCCCCCTCTCCCTTCATAGAGACCTCTCCCCCTCTCCCTTCATAGAGACCTCTCCCCCTCTCCCTTCATAGAGACCTCTCCCCCTCTCCCTTCATAGAGACCTCACCCCTCGTAGAGACCTCACCCCTCATAGAGACCTCACCCCTCATAGAGACCTCTCCCTTCTGTTACAGAACTAACTGGTCCTTCATAGAGACCTCCCTTCTGTTACAGAACTAACTGGTCCTTCAGAGACCTCTCCCCTCTGTTACAGAACTAACTGGTTCTTCATAGAGACCTCTCCCCTCTGTTACAGAACTAACTGGTCCTTCATAGTGACCTCTCCCCTCTGTTACAGAACTAACTGGTCCTTCATAGAGACCTCTCCCCTCTGTTACAGAACTAACTGGTCCTTCATAGAGACCTCTCCCCTCTGTTACAGAACTAACTGGTCCTTCAGAGAGACCTCTCCCCTCTGTTACAGAACTAACTGGTCCTTCAGAGACCTCTCCCCTCTGTTACAGAACTAACTGGTCCTTCATAGAGACCTTTCCCCTCTGTTACAGAACTAACTGGTCCTTCATAGAGACCTCTCCCCTCTGTTACAGAACTAACTGGTCCTTCATAGACCTCTCCCCCTCTCCCTTCATAGTGACCTCTCCCTTCATAGAGACCTCTCCCCCTCTCCCTTCATAGAGACCTCTCCCTTCATAGAGACCTCTCCCTTCATAGAGATCTCTCCCCCTCTCCCTTCATAGAGACCTCTCCCTTCATAGAGACCTCTCCCCCTCTCCCTTCATAGAGAACTCTCCCTTCATAGAGACCTCTCCCCCTCTCCCTTCATAGAGACCTCTCCCTTCATAGAGATCTCTCCCTTCATAGAGACCTCTCCCTTCATAGAGATCTCTCCCCCTCTCCCTTCATAGAGACCTCTCCCTTCATAGAGATCTCTCCCCCTCTCCCTTCATAGAGACCTCTCCCTTCATAGAGACCTCACCCTTCATAGAGACCTCACCCTTCATAGATATCTCTCCCCCTCTCCCCTCATAGAGACCTCTCCCCCTCTCCCTTCATAGAGACCTCTCCCTTCATAGAGACCTCTCCCCCTCTCCCTTCATATATATCTCTCCCCCTCTCCCTTCATAGAGACCTCTCCCCCTCTCCCTTCATAGAGATCTCTCCCCCTCTCCCTTCATAGAGACCTCTCCCCCTCTCCCTTCATAGAGACCTCTCCCTTCATATATATCTCTCCCCCTCTCCCTTCATAGAGATCTCTCCCCCTCTCCCTTCATAGAGATCTCTCCCCCTCTCCCTTCATAGAGATCTCTCCCCCTCTCCCCTCGTAGAGACCTCACCCCTCGTAGAGACCTCTCCCTTCATAGAGACCTCTCCCCCTCTCCCTTCATAGAGACCTCTCCCCCTCTCCCTTCATAGATATCTCTCCCCCTCTCCCTTCATAGAGACCTCACCCCTCATAGAGACCTCACCCCTCATAGAGACCTCTCCCCTCATAGAGACCCCTCTCCTCTGTTACAGAACTAACCGGTCCTAATTCCCTACCTAGCGCTTTCTCCCTGGCCCTAACACTCCCTACCCTTACCCCTTACCCCTAACCCCTTACCCCTTACCCCTAACCCCTTACCCCTAACCCCTAACCCCTAACCACTAGCCCTACGATGTTTGCAGATCTGTAAGGTGTAAGCAATATGGTGTAAGCTCCGTCACTACACTGCTAATATTTATCCAGGTTCTTCAGATCTGCAAAGATGGGCTTAGGGCAGAGTGGATAGGGAGTGAATTAGGACTGGGGTGTGTCTCAATGGACAGTCCACAGCTGGGTACATTCTGTTACCTGCTGCCTTCTCACACACCCAATGTGGCCTCCATTAGATTAGAGCACACACTGTGTTCTAGGCAATACACACAAGCACGCACGCACACACACACAGCTCAGGAATTGAAACATCCCAGTACATGAAGGAACATGTATTACACCGACGTGTGCCTCATGTGGTAGTTCACTTGGCTGTTTCTTTGTTTACTGTCGGTTGCATTTAAGACTCTGCAAGGTCAATTGCCTCCGGAAACAAACACACAGAGAGAGAGAGAGAGAGAGAGAGAGAGAGAGAGAGAGAGAGAGAGAGAGAGAGAGAGAGAGAGAGAGAGAGAGAGAGAGAGAGAGAGAGAGAGAGAGAGAGAGAGAGAGAGAGAGAGAGAGAGAGAGAGAGAGAGAGAGAGAGAGAGAGAGAGAGAGAGAGAGAGAGAGAGAGAGAGAGAGAGAGAGAGAGAGAGAGAGAGAGAGAGAGAGAGAGAGAGAGAGAGAGAGAGAGAGAGAGAGAGAGAGAGAGAGAGAGAGAGAGAGAGAGAGAGAGAGAGAGAGAGAGAGAGAGACCCTCAGTTGCAACAGGACTTATCAAACATCTGTTAAAAGTAGCAGCCATATCTTCTGTTGATTCACTCTGTGGTAGCTAAAAGCATGGGCAAGCACATGGCAGCCACATGAGATGGTCCACTGAGGAGAACAATGAGATGTGACCATTCTGTCAGCATTATTCTGTAGACTCAGTATAGGAGAGTTGAGAGGAGAGGATAGGAATGGAAGAGGAGGGGAGAGGAGAAGAGAGCAGAGCAGCTGAGAGGAGAGGAGTTCCCCAGTCAAGCCAGCCAGAGGAAAGAGTTCTGGTTTCAATTAGAGAATAAGCAGCACTGAGAAGGAGTGAATGATGTCGCTTTATTAGAGCAGCTGCTCAGAACAGTATGATGGTGGTCAGTATGATGGTGTTCAGTATGATGGTGTTCAGTATGATGGTGTTCAGTATGATGGTGTTCAGTATGATGGTGTTCAGTATGATGGTGTTCAGTATGATGGTGTTCAGTATGATGGTGTTCAGTATGATGGTGTTCAGTATGATGGTGTTCAGTATGATGGTGTTCAGTATGATGGTGTTCAGTATGATGGTGTTCAGTATGATGGTGGTCAGTATGATGGTGTTCAGTATGATGGTGTTCAGTATGATGGTGTTCAGTATGATGGTGGTCAGCATGATGGTGTTCAGCATGATGGTGTTCAGCATGATGGTGTTCAGTATGATGGTGGTCAGTATGATGGTGTTCAGTAGGATGGTGGTCAGTATGATGGTGGTCAGTATGATGGTGGTCAGTATGATGGTGGTCAGTATGATGGTGTTCAGTATGATGGTGTTCAGTATGATGGTGGTCAGTATGATGGTGGTCAGTATGATGGTGTTCAATATGATGGTGTTCAGTATGATGGTGGTCAGTATGATGGTGGTCAGTATGATGGTGTTCAATATGATGGTGTTCAGTATGATGGTGGTCAGTATGATGGTGTTCAATATGATGGTGGTCAGTATGATGGTGGTCAGTATGATGGTGGTCAGTATGATGGTGGTCAGCATGATGGTGTTCAGTATGATGGTGTTCAGCATGATGGTGTTCAGCATGATGGTGGTCAGTATGATGGTGGTCAGTATGATGGTGGTCAGTATGATGGTGTTCAGTATGATGGTGGTCAGTATGATGGTGGTCAGTATGATGGTGGTCAGTATGATGGTGGTCAGTATGATGGTGTTCAGTATGATGGTGTTCAGTATGATGGTGTTCAGTATGATGGTGCAACACATACCTTGTCTATTGTATAGTATCTGTGTCATGTATTGCATGAAAACATTAAAAACCTTGGAACTAAAATGTTCCAAATGTAGCTAGTGGCCCTGGAATTGCCTTTCCACTCATGAACGATCAAAAAGCATGACATTTAAGTTTTATTTACAGCTATGCTACACATTTTAATACTTTGTTTTACAGTAACATAAATTACGAATCAGACAGCAACCTTTAACAGCTTGTTGGAAATTGAATAATTCATACAATGAAAATGGTTGTTTACGACTATGTACTAATCATGCATTTACATAGGCCTACAAGGTTCTCTGGCCAATGGGTCATGTTCAGAATGTTTATGGTTGGCATATACAGTAGATTGGGTTAGATAACTGTGTTTTCAGGCCAGGGAACATGTCAGCCCTATTTGGCTGTGTCCTCGCTCTGCTGTGAGACTGAAAGCAGGGTGTGTCCCAGAAACAGATTAAATGTGTGATTACGTTGTGCTCTGGCCACATTTAGTAGGAAGGAAAGTCAACACTGCAGCACAAGCAACGGCTCTGACCTGCCCGAGTTCACAGCTGCTGTGCACCTGCATGAATGGAATGAAGGACTAATATTAGCTGATCCTGGAAAAACAATATGCTAGTCCATTAAATATGGAGCGTAATGTTTATCTAAATAGGCCTATGTCATTAGCCTTGGGAGAGCATGAACACTTTGAGCAAGGGAAAACAGTTATGGGTAGTTGCTCTCTCAGTAAGGAAAGCATTTTGAAGGACGTTTATGCTCTGGTCAAAAGCAAAGATGCTCTCGAGTGCCACAGGAGTCAGTGGAATATCACTGTGTGATGTACAGTAATTGTAAGAATGATCTCTTTCCGCTTCCACCGGACCATGACACATAGACCCAGCTGGGCCAGGAGGCAAACCAAGGTTACTGTCTGGTAAAGGAGTTACTGTGCCTTGCAAAAGTATTCATCCCCCTTGGCGTTTTTTCCTATTTTGTTGCATTACAACCTGCAATTTAAATGGATTTTTATTAGGATTTCATGTAATGGACATACACAAAATAGTCCAAATTGGTGAAGTGAAATAAAAAAATATATATTTTACAAAAATAACGGAAAAGTGGTGTGTGCAAATGTATTCACCCCCTTTGTTATGAAGCCCCTAAATAAGATCTGGTGCAACCAATTACCTTCACATAATTAGTTATATAAAGTCCACCTGTGTGAAATCTAAGTGTCACATGATCTCAGTATATATACGCCTGTTCTGAAAGGCCCCAGAGTCTGCAACACCACTAAGCAAGGGGCACCACCAAGATAGCGGCACCATGAAGACCAAGGAGCTCTCCAAACAGGTCAGGGACAAAGTTGTGGAGAAGTACAGATCAGTGTTGGGTTATAAAAAAATATCCAAAACTTTGAAACATCCCACGGAGCACCATTAAATCCATTATAAAAAAATTGAAAGAATATGGCACCACAACAAACCTGCCAAGAGAGGGCCGCCCACCAAAACTCACGGACCAGGCAAGGAGGGCATTAATCAGAGAGGCAACAAAGAGACCAAAGATAACCCTGAAGGAGCTGCACAGCTCCACCGCGGAGATTGGAGTATCTGTCCATAGGACCACTATAAGCCGTACACTCCAAAGAGCTGGGCTTTACGGAAAAGTAGCCAGAAAAAAGCCATTGCTTAAAGAAAAAAATAAGCAAACACGTTTGGTGTTCGCCAAAAAGGCATGTGGGAGACACCCCAAACATATGGAAGAAAGTACTCTGGTCAGATGAGACGAAAATTGATCAAGGAAAACACTATGTCTGGCGCAAACCCAACACCTCTCATCACCCCGAGAACACCATCCCCACAGTGAAGCATGGTGGTGGCAGCATCATGCTGTGGGGATGTTTTTCAACGGCAGGGACTGGGAAACTGGTCAGAATTGAAGGAATGATGGATGGCGCTAAATACAGGGAAATTCTTGAGGGAAACCTGTTTCAACACTTTTTTGGTTACTACATGATTCCATATGTGTTATTTCATAGTTTTGAGGTCTTCACTATTATTCTACAATTTAAAAAATGTAATAAGTCGCAAGTTTACATACACCTTAGCCAAATTCATTTAAACTCAGTTTTTCACAATTCCTGACATTTAATCCTAGTAAAAATTCCCTGTTTTAGGACAGTTAGGATCACCACTTTATTTTAAGAATGTGAAATGTCAGAATAATAGTAGAGAGAATGATTTATTTCAGCTTTTATTTCTTTCATCACATTCCCAGTGGGTCAGAAGTTTACATACACTCAATTAGTATTTGGTAGCATTACCTTTAAATTGTTTAACTTGGGTCAAACGTTTCGGGTAGCCTTCCACAAGCTTCCCACAATAAGTTGGGTGAATTTTGGCCCATTCCTCCTGACAGAGCTGGTGTAACTGAGTCAGGTTTGTAGGCCTCCTTGCTCGCACACGCTTTTTCAGTTCTGCCCACACATTTTCTATAGGATTGAGGTCAGGGCTTTGTGATGGCCACTCCAATACCTTGACTTTGTTGTCCTTAAGCCATTTTCCCACAACTTTGGAAGTATGCTTGGGGTCATTGTCCATTTGGAAGACCCATTTGCAAGCAAGCTTTAACTTCCTGACTGATGTCTTGAGATGTTGCTTCAATGTATCCACATCATTTCCCTTCCTCATGATGCCATCTATTTTGTGAAGTGCACCAGTCCCTCCTGCAGCAAAACACCCCCACAGCATGATGCTGCCACCCCCGTGCTTCACGTTTGGGATGGTATTCTTCGGCTTGCAAGCCACACCCCTTTTCCTCCAAACATAACGATGGTCATTATGGCCAAACAGTTCTATTTTTGTTTCATCAGACCAGAGGACATTTCTCCAAAAAGTACGATCTTTGTCCCCATGTGCAGTTGCAAACCGTAGTCTGTCTTTTTTATGGCTGTTTTGGAGCAGTGGCTTCTTCCTTGCTGAGTGGCCTTTCAGGTTATGTCGATATAGGACTCGTTTGACTGTGGATATAGATACTTTTGTACCTGTTTCCTCCAGCATCTTCACAAGGTCCTTTGCTGTTGTTCTGGGATTGATTTGCACTTTTCGCACCAAAGTACGTTCATCTCTAGGAGACAGAACGCGTCTCCTTCCTGAGTGGTATGACGTGGTCCCATGGTGTTTATACTTGCGTACTATTGTTTGTACAGATGAACGTGGTACCTTCAGGCGTTTGGAAATTGCGCCCAAGGATGAACCAGACTTGTGGAGGTCTACAATTTTTTTTCTGAGGTCTAGGCTGATTTCTTTTGATTTTATCATGATGTC
>CM062473.1:104879184-104926684 GCA_031479575.1 Coregonus ussuriensis | reverse complement strand
ATAGATGTAGTCCTTAGTAGTGTTGAACAGTGATGGCTGTAGTCCTTGGTAGTGTTGAACAGTGATGGCTGTAGTCCTTAGTAGTGTTGAACAGTGATGGCTGTAGTCCTTAGTAGTGTTGAATAGTGATGGCTGTAGTCCTTAGTAGTGTTGAACAGTGATGGCTGTAGTCCTTGGTAGTGTTGAACAGTGATGTCTGTAATCCTTAGTAGTGTTGAATGTGATGGCTATAGTCCTTAGTAGTGTTGAACAGTGATGGCTGTAGTCCTTAGGAGTGTTGAACAGTGATGGCTGTAGTCCTTAGTAGTGTTGAACAGTGATGGCTGTAGTCCTTAGTAGTGTTGAACAGTGATGGCTGTAGTCCTTAGTAGTGTTGAATAGTGATGGCTGTAGTCCTTAGTAGTGTTGAACAGTGATGCTGTAGTCCTTAGTAGTGTTGAACAGTGATGGCTGTAGTCCTTGGTAGTGTTGAACAGTGATGCTGTAGACCTTAGTAGTGTTGAATGTGATGGCTATAGTCCTTAGTAGTGTTGAACAGTGATGCTGTAGTCCTTAGTAGTGTTGAACAGTGATGCTGTAGTCCTTAGTAGTGTTGAACAGTGATGGCTGTAGTCCTTAGGAGTGTTGAACAGTGATGGCTGTAGTCCTTAGTAGTGTTGAACAGTGATGCTGTAGACCTTAGTAGTGTTGAATAGTGATGGCTGTAGTCCTTAGTAGTGTTGAATGTGATGGCTGCAGTCCTTAGTAGTGTTGAATGTGATGGCTATAGTCCTTAGTAGTGTTGAATGTGATGGCTATAGTCCTTAGTAGTGTTGAACAGTGATGGCTATAGTCCTTAGTAGTGTTGAACAGTGATGGCTGTAATCCTTAGTAGTGTTGAACAGTGATAGATGTAGTCCTTAGTAGTGTTGAACAGTGATGGCTGTAGTCCTTGGTAGTGTTGAACAGTGATGGCTGTAGTCCTTAGTAGTGTTGAACAGTGATGGCTGTAGTCCTTAGTAGTGTTGAATAGTGATGGCTGTAGTCCTTAGTAGTGTTGAACAGTGATGGCTGTAGTCCTTGGTAGTGTTGAACAGTGATGTCTGTAATCCTTAGTAGTGTTGAATGTGATGGCTATAGTCCTTAGTAGTGTTGAACAGTGATGGCTGTAGTCCTTAGGAGTGTTGAACAGTGATGTCTGTAGTCCTTAGTAGTGTTGAACAGTGATGCTGTAGTCCTTAGTAGTGTTGAACAGTGATGGCTGTAGTCCTTAGTAGTGTTGAACAGTGATGGCTGTAGTCCTTAGTAGTGTTGAACAGTGATGGCTGTAGTCCTTAGTAGTGTTGAACAGTGATGGCTGTAGTCCTTAGTAGTGTTGAACAGTGATGGCTGTAATCCTTAGTAGTGTTGAATAGTGATGGCTGTAGTCCTTAGTAGTGTTGAATAGTGATGGCTGTAGTCCTTAGTAGTGTTGAACAGTGATGCTGTAGTCCTTAGTAGTGTTGAACAGTGATGGCTGTAGTCCTTAGTAGTGTTGAATAGTGATGGCTGTAGTCCTTAGTAGTGTTAAATGTGATGGCTATAGTCCTTAGTAGTAGTCTTGAAAAGTGAAGGCTATAGACCTTAGTAGTGTTAAATGTGATGGCTGTAGTCTTTGGCTCATTTGTATTCCTCAGTGTTGAATGTGATGGCTGTGTAAATGAAGGCAGTCAGATCAGATGCTGCAGTGGGCTGAGGCTGCGACTATGGCCAGGAGAGGAGAGGAGAGGAGAGGAGGGGAAAGGAGAGGAGAGCCAGGAAAACAAGCCCTGCATCTTGATGATGCTGGAGGCTGCGGCTGTGGCCAGGAGAGGAGGGTAGAGGAGTGGAGAGGAGTGTATGTGTTGAGATGAGGAGTGTATGTGATGTGGAGAGGAGAGGAGTGTGTGATAATGCATGGTGGGTGTGTGTATGGTGTGTGTGTGTGTGGTGTGGTGTGTGTGTGTTATAATGCATAGTGGGTGTGTGTGATAATGCATGGTGTGTGGGTGTGGTGTGTGTGTGTGTGTGATAATGCATGGTGGGTGTAATCACTCCTGTCATCTTGAACAGGATGATATCCAAGGTTGAATGTCTTCGTCCATTACACTCTGTCTTCAACATTCAAACACACCTCAGAGGACGGCGTCAACTGCTGATTAGGAAATTAACTGATTAGAAATCCATGTCTAATGGTAAAGGTATTCAACTGCTGATTAGGAAATTAACTGATTAGAAATCCATGTCTAATGGTAAAGGTATTCAACTGCTGATTAGGAAATTAACTGATTATAAGTCCATGTCTAATGGTAAAGGTATTCAACTGAATGTATGGAACCTTCACGGATGGAATACTGACATTTTAGTTGGAAGAAGAAGAATTAGAGCCGTATAGGACTTAGAACATGTTCATGCCATTTACAGTAGTCCATAATGGCTGTATGGCCAAACATCATTTACAGTAGCCCATAATGGCTGTATGGCCAAACATCATTTACAGTAGTCCATAATGGCTGTATGGCCAAACATCATTTACAGTAGTCCATAATGGCTGTATGGCCAAACATCTTTTACAGTAGTCCATAATGGCTGTATGGCCAAACATCATTTACAGTAGTCCATAATGGCTGTATGGCCAAACATCATTTACAGTAGTCCATAATGGCTGTATGGCCAAACATCATTTACAGTAGTCCATAATGGCTGTATGGCCAAACATCATTTACAGTAGTCCATAATGGCTGTATGGCCAAACATCATTTACAGTAGTCCATAATGGCTGTATGGCCAAACATCATTTACAGTAGTCCATAATGGCTGTATGGCCAAACATCATTTACAGTAGTCCATAATGGCTGTATGGCCAAACATCATTTACAGTAGTCCATAATGACTGTATGGCCATACATAATTTACAGTAGTCCATAATGGCTGTATGGCCAAACATCATTTACAGTAGTCCATAATGACTGTATGGCCAAACATCATTTACAGTAGTCCATAATGACTGTATGGCCAAACATCATTTACAGTAGCCCATAATGGCTGTATGGCCAAACATCATTTACAGTAACCATAATGGTTGTATGGCCATACATAATTTACAGTAGCCCATAATGGCTGTATGGCCAAACATCATTTACAGTAACCATAATGGCTGTACTGCCATACATAATTTACAGTAGTCCATAATGGCTGTATGGCCATACATAATTTACAGTAACCATAATGGCTGTATGGCCAAACATCATTTACTGTAGTCCATAATGGCTGTATGGCCATACATAATTTACAGTAGCCATAATGGCTGTATGTCCAAACATAATTTACAGTAGTCCATAATGGCTGTACTGCCATACATAATTTACAGTAACCATAATGGCTGTACTGCCATACATCAAGAGACAGAACATGTTTAGCTGAACTCCATGGACCAGACCATGTTTAGGCCTATGTTAATTCAACAGCTTGTTGGAAATATTAGTGTTAAATAACAAGATATGGCCAGATCATGCTCGTTCCAAGTGTTGTTGTTAGCATGTTGCTAACCCTGGTTCCTCTCAGCAGTTGGCCGTTAGTTAGTAGTGGACCACAGTGTGAATGGAAACAGAGACGGTTATTGACAGACACACAGCTTGAAGGATGGCACGGACCCCTCCGTGTCCCTCCGTCTGCTTGGACAAAGACCATTCACTTTGAGGGATGGGACTTGTTTACAGGGATTTGAATCTGTTGTGTCTATGATGAAAGTTTTGACCAATAGAAGTATTATTAGTCCTTGGCTGGCATAGAGAGTGTTGATTCGTTTGCCACACAGTTGATTATATAGATTATATCGTTTTTATGTGCTTAAAGGTTTGTTGTATCATAGTACTGTTTACCCCTTGTTTGGCCCCCTCTATTGCTGTGAGGCAGTGTGTGTCAGCTAATGAAGGTCCAGCAACACAAAAGAAGATCTCTGCTCTGTCCTGGACGAGTGGGAGTTGAGAAGGGTGCCGTCCCTGGAAAAAGAGAGTAAAATCATCCTAATAATCCTAATAATGATCTGATCTATTTCTGGTGTGAATCAGCCAGTGTTGTAATCCTCTCTGTGATCTGATCTGTCTCTGGTGTGAATCAGACAGTGTTGTAACTCTAACATGCTGACCACACCGCCCGCGTGGCGTGCACGAGCGTTGCAAAATAAATGTACACATACATAATATAATAATATGCCATTTAGCAGACGCTTTTATCCAAAGCGACTTACAGTCATGCGTGCATACATTTTTTTTTTTTTGTGTATGGGTGGTCCCGGGTATCGAACCCACTACCTTGGCGTTACAAGCGCCGTGCTCTACCAGCTGAGCTACAGAGGACCACACATGTTATTCAGTCATTGCATCCAAACTGCTCGCGCGTGTCAACTCGGTTCTATTTGTGACGCTCAACGCGCTGCAAGTCCCGCCTCTCCCATCTGCTCATTGGTTTTTAGGAGCATCTACCCAGGTGCGTGATTGAACGATGAACTGAGCTCCACACCCAGTCCAGTTGGTGGTGGTAATGCACCTTAAAGTTGGTTGCCAACCGCCATATAAAGTCCAAAGAAGAAGAATAGGACTGAAGGAGGAGAGATTACTAGAAACTAACTCTGTTTATCCTTTTATCTGTGGATTCATTGTCGGTGTAGAGGACCTTGTGCATTTCAGGTAAAATAGCAACCCAATGTTTATATCCCAGGACAAATTAGCTAGCAACATCAAGCTAGCTAGTTAAATTTCCATGAATGTTTAATGCTTTTCGACCTGTCCCCAAATTAATATAGTTGGTTCACAGTTCGTTTTGATATTTTAACCAGCGTGTCCTGATCACGTCTGGTGTGGGGGGACAAAATCAACATGCGCGGGATGAAGCGCGCGGAAGCACGGTCTAGTCAGCATGTAAGGTTCTCTGTGATCTGAGGGGGTGGGGAGGGTCTGAATCAGCCAGTGTTCTAAACCTAACCCTCTCTGTGAGCTGAGGGGGTGGGGAGGGAGGGTCTCGGAGAGTGATCTCTATTTTACCCTGGTCAACTACAGGACTGTGTGTGTGTGCATGTATGTGCACGTTCACATGCATGTGTGTGTAAGTGTGTGCACATTAGCATGCGTGTGTCTGTGTGTGTGTGTGTGTGTGTGTGTGTGTGTGTGTGTGTGTGTGTGTCTGTGTGTCTGTGTGTGTGTCTGTGTGTGTGTGTGTGTGTGTGTGTGTGTCTGTGTGTGTGTGTGTGTGTGTCTGTGTGTGTGTCTGTGTCTGTCTGTGTCTGTGTGTGTGTGTGTCTGTGTCTGTGTCTGTGTGGGGGTGTGTGTGTGTGTGTGTGTCTGTGTGTCTGTGTGTGTCTGTGTCTGTGTGTGTGTCTGCGTGTGTGTGTGTGTGCGTGCGTGCATGCGTGCATGCGTGCGTGTCTGTGTGCGTGTCTGTGTGTGTGTGTGTGTGTCTGTGTGTCAGTGTGTCAGTGTGTGTGTGTGTGCTCTTTAACCACTGGGTCTCTTCACTCTCTATCTTTAACTGAACATCTGTAACTGAATAGGAAGAGACCGACCGGATAGTCAGGTTATTTACAACTCTGGGAAACTGGCCTCTCTCTGTGTTTCCATTATGTATCAAATCACAATGAACAATTTGTCATCCTACCAAAGATTATATAAACTCAGCAAAAAAAGAAAAGTCCCTTTTTCAGGACCCTGTCTTTCAAAGATTATTTGTAAAAATCCAAATAAACTTCACAGATCTTCACTGTAAAGGGTTTAAACACTGTTTCCCATGCTTGTTCAATGAACCATAAACAATGGATGAACATGCACCTGTGGAACGGTCGTTAAGACACTAACAGCTTACAGACGGTAGGCAATTAAGGTCACAGTTATTAAAGAGGCCTTTCTACTGACTCTGAAAAACACCAAAAGAAAGATGCCCAGGGTCCCTGCTCATCTGCGTGAACGTGCCTTAGGCATTCTGCAAGGAGGCATGAGGACTGCAGATGTGGCCAGGGCAATACATTGCAATGTTCGTACTGTGAGACGCCTAAGACAGCGCTACAGAGAGAGGACGGACAGCTGATCGTCCTCGCAGTGGCAGACTGGTCTGGCTGAGAGAGGTTGGACTGAGGGCTTGTAGGCCTGTTGTAAGGCAGGTCCTCACCAGACATCACCGGCAACAACATCGCCTATGGGCAAAAACCCACCGTCACTGGAACAGACTGGCAAAAAGTGCTCTTCACCAAGGGCGATGGTCGGATTCGCGTTTATTGTCGAAGGAATGAGCGTTACACCGAGGCCTGTACTTAGTCCTAGGACTAAGGGTAGCAGTTATAGACATAAGAGTCCAGTTATAGACTAAGGAGTCAGTTATAGTCCTAGACTAAGGAGTCAGATATAGACTAAGGAGTCAGTTATAGACTAAGGAGTCAGTTATAGTCCTAGACTAAGGAGTCAGTTATAGTCCTAGACTAAGGAGTCAGTTATAGTCCCCTAGACTAAGGAGTCAGTATAGGACTACGGAGTCAGTATATGACTAAGGAGTCAGTTATAGTCCTAGACTAAGGAGTCCAGTTATAGACTAAGGAGTACCCAGTTATAGACTAAGGAGTCAGTTATAGACCTAGACTAAGGAGTCAGTTATAGTCCTAGACTAAGGAGTCAGTTATAGACTAAGGAGTCAGTTATAGACTAAGGAGTCAGTTATAGACTAAGGAGTCAGTTATAGTCCTAGACTAAGGAGTCAGTTATAGACTAAGGAGTCAGTTATAGTCCTAGACTAAGGAGTCAGTTATAGGACTAAGGAGTCAGTTATAGACTAAGGAGTCAGTTATACGACTAGGGAGAGTCAGACTAGTCATAGTCCTAGACTAAGGAGTCAGTTATAGACTAAGGAGTCAGTTATAGACTAAGGAGTCAGTTATAGACTAAGGAGTCAGTTATAGTCCTAGACTAAGGAGTCAGTTATAGACTAAGGAGTCAGTTATAGACCTAGACTAAGGAGTCAGTTATAGACTAAGGAGTCAGTTATAGTCCTAGACTAAGGAGTCAGTTATAGACTAAGGAGTCAGTTATAGACTAAGGAGTCAGTTATAGACTAAGGAGTCAGTTATAGACTAAGGAGTCAGTTATAGTCCTAGACTAAGGAGTCAGTTATAGACTAAGGAGTCAGTTGTAGTCCTAGACTAAGGAATCAGTTATAGACTAAGGAGTCAGTTATAGACTAAGGAGTCAGTTATAGACCTAGACTAAGGAGTCAGTTATAGACTAAGGAGTCTGTTATAGTCCTAGACTAAGGAGTCCGCTATAGTCCTAGCTTTATCTTGGCCGGGTCGCAGTTGTAAATGAGAACTTGTTCTCAACTGGCTTACCTGGTTAAATAAAGGTGAAATAAATAAATAAAAAATAAAAGTCAGTTGTAGTCCTAGACTAAGGAGTCAGTTAGACAGACAGAGAGAGGAGGGGAAGAGAGAGAGGGAAGAGGGAGGGACAGAGAGGGAAGAGGGAGGGACAGAGAGGGAAGAGGGAGGGACAGAGAGGGAAGAGGGAGGGACAGAGAGGGAAGAGGGAGGGACAGAGAGGGAAGAGGGAGGGACAGAGAGGGAAGAGGGAGGGACAGAGTGGGAAGAGGGAGGGACAGAGAGGGAAGAGGGAGGGACAGAGAGGGAAGAGGGAGGGACAGAGTGAGGAGAGGGAGGGACAGAGAGGGAAGAGGGAGGGACAGAGAGGGAAGAGGGAGGGACAGAGAGGGAAGAGGGAGGGACAGAGTGAGGAGAGGGAGGGACAGAGAGGGAAGAGGGAGGGACAGAGTGAGGAGAGGGAGGGACAGAGTGAGGAGAGGGAGGGACAGAGTGAGGAGAGGGAGGGACAGAGGGAAGAGGGAGGGACAGAGAGGGAAGAGGGAGGGACAGAGAGGGAAGAGGGAGGGACAGAGATGGAAGAGGGAGGGACAGAGTGAGGAGAGGGAGGGACAGAGTGAGGAGAGGGAGGGACAGAGAGGGAAGAGGGAGGGACAGAGAGGGAAGAGGGAGGGACAGAGAGGGAAGAGGGAGGGACAGAGTGAGGAGAGGGAGGGACAGAGTGAGGAGAGGGAGGGACAGAGAGGGAAGAGGGAGGGACAGAGAGGGAAGAGGGAGGGACAGAGAGGGAAGAGGGAGGGACAGAGAGGGAAGAGGGAGGGACAGAGAGGGAAGAGGGAGGGACAGAGTGAGGAGAGGGAGGGACAGAGTGAGGAGAGGGAGGGACAGAGTGGGGAGAGGGAGGGACAGAGAGGGAAGAGGGAGGGACAGAGAGGGAAGAGGGAGGGACAGAGAGGGAAGAGGGAGGGACAGAGAGGGAAGAGGGAGGGACAGAGTGAGGAGAGGGAGGGACAGAGTGAGGAGAGGGAGGGACAGAGTGAGGAGAGGGAGGGACAGAGAGGGAAGAGGGAGGGACAGAGAGGGAAGTGGGAGGGACTGAGACTTGTGTCCTGACTGATCCTGTCTTCAGTCTGTCTGTTCTACTTGGTGTCCTGACTGATCCTGTCTTCAGTCTGTCTGTCCCACTTGGTGTCCTGACTGATCCTGTCTTCAGCCTGTCTGTCCCATTTGTTGATTCACAAACAAAGGATGAAGGCCAACGATTAAGGCCAAAATGTCAAGCTTTTAATAGTTGCTTAAATAAAATAATATGTTTATAATGGTGAGCGAGTGTTGCACCTTTTTCTTTTCAATGTTGATCACATTTTTTGCTTGTACCTCGACTTACGTTGGTTGAGCGCTCTCCATTTCTTTCCATTAATCACAAACAAACACACACATACAAGACTTTGTGCCCACAGATCCATTGTGCTGTCTTGTCAACTCATATGGCCATTGTCATGACATTGCTAATAGAGCACTAACAGATCTGAGACCAGGGCTAACAGATCCATTGTGCTGTCTTGTCAACTCATATGGCCATTTTCATGACATTGCTAGTACAGCACTAACAGATCTGGGACCAGGGCTAACAAATCCATTCCTGTAATGTAGCCTGCTATCACACCCAGCTGTGGCCCAGCAGGGGGCTAGTTAGCCGCTTAGCCAAGCTAGCTAGCCAGGGAAGGAGAGGATGTCTTCAGCCTTCAGCAGACTCATTACAACAGACTAGTTGGAGTCAGCTTCCTTCCTGTTTTAGCCGCTGTGACACGCAATGGTGGAATAGTTTCTCACTGCAGGGCTAATAAACAGTTGGGTTCTGTGCTACTGTTGTCCTGAGAAACAGCAAGCAGAGCGCTCCCTTGGTTCATCTAATGGTTTCTTGTATTCATGGTCGCCTATTACTGTTCTCAGTATTGAAAATGATGTTGAGTTCCCCTGACATGTTTGTTTTTTTGCTATGTCGGCCTATGGGATTTTCCTACATGGGATTTTTCAGTGAACTTATCCTCCTCCGGTTTTTAGATCCTATTACTGTTTAGTTACCATGACGGCTGTCATGTTCCATGAGCTGAAAAAACAAGGGAGGAGTGGGAAAATAAAGGGATGTTTTGATAGTTTCCCCGCCCTGTATTTCCCTCCTCCTATCATGTACACAGCCCATCTGTAATTAGCCCACCCAACTACCTCATCCCCATATTGTTATTTATTTTTGCTCATTTGCACCCCAGTATCTCTATTTGCACATCATCTTTTGCACATCTATCTCTCCAGTGTTAATACTAAATTGTAATTATTTTGCACTATGGCCTATTTTATTGCCTTACCTCCATAACTTACTACATTCGCACACACTGTATATATATTTTCTATTGTGTTTTTGACTGTACGTTTTTGTTTTACCCCATATGTAACTCTGTGTTGCTGTTGTTGTTTTTATCGCACTGCTTTGCTTTATCTTGGCCAGGTCGCAGTTGTAAATGAGAACTTGTTCTCAACTGGCTTACCTGGTTAAATAAAAATAAAGAATGTCTGAGCTGTAGCACCATGCTTTAGCCACCCATAGCGTAGCATTATCCCACAGCATGACACCCACTGTAATACTGCTTATTATTGAAATACAGAGAGGGGGTTGGGGAGGATAGAGTCCACTGTGCATGGAGGGAGACAGGAGAGAATCTCTTCATTTTGAATGATAGGTAGCTTAGTGGTTAAGAGCGTTGTGCCAGTAACTGAAAGGTCGCTGGTTCTAATCCCCGAGCCGACTAGGTGAAAAATCTGTCGATGTGCCCCTTGAGCAAGGCACTTAACCCTAATTGCTCCTGTAAGTCGCTCTGGATAAGAGCGTCTGCTAAATGACTTAAATGTTAAGCTGAAGCCACACAACATAGCTGTGTGTGTGGAAGTCAAGCTGCAGTACCATGGCAACCACAACCAGCATCAGTGAAGATGAATAAAACATAGCAGGGAAGAGAGGAAACCACGGTGAGGTGTTGGTGCCACAACAACTCTCCCAGATTCCCACGTGATGAAGTGCAATATTAAAGCATCTTTTCATTTGCATGTGATGTGCCCGTTTAGGCAGGGCTCAGATCGTGGTGCTGTGGTGCTGTGGTGCCAGTGGTTGTGGTGCCTGGGATTCCTCTTTTCTAAGCTCCTATGGCGGTTGGTTTCCAGGAATGATATGGTGTGACTCTGTCTGTCTGTGGTGCTTCATTATCTAGTTACAGTGGGGAAAAAAAATATTTAGTCAGCCACCATTTGTGCAAGTTCTCCCACTTAAAAAGATGAGAGATGCCTGTAATTTTCATCATAGGTATACGTCAACTATGACAGACAAAATGAGGAAAAAAAATCCAGAAAATCACATTGTAGGATTTTTAATGAATTTATTTGCAAATTATGGTGGAAAATAAGTATTTGGTCAATAACAAAAGTTTCTCAATACTTTGTTATATACCCTTTGTTGGCAATGACACAGGTCAAACGTTTTCTGTAAGTCTTCACAAGGTTTTCACACACTGTTGCTGGTATTTTGGCCCATTCCTCCATGCAGATCTCCTCTAGAGCAGTGATGTTTTGGGGCTGTCGCTGGGCAACACGGACTTTCAACTCCCTCCAAAGATTTTCTATGGGGTTGAGATCTGGAGACTGGCTAGGCCACTCCAGGACCTTGAAATGATTCTTACGAAGCCACTCCTTCGTTGCCCGGGCGGTGTGTTTGGGATCATTGTCATGCTGAAAGACCCAGCCACGTTTCATCTTCAATGCCCTTGCTGATGGAAGGAGGTTTTCACTCAAAATCTCACGATACATGGCCCCATTCATTCTTTCCTTTACACGGATCAGTCGTCCTGGTCCCTTTGCAGAAAAACAGCCCCAAAGCATGATGTTTCCACCCCCATGCTTCACAGTAGGTATGGTGTTCTTTGGATGCAACTCAGCATTCTTTGTCCTCCAAACACGACGAGTTGAGTTTTTACCAAAAAGTTATATTTTGGTTTCATCTGACCATATGACATTCTCCCAATCCTCTTCTGGATCATCCAAATGCACTCTAGCAAACTTCAGACGGGCCTAGACATGTACTGGCTTAAGCAGGGGGACACGTCTGCCACTGCAGGATTTGAGTCCCTGGCGGCGTAGTGTGTTACTGATGGTAGGCTTTGTTACTTTGGTCCCAGCTCTCTGCAGGTCATTCACTAGATCCCCCCGTGTGGTTCTGGGATTTTTGCTCACCGTTCTTGTGATCATTTTGACCCCACGGGGTGAGTTCTTGCGTGGAGCCCCAGATCGAGGGAGATTATCAGTGGTCTTGTATGTCTTCCATTTCCTAATAATTGCTCCCACAGTTATTTCTTCAAACCAAGCTGCTTACCTATTGCAGATTCAGTCTTCCCAGCCTGGTGCAGGTCTACAATTTTGTTTCTGGTGTCCTTTGACAGCTCTTTGGTCTTGGCCATAGTGGAGTTTGGAGTGTGACTGTTTGAGGTTGTGGACAGGTGTCTTTTATACTGATAACAAGTTCAAACCGGTGTCATTAATACAGGTAACGAGTGGAGGACAGAGGAGCCTCTTAAAGAAGAAGTTACAGGTCTGTGAGAGCCAGAAATCTTGCTTGTTTGTAGGTGAACAAATACTTATTTTCCACCATAATTTGCAAATAAATTCATTAAAAATCCTACAATGTGATTTTCTGGAAAAAAAATTCTCAATTTGTCTGTCATAGTTGACATGTACCTATGATGAAAATTACAGGCCTCTCTCATCTTTTTAAGTGGGAGAACTTGCACAATTGGTGGCTGACTAAATACTTTTTTCCCCCACTGTATAATAAACCATTTAGCAGACGCTTTTTATCCAAAGCGACTTACAGTCATGCGTGCATAAATATTTTGTGTATGGGTGGTCCCGGGGATCGAACCCACTACCTTGGCGTTACAAGCGCCGTGTTCTACCAGCTGAGCTACAGAGGATGGGGGTGCCTGGGATTTATGGGGGTGTTGTGGTGGTTGTGGTGCCTGGGATTTCTTGGATTCCTCCTCTCAGCTCCAATGGCGGTTGGTTGCCAAGGATGATATGGGTGTGACCATAAAGATTCATATTTATATTCTCTGTGTTCTTATTCTGGGTCTGACTCTGTGGTGCTTCATTTAGTCTTTCTGGTAAATTGATTTGTTTTTGTGGGTTTTGACTATATAAGCATGTATATTCCTGGCTGTCATATTTTAACAATGATCAGTTCTGCTATGATTTCTTCTCAGCATGAAGCTTTATCAAATACATATTTAGACATACCTTTCCTTTGTTTAATACAAGAGAAAACAACAGTGCTAGAGTCCCCCATGATAGTATCCATGGTATCTCCTCTCCTCTCCTCTCCTCTCCTCTCCTCTCCTCTCCTCTCCTCTCCTCTCCTCTCCTCTCCTCTCCTCTCCTCTCCTCTCCTCTCCTCTCCTCTCCTCTCCTCTCCTCTCTACCATTCCTCCTCTCTTTCCTGATAACCATGCTCCCGTCCGTTTGGTTTCTATTCAGACTTCTTCATCTCAATGAAAGAAGACTGACCTTAATGGACATTCCTGTCTGAGTCTTTCTCTGGAGAAATGACAGAACAGCCCAAAGGCCGTTCATCCACCATCCACCATTCCATAAGACTGGGAGTGTGAACAGCTTATTGGCTTGGAAACGGTGTTGGATGTGAACTCAAACCCATAACGTTGTTACGCCTCGGCCCTTTTGGTAGAAGGGAGTCCAATTACACCCAATTATGTTTAGCAGAGCCAGCTCTGCCAACAAAGTATAATTGCCTTTAACACTGTTGGGCTGCGCTAAATGGATTCCCTTTGATAGGGCTGGAGCTGAATGACTCTGAGGTGTTAGTGTGTGAAATCACTTGATTAGAGGGATGGGATGTTTTACTTGAAGTATAATCTACAAGATACATGATTTAGTTGTTTGCCTCAGTCAAGTATGCCTTTATGAAACTGGTATGACTGCAGCTTCTGGTATGACTGCAGCTCCTGGTATGACTGCAGCTTCTGGTATGACTGCAGCTTCTGGTATGACTGCAGCTTCTGGTATGACTGCAGCTCCTGGTATGACTGCAGCTTCTGGTATGACTGCAGCTTCTGGTATGACTGCAGCTTCTGGTATGACTGCAGCTCCTGGTATGACTGCAGCTCCTGGTATGACTGCAGCTCCTGGTATGACTGCAGCTCCTGGTATGACTGCAGCTCCTGGTATGACTGCAGCTCCTGGTATGACTGCAGCTTCTGGTACGACTGCAGCTCCTGGTATGACTGCAGCTCCTGGTATGACTGCAGCTCCTGGTATGACTGCAGCTTCTGGTATGACTGCAGCTTCGGGGGTCGCTGCGTATTAGACACTCAGGCCTGGAGATTATTATCTGGGATTCGAGGGTCAACATACAGTAAATCTCCAAGATCTCATGGTAGTGTGAGGTGTTTACATGATGAGCTGGGAATGGAGGAAGGAAACCGTGTGTGTGTGTGTGTGTGTGTGTGTGTGTGTGTGTGTGTGTGTGTGTGTGTGTGTGTGTGTGTGTGTGTGTGTGTGTGTGTGTGTGTGTGTGTGTGTGTGTGTGTGTGTGTGTGTGTGTGTGTGTGTGTGTGTGTGTGTGTGTGTGTGTGTGTGTGTGTGTGTGTGTGTGTGTGTAGCTGTGGAGGAAACCTGGAGCTGCTGCTTGGTTACCACCGCTTGAGTCACCACATCAGCTGATTGGCAGAATTTCTGATGTCATTTGTTTTTGTGCTGTGAGGAAGGAGGGGTCATGCAGGCTACGCTGCAGTCTCTCTGAAGGAGGGGTCATGCAGGCTACGCTGCAGTCTCTCTGAAGGAGGGGTCATGCAGGCTACGCTGCAGTCTCTCTGAAGGAGGGGTCATGAAGGCTATGCTGCAGTCTCTCTGAAGGAGGGGTCATGCAGGCTACGCTGCAGTCTCTCTGAAGGAGGGGTCATGCAGGCTACGCTGCAGTCTCTCTGAAGGAGGGGTCATGAAGGCTACGCTGCAGTCTCTCTGAAGGAGGGGTCATGCAGGCTACGCTGCAGTCTCTCTGAAGGAGGGGTCATGCAGGCTACGCTGCAGTCTCTCTGAAGGAGGGGTAATGAAGGCTACGCTGCAGTCTCTCTGAAGGAGGGGTCATGCAGGCTACGCTGCAGTCTCTCTGAAGGAGGGGTCATGCAGGCTACGCTGCAGTCTCTCTGAAGGAGGGGTAATGAAGGCTACGCTGCAGTCTCTCTGAAGGAGGGGTCATGCAGGCTACGCTGCAGTCTCTCTGAAGGAGGGGTAATGAAGGCTACGCTGCAGTCTCTCTGAAGGAGGGGTCATGCAGGCTACGCTGCAGTCTCTCTGAAGGAGGGGTAATGAAGGCTACGCTGCAGTCTCTCTGAAGGAGGGGTAATGAAGGCTACGCTGCAGTCTCTCTGAAGGAGGGGTCATGCAGGCTACACTGCAGTCTCTGAAGGAGGGGTAATGAAGGCTACGCTGCAGTCTCTCTGAAGGAGGGGTCATGAAGGCTACGCTGCAGTCTCTCTGAAGGAGGGGTCATGCAGGCTACGCTGCAGTCTCTCTGAAGGAGGGGTCATGCAGGCTACGCTGCAGTCTCTCTGAAGGAGGGGTAATGAAGGCTACGCTGCAGTCTCTCTGAAGGAGGGGTCATGCAGGCTACGCTGCAGTCTCTCTGAAGGAGGGGTCATGCAGGCTACACTGCAGTCTCTGAAGGAGGGGTCATGAAGGCTACGCTGCAGTCTCTCTGAAGGAGGGGTAATGAAGGCTACGCTGCAGTCTCTCTGAAGGAGGGGTAATGAAGGCTACGCTGCAGTCTCTCTGAAGGAGGGGTAATGAAGGCTACACTGCAGTCTGTCTGAAGGAGGGGTAATGAAGGCTACGCTGCAGTCTCTCTGAAGGAGGGGTAATGAAGGCTACGCTGCAGTCTCTCTGAAGGAGGGGAAATGAAGGCTACGCTGCAGTCTGTCTGAAGGAGGGGTAATGAAGGCTACGCTGCAGTCTCTCTGAAGGAGGGGTAATGAAGGCTACGCTGCAGTCTCTCTGAAGGAGGGGTCATGCAGGCTACGCTGCAGTCTCTCTGAAGGAGGGGTCATGCAGGCTACACTGCAGTCTCTGAAGGAGGGGTCATGAAGGCTACGCTGCAGTCTCTCTGAAGGAGGGGTAATGAAGGCTACGCTGCAGTCTCTCTGAAGGAGGGGTAATGAAGGCTACGCTGCAGTCTCTCTGAAGGAGGGGTAATGAAGGCTACACTGCAGTCTGTCTGAAGGAGGGGTAATGAAGGCTACGCTGCAGTCTCTCTGAAGGAGGGGTCATGAAGGCTACGCTGCAGTCTCTCTGAAGGAGGGGTAATGAAGGCTACGCTGCAGTCTCTCTGAAGGAGGGGTAATGAAGGCTACGCTGCAGTCTGTCTGAAGGAGGGGTAATGAAGGCTACGCTGCAGTCTCTCTGAAGGAGGGGTAATGAAGGCTACGCTGCAGTCTCTCTGAAGGAGGGGTCATGAAGGCTACGCTGCAGTCTCTCTGAAGGAGGGGTAATGAAGGCTACGCTGCAGTCTGTCTGAAGGAGGGGTAATGAAGGCTACGCTGCAGTCTCTCTGAAGGAGGGGTAATGAAGGCTACGCTGCAGTCTCTCTGAAGGAGGGGTCATGAAGGCTACGCTGCAGTCTCTCTGAAGGAGGGGTCATGAAGGCTACGCTGCAGTCTGTCTGAAGGAGGGGTAATGAAGGCTACGCTGCAGTCTCTCTGAAGGAGGGGTAATGAAGGCTACGCTGCAGTCTCTCTGAAGGAGGGGTCATGCAGGCTACACTGCAGTCTCTGAAGGAGGGGTCATGAAGGCTACGCTGCAGTCTCTCTGAAGGAGGGGTCATGAAGGCTACGCTGCAGTCTCTCTGAAGGAGGGGTCATGAAGGCTACGCTGCAGTCTCTCTGAAGGAGGGGTAATGAAGGCTACGCTGCAGTCTCTCTGAAGGAGGGGTCATGAAGGCTACGCTGCAGTCTTTCTGTCATTCTCTCTCTCACCCTTTCCCATTTTCTTTCTTTCTTTCTTTCTTTCTTTCTTTCTTTCTTTCTTTCTTTCTTTCTTTCTTTCTTTCTTTCTTTCTTTCTTTCTTTCACTCCCTATCTGCTTAACTCCTGAACATACCTGTCATACTATCTTGAAAGAAAGAGCAAAGCTATATCGGTTGGTTTCTCCACAAACATTATGATGCAGAGATAAAACCCTGATGGACTGTTGCAGTGAAACACTATGATCCACAGTCCAGTATTAAACTGTTGCAGTACAACACTATGATATTCCCTTAAATATGATAATGGAATGTCCTGTATTGATGCATAAAACAGAAAATATAATGAAGAACTGATGATCTGGTAATTCAGTTCTGAATGTATTGCCTGGGAGGGAAACTACATGTAAATGACTCTGTGTCTGAGAAGTGGTTTGATCTGTTTATTCAGTTCTGAATCTATTGCCTGGGAGGGAAACGACTTGTAAATGACTCTGTGTCTGAGAAGTGGGAGTAACATTTTACAAGGAATACTAACTACTGTTCAAGTGGAACTATCACAGACATAATATTCATGTACAAAGAAAGGGTTGCAGGGTTCAAATCATTTCCAAACTAGATGTTTGACTTCCCCCCCCCCCTCACCCCCTTACAACACCCTTTCCCCCTCCTTTCCCCCCCCTCACCCCCTTACAACACCCTTTCCCCCTCCTTTCCCCCCCCTCACCCCCTTACACCACCCTTTCCCTCTCCTCACCCCCTTACAACACCCTTTCCCCCCCCTCACCCCCTTACAACACCCTTTCCCTCTCCTCACCCCCTTACAACACCCTTTCCCTCTCCTCACCCCCTTACAACACCCTTTCCCTCTCCTCACCCCCTTACAACACCCTTTCCCTCTCCTCACCCCCTTACAACACCCTTTCCCCCTCCTCACCCCCCTACAACACCCTTTCCCCCCCTCACCCCCTTACAACACCCTTCCCCCCCCCCACCCCCTTACAACCCCCTCCCCCCCCACCCCCTTACAACACCCTTTTCCCCGCCTCACCGCCTTGCAAATCAAATCAAATCAAACTGTATTTGTCACATGCTCTCTATGCAGCAGGTATAGACTAACAGCTTACTTACGGGGCCCTTCACAACAACGCAGAGAGAAAAATATAGAAAAATAATAACACAAGGAATAAATACACAATGAGTAACGATAGAGTATGCGATGCATACATGTTTCACGTAAAGAGAGCAAAGGTCGAGGGAATAGGGAATGTTTTTCCTCAACAAATTAGGGATTTCGGTAACGGAACTTTTCAGTCAGAAACAAGTAAGAAACCCAAATGGCTGAAATGATGTTGCAGCTTCAGCAGGGACAGCGCAATAAACCCTTGCTGTGCTGTGGAGCCTTTTGGCTGCAGTAGGGAGGAGAGGGAGACAACGCTCGCCAGTTACACAGGCTCTCGCTGACGGTTTTATTTAACACGGTGTGGCCATCGGGCTCTTCCTGGAGTCATTTGGGTGCCTTCATTATTTAATCAAACAGCGTGCTTAAAGCATCAGACAAGCTCGGTGCATATGTAGTTGATTTTATTCAAACACGTAAGGGTGTGTGTGTGTCTATATATGGAAAAATAAGTTTAAACATTTCGACCAATCGATTGGTCGAAAGAACAGGACGACTCTTGGTCGACCAATATTTTTTTTTAGTCGGGGACAGCCCTAGTTAGGATGGTGTTCTGTATTGTATTACACCCCCAGGATCCTGTTAGGATGTTGTTCTGTAATGTATTACACCCCCAGGATCCTGTTAGGATGTTGTTCTGTACTGTGTTACACCCCCAGGATCCTGTTAGGATGTTGTTCTGTACTGTGTTACACCCCCAGAGGATGTTGTTCTGTACTGTGTTACACCCCCAGGATCCTGTTAGGATGTTGTTCTATACTGTGTTACACCCCCAGGATCCTGTTAGGATGTTGTTCTATACCGTATTACACCCCCAGGATCCTGTTAGGATGTTGTACTGTACTGTGTTACACCCCCAGGATCCTGTTAGGATGTTGTTCTGTACTGTGTTACACCCCCAGAGGATGTTGTTCTGTACTGTGTTACACCCCCAGGATCCTGTTAGGATGTTGTTCTATACCGTATTACACCCCCAGGATCCTGTTAGGATGTTGTTCTGTACTGTGTTACACCCCCACGATCCTGTTAGGATGTTGTACTGTACTGTATTACACCCCCAGGATCCTGTTAGGATGTTGTACTGTACTGTGTTACACCCCCAGGATCCTGTTAGGATGTTGTTCTGTACTGTGTTACACCCACAGGATCCTGTTAGGATGTTGTACTGTACTGTGTTACACCCCCAATAAGTCTCACAGATAATAGATATTATTTCAAGTACTAAGAAAACCCTGCTTTTATTCTTAACCCTGTCAACACTATATACCACCCCAGAGGATTCCAGCTCTTCCTCTGAGCCTGACACTGTAGACCCTCTAGCCCTGCTAATGCTCTGCATGCCTGGCCTGGGCAGAGATGGAATTTCAGCAGAACTTGTATTTGTAGAGATCTTTTGGATTTGCCCTGAAGGATCCTTGTATTTGTAGAGATCTGTTGGATTTGCCCTGAAGGATCCTTGTATTTGTAGAGATCTGTTGGATTTGCCCTGGAGGATCCTTGTATTTGTAGAGATCTGTTGGATTTGCCCTGAAGGATCCTTGTATTTGTAGAGATCTGTTGGATTTGCCCTGGAGGATCCTTGTATTTGTAGAGATCTGTTGGATTTGCCCTGGAGGATCCTTGTATTTGTAGAGATCTGTTGGATTTGCCCTGGAGGATCCTTGTATTTGTAGAGATCTGTTGGATTTGCCCTGGAGGATCCTTGTATTTGCAGAGATCTGTTGGATTTGCCCTGGAGGATCCTTGTATTTGTAGAGATCTGTTGGATTTGCCCTGGAGGATCCTTGTATTTGTAGAGATCTGTTGGATTTGCCCTGAAGGATCCTTGTATTTGTAGAGATCTGTTGGATTTGCCCTGGAGGATCCTTGTATTTGTAGAGATCTGTTGGATTTGCCCTGGAGGATCCTTGTATTTGTAGAGATCTGTTGGATTTGCCCTGGAGGATCCTTGTATTTGTAGAGATCTGTTGGATTTGCCCTGGAGGATCCTTGTATTTGTAGAGATCTGTTGGATTTGCCCTGGAGGATCCTTGTATTTGTAGAGATCTGTTGGATTTGCCCTGGAGGATCCTTGTATTTGTAGAGATCTGTTGGATTTGCCCTGGAGGATCCTTGTATTTGTAGAGATCTGTTGGATTTGCCCTGGAGGATCCTTGTATTTGTAGAGATCTGTTGGATTTGCCCTGGAGGACCCTTGTATTTGTAGAGATCTGTTGGATTTGCCCTGGAGGATCCTTGTATTTGTAGAGATCTGTTGGATTTGCCCTGGAGGATCCTTGTATTTGTAGAGATCTGTTGGATTTGCCCTGGAGGATCCTTGTATTTGTAGAGATCTGTTGGATTTGCCCTGGAGGATCCTTGTATTTGTAGAGATCTGTTGGATTTGCCCTGGAGGATCCTTGTATTTGTAGAGATCTGTTGGATTTGCCCTGGAGGATCCTTGTATTTGTAGAGATCTGTTGGATTTGCCCTGGAGGATCCTTGTATTTGTAGAGATCTGTTGGATTTGCCCTGGAGGATCCTTGTATTTGTAGAGATCTGTTGGATTTGCCCTGGAGGATCCTTGTATTTGTAGAGATCTGTTGGATTTGCCCTGGAGGATCCTTGTATTTGTAGAGATCTGTTGGATTTGCCCTGGAGGATCCTTGTATTTGTAGAGATCTGTTGGATTTGCCCTGGAGGATCCTTGTATTTGTAGAGATCTGTTGGATTTGCCCTGGAGGATCCTTGTATTTGTAGAGATCTGTTGGATTTGCCCTGGAGGATCCTTGTATTTGTAGAGATCTGTTGGATTTGCCCTGGAGGATCCTTGTATTTGTAGAGATCTGTTGGATTTGCCCTGGAGGATCCTTGTATTTGTAGAGATCTGTTGGATTTGCCCTGGAGGATCCTTGTATTTGTAGAGATCTGTTGGATTTGCCCTGGAGGATCCTTGTATTTGTAGAGATCTGTTGGATTTGCCCTGGAGGATCCTTGTATTTGTAGAGATCTGTTGGATTTGCCCTGGAGGATCCTTGTATTTGTAGAGATCTGTTGGATTTGCCCTGGAGGATCCTTGTATTTGTAGAGATCTGTTGGATTTGCCCTGGAGGATCCTTGTATTTGTAGAGATCTGTTGGATTTGCCCTGGAGGATCCTTGTATTTGTAGAGATCTGTTGGATTTGCCCTGGAGGATCCTTGTATTTGTAGAGATCTGTTGGATTTGCCCTGGAGGATCCTTGTATTTGTAGAGATCTGTTGGATTTGCCCTGAAGGATCCTTGTATTTGTAGAGATCTGTTGGATTTGCCCTGGAGGATCCTTGTATTTGTAGAGATCTGTTGGATTTGCCCTGGAGGATCCTTGTATTTGTAGAGATCTGTTGGATTTGCCCTGGAGGATCCTTGTATTTGTAGAGATCTGTTGGATTTGCCCTGGAGGATCCTTGTATTTGTAGAGATCTGTTGGATTTGCCCTGGAGGATCCTTGTATTTGTAGAGATCTGTTGGATTTGCCCTGGAGGATCCTTGTATTTGTAGAGATCTGTTGGATTTGCCCTGGAGGATCCTTGTATTTGTAGAGATCTGTTGGATTTGCCCTGGAGGATCCTTGTATTTGTAGAGATCTGTTGGATTTGCCCTGGAGGATCCTTGTTTTGCTGGCAGCTGGTCGTTGGTCTGATGTCACCACAGCCATGTGATACATTTCATGTCCCAAATGGCATCATATCCCCGTTCAGGCTGTAGTGCACTACTTTTGATCAGAGCCCTATGTGCCCTGGAAAAAAGTAGTGCACTACAGGGAATAGGGTGCCATTAGTGACGCGGGCGTATATGTTGTAAAGCCCTGGGGCAGGTTACTCAGTACAGTAGGTCTGGAGTTATGTTGTAAAGCCCTGGGGCAGGTTACTCAGTACAGTAGGTCTGGAGTTATGTTGTAAAGCCCTGGGGCAGGTTACTCAGGACAGTAGGTCTGGAGTTATGTTGTAAAGCCCTGGGGCAGGTTACTCAGGACAGTAGGTCTGGAGTTATGTTGTAAAGCCCTGGGGCAGGTTACTCAGTACAGTAGGTCTGGAGTTATGTTGTAAAGCCCTGGGGCAGGTTACTCAGTACAGTAGGTCTGGAGTTATGTTGTAAAGCCCTGGGGCAGATTACTCAGTACAGTAGGTCTGGAGTTATGTTGTAAAGCCCTGGGGCAGGTTACTCAGGACAGTAGGTCTGGAGTTATGTTGTAAAGCCCTGGGGCAGGTTACTCAGTACAGTACAGTAGGTCTGGAGTTATGTTGTAAAGCCCTGGGGCAGGTTACTCAGTACAGTAGGTCTGGAGTTATGTTGTAAAGCCCTGGGGCAGATTACTCAGTACAGTAGGTCTGGAGTTATGTTGTAAAGCTCTGGGGCAGGTTACTCAGTACAGTAGGTCTGGAGTTATGTTGTAAAGCTCTGGGGCAGGTTACTCAGTACAGTAGGTCTGGAGTTATGTTGTAAAGCCCTGGGGCAGGTTACTCAGTACAGTAGATCTGGAGTTACAGCAGTTACAGTACATCTACAGTATATTTACATGAGCACTTCCTGAAAGGGGCAGATTTAAGTGGCCAACTGACTGATCACTAGATTATTTACTCACACGGAACCAAGCCCTGCCCTCAGATCAGATGATGTGATACCGTCGAGGTATTAGGAGGAACCAAGCCCTGCCCTCAGATCAGATGATGTGATACCGTCGAGGTATTAGGAGAAACCAAGCCCTGCCCTCAGATCAGATGATGTGATACCGTCGAGGTATTAGGAGAAACCAAGCCCTGCCCTCAGATCAGATGATGTGGAGAGAAGGAGATGTGAAAGGCTGAAGAACTATAGGCTTGCGTCCCAAACGGCATCCTATTCCCTACGTAGTGCACTACTTACGGGCCCCCTGTCAAAAGTAGTGCACTGTAAAGGGAATAGGGTGCTATTTGGGACGCAGCCCCCTACTGTCCGACTCCATAGATCTCCACTGTCTCTCCAGGAGTTACGTGAAGGTTACAGGGAGAGCTTTATGAATCATCTACATCCTGCTGTTCTGAGGTTCTCAGAGTGCTGTACTTAGGTTACATTACGTTATTCATACGAACTCCCATCTTCCTGCCCCAGCCATAGCTTCTAGTGGACAGATGGAACAGGATATCCAAGGTTAAAGGATGCACAGCAACTCTTGGTAGCACAATGGATGTTTGCTTCAAAATCAGCACTTGAATGCTTAATTTAAAACCAATATGTTTCAGCAAATACCTTCATCTCGGTATAGGGCAATAGTTAATCGAAGGACCGGATTGTAATGATGTTGATTTCCTCACATTTGCTCATAGAATGTGATCAATCCATTTGACCATGAGTCAATATATCACTGCACTGTATATATCCCTCTCTCTTTTTATATGTTCCTCATTCACTGTAGTTAGTTTACAGGACATTCACTGTAGTTAGTTTACAGGACATTCACTGTAGTTAGTTTACAGGACATTCACTGTAGTTCGTTTACAGGACATTCACTGTAGTTAGTTTACAGGACATTTACTGTAGTTAGTTTACAGGACATTCACTTTAGTTAGTTTACAGGACATTCAATGTAGTTCGTTTACAGGACATTCACTGTAGTTCGTTTACAGGACATTCACTGTAGTTAGTTTACAGGACATTCACTGTAGTTAGTTTACAGGACATTCACTGTAGTTAGTTTACAGGACATTCACTGTAGTTAGTTTACAGGACATTCACTGTACTTAGTTTACAGGACATTCACTGTAGTTAGTTTACAGGACATTCACTGTAGTTAGTTTACAGGACATTCACTGTAGTTAGTTTACAGGACATTCACTGTAGTTAGTTTACAGGACATTCACTGTAGTTAGTTTACAGGACATTCACTGTAGTTAGTTTACAGGACATTCACTGTAGTTCGTTTACAGGACATTCACTGTAGTTAGTTTACAGGACATTCACTGTAGTTAGTTTACAGGACATTCACTGTGGTTAGTTTACAGGACATTCACTGTAGTTAGTTTAGAGGACATTCTTCCTATCAACTCCCTCATCCTGTACCCCTACCAGACATTGGTTCTCATGAACAGTGGTTATTGTCAATCCAAGGGACTGGTTGTACTGATGTTGATTGGCTCACTTTTGCCCATAGATACATGTTCACATCCCTTCACTACCATTAGTCACTGTAATTTCTGGTGTTTTCAACATTCACTCATAAGGAAGTAGACCTATATTCATTATTGGCCACTTAAAGGTCCAATGCAGCCAATTTATCTCAATATCAAATCATTTCTGGGTAACAATTAAGTAACTTACTGTGATTGGTTTAAATAAAAATGGTCAAAAAGAAACAAAAATTCAATTTTTAGCAAAGAGCTATTTCACAAACAATAATTTTACTAGGACTGTCTGGGCGTGGACTGAGTGAGGAGGGGGAAACTGAAAACCAGCTGTTATTGGCAGAGAGGTTTGGAACTTATTGGTCTATTAACTAATTTATCACCTGGTGATGTCACCAGACAGGCCAAAACTCCATCCCACCGAAACAGGCTGAGATTTCAGGTGGTCTTTTCAAACAGCTCTTACACTAAAAGGGCATTATCATCAATTTCAACCTCCATAGTGTGGAAATATAGATAAAACACAGGAAACCCACATTTTTGACTGTACTAGGCCTTTAAATCCTTATCAGGAAGCACTCATTTAAACATACTGCACTAGTGAGCAACCCTGACCCATTACACCACATATTAGTAGGATAGGAGTGAGGCTGAACAGAAATACTCCTCTGACCAAATCAAATCAAATCACATTTTATTGGTCACATGCGCCGAATACAACAGGTGCAGACATTACAGTGAAATGCTTACTTACAGCCCTTAACCAACAGTGCATTTATTTTAAAAAATAAAAAATAAAACAACAACAAAAAAAGTGTTGAGTAAAAAAAAGAGCAGAAGTAAAATAGAATAACAGTAGGGAGGCTACCGGTGCAGAGTCAATGTGCGGGGGCACCGGCTAGTTGAGGTAGTTGAAGTAATATGTACATGTGGGTAGAGTTAAAGTGACTATGCATAAATAATTAACAGAGTAGCAGCAGCGTAAAAGGATGGGGTGGGGGGGCAGTGCAAATAGTCCGGGTAGCCATGATTAGCTGTTCAGGAGTCTTATGGCTTGGGGGTAGAAGCTGTTGAGAAGTCTTTTGGACCTAGACTTGGCACTCCGGTACCGCTTGCCGTGCGGTAGCAGAGAGAACAGTCTATGACTAGGGTGGCTGGAGTCTTTGACAATTTTGAGGGCCTTCCTCTGACACCGCCTGGTATAGAGGTCCTGGATGGCAGGAAGCCCTCTGTAGTGCCTTGCGGTCGGAGGCCAAGCAGTTGCCATACCAGGCGGTGATGCAACCAGTCAGGATGCTCTCGATGGTGCAGCTGTAGAATTTTTTGAGGATCTGAGGACCCATGCCAAATCTTTTCAGTCTCCTCTGACTGAGAGGTTTGTCAGCACGGCAGACGGGTGAGAGACAGAGAGACACCCCATAGTAAATCATAGGACTGTACAGTAAAACTAGCACATTCCCATGCGGTGGGCTAGGTGTCATTCAGCTGAATGTCAGAGGTCAGAACACGCATTTGTAATACAGTATGTAGAAAGCCAGTGTGAGGGTCTGTGCTCAGGGTATAAAAAAAATATATATCTGTTGTTGGGCTAGAGGTGGTTTGATTAGTCAGACGTCAAGAGGAAGTGGGTGGATGTGTGGTCTCCCAGTTGTTCTAGATCAGGAGGGGCAACTTTGATAGGGGTGGGGGCCACAAAAAAACGGAACTCATCATGAGGGGCCACAGTGGCTGGTGGGTCTGTGACTAGAGGATTCCCTATACTTCTAGTGGGTCTGTGACTTTTTTAAATTGTAATTTTATTTGATTTAACTAGGCAAGTCAGTTAAGAACAAATTCTTATTTACAATGACAGCCTGCACCGGCCAAACCCGGACGACGCTGCGCCGTCCTATGGGACTCCCAATCACGGCCGGTTGTGATACAGCCTGGAATCGAACCAGGGGGTCTGTAGTGACACCTCAAGCACTGAGATGCAGTGCCTTAGACCGCTGCGCCACTCGGGAGCCCGAGACTTGAGGATGACCTATACTTCTCCCTCTCCCTCTGAAGTACAGCCTCCTCTGAAGTATGGTGTGATCTAAACTGGGTACTGCATAATGTCATGACTGATTTGTAACAAACATATTCCTAGAGCACACGGAGTGACAGGGCAAAGGGAATAACACACTGGCAGCAGCCTGTAGTCAGTCTCTCTCTCTCTCTCTCTCTGTCCCTCTCTCTCTCTCTCTCTCTCTCTCTCTCTCTCTCTCTCTCTCTCTCTCTCTCTCTCTCTCTCTCTCTCTCTCTCTCTCTCTCTCTCTCTCTCTCTGTCTCTCTCTCTCTCTCTCTCTGTCTCTCTCTCTCTCTCTCTCTCTCTCTCTCTCTCTCTCTCTGTTTCTCTGTCTCTCTCTCTCTGTCTCTCTCTCTCTCTCTCTCTCTGTCTCTCTCTCTCTCTCTCTCTCTCTCTCTCTCTCTCTGTTTCTCTCTCTCTCTCTCTCTCTCTCTCTCTCTCTCTCTCTCTCTCTCTCTCTCTCTCTCTCTCTACCTCTCTACCTCTCTACCTCTCTCTCTCTCTCTCTCTCTCTCTCTCTCTACCTCTCTACCTCTCTACCTCTCTACCTCTCTCGCTCTCTCTCTCTCTCTGTTTCTCTCTCTCTTTCTCGCTCAATTCAATTCAAAGGTGTCACGTATACTCCCTCTCTGGCCTCTAGGTCACCAGGCTGCTCTTTATTACGCACACTTGTCACCATGGTTACGCGCACCAGCGCCTTATCAGACTCACCTGGACTCCATCACCTTCCTGATTACCTCCCCATATATATGTCACTCCCTTTGGTTCCTTCTCTAGGTGTTATTGATTATGTTACTCTGTCCCTGTCTGTACCCTACTCTTGTTTTGGTTCATGTTTTATTCATCATTAAATGCACTTCCTGTGCTTGCTTCCCGACACCCAGCGTACGTTGTTACAAAAGGGCTTTATTGGCATGGGAAACATTATGTTTACATTGCCAAAGCATGTGAAATAGATAATAAACAAAAGTGAAATAAACATTCAGAAATTACACTCAAAAGTTTCAAAGGAATAGAGACATTTCAAATGTCATATTATGGTGATGTACAGTGTTGTCACTGGTTGCTCTTTTCTTGTGGCAACAGCTCACAAATCTTGCTGCTGTGATGGCACACTGTGGTATTTCACCAAATAGATAAGGGAGTTTATCAAGATTACATTTGTTTTCAAATTCTTTGAGTCTGTGTAATCTGAGGGAAATATGTGTCTCTAATATGATCATACATTTGGCAGGCAGTAAGGAAGTGCAGTTTAGTTTCCACTTCATTTTGTGGGCAGTGTGCACATAGCCTGTCTTCTCTTGAGAGCCAGGTCTGCCTACGGCGGCCTCTCAATAGCAAGGCTATGCTCACTGAGTCTGTACATAGTCAAAGCTTTCCTTAAATTTGGGTCAGTCACAGTGGTCAGGTATTCTGCCACTGTGTACTCTCTGTTTAGGGCCAAATAGCATTCTAGTTTGCTCTGTTTTTTTTGTTAATTCTTTCCAATGTGTAGTAATTAGTAATTATCTTTTTGTTTTTTCATGATTTGGTTAGGTCTAATTGTGTTGCTGTCCTGGGGCTCTGTGGGGTCTGTTTGTGTTTGTGAAGAGAGCCCCAGGACCAGCTTGCTTAGGGGACTCTTCTCCAGGTTAATCTCTCTGTAGGTGATGGCTTTGTTATGGAAGGTTTGGGAATCACTTCCTTTTAGGTGGTTGTAGAATTTAACAGCTCTTTTCTGGATTTTGATAATTAGCGGGTATCATCCTAATTCTGCTCTGCATGCATTATTTGGTGTTTTATGATGTACACATATGATGTTTTTGCAGAATTCTGCATGCAATTTTATGTTCCTTTTGATGGCGTAGAAGGCCCTTCTTGCCTTGTCTCTCAGATTGTTCACAGCTTTGTGGAAGTTATGATGTTGATGTTTAGGTCGAGGTATATGTAGTGTTTTGTGTGCTCTATGGCAACGGTGTCTAGATGGAATTTGTATTTGTGATCCTGGCAACTGGACCTTTTTGGAACAACATTATTTCTCTATCTCTCTCTCTGTCTCTCTGTCTCTCTCTCTCTCTCTCTCTCTCTCTCTCTCTCTCTCTCTCTCTCTTTCTCTTTCTCTCTCTCCCTTTTTCTCCTCTCTCTCCTCTCTCTCTCTCTCTCTCTCTCTCTCTCTCTCTGTCTCTTTCTCTCTCTCCCTTTCTCTCCTCTCTCTCTCTCTCTCTCTCTCTCTCTCTCTCTCTCTCTCTCTCTCTCTGTCTCTCTGTCTCTCTGTCTCTGTCTCTCTCTCTCTCTCTCTGTCTCTCTGTCTCTCTCTCTCTCTGTCTCTCTCTCTCTCTCTCTCTCTCTCTCTCTCTCTCTCTGTCTCTCTCTCTCTCTCTTTCTCTCTCTCTGTCTGTTTGTCTCTCTCTTTCTCTCTCTCTCTCTCTCTCTCTCTCTCTCTCTCTCTCTCTCTCTCTCTCTCTCTCTCTCTCTCTCTCTCTCTCTCTCTCTCTCTTTCTCGCTCAATTCAATTCAAAGGTGTCACGTATACTCCCTCTCTGGCCTCTAGGTCACCAGGCTGCTCTTTATTACGCACACTTGTCACCATGGTTACGCACACCAGCGCCTCATCAGACTCACCTGGACTCCCATCACCTTCCTGATTACCTCCCCTATATATGTCACTCCCTTTGGTTCCTTCTCTAGGTGTTATTGATTATGTTACTCTGTCCCTGTCTGTACCCTACTGTAGTTTTGGTTCATGTGTTATTCATCATTAAATGCACTCCCTGTGCTTGCTTCCCCACTCCCAGGGCACGTTGTTACAAAAGGGCTTTATTGGCATGGGAAACATTATGTTTACATTGCCAAAGCATGTGAAATAGATAATAAACAAAAGTGAAATAAACATTCAGAAATTACACTCAAAAGTTTCAAAGGAATAGAGACATTTCAAATGTCATATTATGGTGATGTACAGTGTTGTCACTGGTTGCTCTTTTCTTGTGGCAACAGCTCACAAATCTTGCTGCTGTGATGGCACACTGTGGTATTTCACCAAATAGATATGGGAGTTTATCAAGATTACATTTGTTTTCAAATTCTTTGAGTCTGTGTAATCTGAGGGAAATATGTGTCTCTAATATGATCATACATTTGGCAGGCAGTAAGGAAGTGCAGTTTAGTTTCCACTTCATTTTGTGGGCAGTGTGCACATAGCCTGTCTTCTCTTGAGAGCCAGGTCTGCCTACGGCGGCCTCTCAATAGCAAGGCTATGCTCACTGAGTCTGTATATAGTCAAAGCTTTCCTTAAATTTGGGTCAGTCACAGTGGTCAGGTATTCTGCCACTGTGTACTCTCTGTTTAGGGCCAAATAGCATTCTAGTTTGCTCTGTTTTTTTTGTTAATTCTTTCCAATGTGTAGTAATTAGTAATTATCTTTTTGTTTTTTCATGATTTGGTTAGGTCTAATTGTGTTCCTGTCCTGGGGCTCTGTGGGGTCTGTTTGTGTTTGTGAAGAGAGCCCCAGGACCAGCTTGCTTAGGGGACTCTTCTCCAGGTTAATCTCTCTGTAGGTGATGGCTTTGTTATGGAAGGTTTGGGAATCACTTCCTTTTAGGTGGTTGTAGAATTTAACAGCTCTTTTCTGGATTTTGATAATTAGCGGGTATCATCCTAATTCTGCTCTGCATGCATTATTTGGTGTTTTATGATGTACACATATGATGTTTTTGCAGAATTCTGCATGCAATTTTATGTTCCTTTTGATGGCGTAGAAGGCCCTTCTTGCCTTGTCTCTCAGATTGTTCACAGCTTTGTGGAAGTTATGATGTTGATGTTTAGGTCGAGGTATATGTAGTGTTTTGTGTGCTCTATGGCAACGGTGTCTAGATGGAATTTGTATTTGTGATCCTGGCAACTGGACCTTTTTGGAACAACATTATTTCTCTATCTCTCTCTCTGTCTCTCTCTCTCTCTCTCTCTCTCTCTCTCTCTCTCTCTCTCTCTCTCTCTCTCTCTCTCTCTCTCTCTCTCTCTCTCTCTCTCTCTCTTTCTCTTTCTCTCTCTC
The DNA here is from genome assembly GCA_031479575.1 of Coregonus ussuriensis. Classification (NCBI taxonomy): domain Eukaryota; kingdom Metazoa; phylum Chordata; class Actinopteri; order Salmoniformes; family Salmonidae; genus Coregonus; species Coregonus ussuriensis. The sequence goes on along the minus strand of CM062473.1, from coordinate 104,896,885 downwards.
CCTTTCTCCTCTCTCTCCTCTCTCTCTCTCTCTCTCTCTCTCTCTCTCTCTCTCTCTCTGTGTCTCTTTCTCTCTCTCCCTTTCTCTCCTCTCTCTCTCTCTCTCTCTCTCTCTCTCTCTCTCTCTCTCTCTCTCTCTCCCTTTCTCTCCTCTCTCTCCTCTCTCTCTCTCTCAATTCAATTCAATTCAATTTCAATTTAAGGGCTTTATTGGCATGGGAAACGTGTGTTAACATTGCCAAAGCAAGTGAAGTAGATAGTAAACAAAAGTGAAATAAACAATAAATATTAACAGTAAACATTACACTCAGAAGTTTCAAAAGAATAAAGACATTTCAAATGTCATATTATGTATATATACAGTGTTGGAACAATGTGCAAATAGTTAAAGTTCTCTGTCTCTCTCTCTCTCTCTGTGTCTCTCTCTCTGTGTCTCTCTCTCTGTGTCTCTCTGTGTCTCTCTCTCTCTCTCTCTCTCTCTCTCTCTCTCTCTCTCTCTCTCTCTCTCTCTCTCTCTCTGTCTCTCTGTCTCTCTGTCTCTCTCTCTCTGTCTATCTGTCTCTCTCTCTCTGTCTCTCTCTCTTTCAGCTCTCTGGTTCTCACAGTCCAGTACTATTTTTACACTCCCATTCACTCTGCTTGGACAGGCCACAGACACCCTACTGGTTAACAGGATATGATCTAAATAGTTTCTCTTCCTGCCCATTGGACACTGAGTCTGCTGAGTCTGAGTCAGGGCTACACAGTAACTACATCCCAAATTACAACCAATTACCTGTATATTTGGAAAAATCTCAAATATATTTTGAGTTGTTTAATTTTTTTTTGGTTACTACATGATTCCATATGTGTTATTTCATAGTTTTGATGTATTCACTATTATTCTACAATGTAGAAAATAGTAAAAAAAATAAAGAAAAACCCTTGAATGATTTGGTGTGTCCAAACTTTTGATTGGTAGTGTATGTGGGGATGCAGCCAATGACCAAGACCAAAGATCTCTCTCTGCTAACCATTGGCCAAACACTTTATGTACTGCAGTACAGACAGGAAGTGAAGCATCAGGCTTAACCTTCACAACATAACTATGATAGAGGAAACTGTGTGGTTCAATGAATAAAAGGCATGGTTTTCACATTAAGCCCCATGTTAGTGTACTTTAATATCCAACAGTATTACCTTTTCATCATAATAATGTGAAGGACGCAACTTACCTCACCCTTCAACAGCACACACCATTTCACACATTAGATTAGCTCATGTTTTTTTTCCATATAATATTTATTCCCATGCTGTCTACCATCTCCACCCTGGTGTGGGAACAGTATAAATCATCTCTGTTCAGAGTGGAGGAGATGTGGTGAAAGACATGATGTTGTGTGTGTGTCTGTGTGTGTTTGGTTGTGTGTGTGTGTGTGGTTGTGTTTGTGTGGTGAGAAGAGGAGGCGGCGAGGGTAGAGAGAGAGAGAGAGATAATATGCAGCGTTGGGCTCCAGCCAGATACTCGCTCTCTCCCAGCTAGGACTGTTACCACAGGGTATTCTTCTCATACCCAACCTCACTTCCCTCCCAGGTCTGTGGGTGTCTCTATATATTATACTGTCTATAGAGTGTTTTCAGAACAACACCGTGTCTCACTACACACACACACACATAGTCAGTCGTGAATATTTTATATGGGCTTCACAGGGTTTCAGTGTGGAATCCTCTGTAGAGTTGTTAATCTTAACCCGTCTTACTGTCCGTTCTGTCTGAGCATCTCAGAGCCACAGACTGAAACAGAGGGAAGCATAGAGGACAGAGGAGGAGGACTAGAGAAGAGGAGGACTAGAGAAGAGGAGGACTAGAGAAGAGGAGGACTATAGAAGAGGAGGACTAGAGAAGAGGAGGACTAGAGAAGAGGAGGACTAGAGAAGAGGAGGACTAGAGAAGAGGAGGACTAGAGAAGAGGAGGACTAGAGAAGAGGAGGACTAGAGAAGAGGAGGACTAGAGAAGAGGAGGACTAGAGAAGAGGAGGACTAGACCATCACTAAGGGGATGTGTTGAATAGGAAGCAGAATCAGGCTGAGTTGGGTTTTTACTCACTGGCTGCAGTTGGTCTGTTGTTTTAATGAAACAGGAGATTTCAGGCCCTCTGGCCTGCAGTAACTAATCTCATATCCTGCCTGTCTGTCTGTCTGTCTGTCTGTCTGTCTGTCTGTCTGTCTGTCTGTCTGTCTGTCTGTCTGTCTGTCTGTCTGTCTGTCTGTCTGTCTGTCTGTCTGTCTGTCTGTCTGTCTGTCTACCCGTCTGTCTGTCTGTCTGTCTACCTGTCTGAGGAGTAGCGTTGTGTGTGTGCTCCTGAGCTCCAATCCATAGCTCTGTGTCTGGTTAGACCAGAGCAAAAAGGCTGCTTGACACAGGGCGCTTCCTCACTCGGCCTGTGTGTGAGTGTGTGTGTGCGTGTGAGTGTGCGTGTGCGTGTGCGTGTGCGTGTGTCATTGTGTTTGCCCAGCTGAGTGTTCTTTCCTCTGCCTTTGATGAGTCGATGGGTTTTCACTTGTTCTGCAGGGCTGTCATTTCCTCTGTATTGGCTATTGGTCTATGATGTGTGGGTCCACTTGGCCATGTTGGCTCAACCACTAAACACTATTTAGATTTCTCCACTCTGAATAATGTCATTGATACAGTACCTGTAGTCTATGCCATCTATCTGAAGAGGACATTGATACAGTACCTGTAGTCTATGCCATCTATCTGAAGAGGACATTGAGACAGTACCTGTAGTCTATGCCATCTATCTGAAGAGGACATTGAGACAGTACCTGTAGTCTATGCCATCTATCTGAAGAGGACAGAAAAGAGAGGGAGAGAGGAACCCTGAAAGAAAGATTTGGCTGAAAGAGTAGTTTGGCTCTCTATGAAACATTTCAGATATTTGATTATAGCTGCTACTCTGTTTATTATCTATGCATAGTCACTTTAACTCTACCCACATGTACATATTACCTCAATTACCTTGACTAACCGGTGCCCCGGCACATTGACTCTGTACCGGTACCCCCCCCGTATATAGCCTCCCTACTGTTATTTTATTTTACTGCTGCTCTTTAATTATTTGCTATTTTTTATTTTTTACTTAACACTTTTTATTTTATTTTCTTAAAACTGCATTGTTGGTTAAGGGCTTGTAAGTAAGCATTTCACTGTAAGGTCTACACCTGTTGTATTCGGCGCATGTGGCAAATAACATTTGATTTGATTTGACTAACGAAATCACCTTCATCTCCCTGTAGCCTACAGCATTACTCTTTGTCTGTGTCCCAAACGTCACCCTATTCACTATATACTCCCCTGTAGCTCAGTTGATGTAGAGCATGGCGTTTGCAACGACAGGGTTGTGGGTTCGTAAAAATGTAATGCACTACTTTTGACCAGGACCAAATGCATAGGGTTCCCTAAATAGGGAATAGGCTGCCGTTTGGGACACGGACTTTCTCTCTCTCATACATTTATCTTCTGCAACGTGTGGACGGCTCAGCGGGGACCGAAGCCTTATTCTCATCTGATTCTAGAAGCAGAAAGTACATATGGCTGCATTTGGTTCCTCCTGAAGCATTTATTAACATTCAGCCTGGCGGTTTTCACCCAGGACTCTCGCCGTCCTTCCCTCAGGTATCCTGGAAATACCATTAATCAGAATAAGGCCTGGCAGTTCCCAAATGGCGCCCTATTCCCTTAGTTTATTACAATGTGCCCTGGTCAAAAGTAGTGCACTACGTAGGGAAGAGTGTGCCACGTGAGACTCAACCTAAGGCTCTTACTGTACTATTCTCCTCTGACAGTGAAGAATAGGAGAGGCAGGCAGACGCTAGACTAGACGCTAGACGCTAGACGCTTGCTAGGCTGTTACGGTTTAGTAGCTCTTTTCTCATCAAAGTGTTGTCATTTAGAGAGGGCCTGTTTGTTGTGTTCATTAGCTATCCTGAAGTGTTATTATCAACAGTAAACCCACGTATCTATATTACTGCAGCTTAGTAAGTGTTGGGCAGGGAGACAGTATATCATATGGCTCTAGCAATGCTATGATGCACTGACTGTATTGGTAGTCACTATGGATACAAGCTTCTGCTAAGTGGCATGTATGGAGAATATATAGAGTATTGAGAATCCACAGCCCTGATACTCTCATCTACAGGGTGCTGTTGAGGCTCTCATCTCAGTTCACTGGTAGAATGGATACAGTGTGTGTGTCAATAATGACTTCCTCTGTTGTGGTTGACTGCCTACTCAGCCTCCCTTCCACAGTAACACAGCTCTCTGCTGGACTGATGCTCAGCCTCCCCTCCACAGTAACACAGCTCTCTGCTGGACTGATGCTCAGCCTCCCCTCCACAGTACCACAGCTCTCTGCTGGACTGATGTTCAGCCTCCCCTCCACTGTACCACAGCTCTCTGCTGGACTGATGCTCAGCCTCCCCTCCACAGTAACACAGCTCTCTGCTGGACTGATGTTCAGCCTCCCCTCCACAGTACCACAGCTCTCTGCTGGACTGATGCTCAGCCTCCCCTCCACTGTAACACAGCTCTCTGCTGGACTGATGCTCAGCCTCCCCTCCACAGTACCACAGCTCTCTGCTGGACTGATGCTCAGCCTCCCCTCCACAGTAACACAGCTCTCTGCTGGACTGATGTTCAGCCTCCCCTCCACAGTACCACAGCTCTCTGCTGGACTGATGCTCAGCCTCCCCTCCACTGTAACACAGCTCTCTGCTGGACTGATGCTCAGCCTCCCCTCCACAGTAACACAGCTCTCTGCTGGACTGATGCTCAGCCTCACCTCCACAGTAACACAGCTCTCTGCTGGACTGATGCTCAGCCTCACCTCCACAGTACCACAGCTCTCTGCTGGACTGATGTTCAGCCTCCCCTCCACAGTACCACAGCTCTCTGCTGGACTGATGCTCAGCCTCCCCTCCACTGTAACACAGCTCTCTGCTGGACTGATGCTCAGCCTCCCCTCCACTGTAACACAGCTCTCTGCTGGACTGATGCTCAGCCTCCCCTCCACAGTAACACAGCTCTCTGCTGGACTGATGCTCAGCCTCCCCTCCACTGTAACACAGCTCTCTGCTGGACTGATGCTCAGCCTCCCCTCCACAGTAACACAGCTCTCTGCTGGACTGATGCTCAGCCTCCCCTCCACAGTAACACAGCTCTCTGCTGGACTGATGCTCAGCCTCCCCTCCACAGTAACACAGCTCTCTGCTGGACTGATGCTCAGCCTCACCTCCACAGTAACACAGCTCTCTGCTGGACTGATGCTCAGCCTCACCTCCACTGTAACACAGCTCTCTGATGGACTGATGCTCAGCCTCCCCTCCACAGTAACACAGCTCTCTGCTGGACTGATGCTCAGCCTCCCCTCCACAGTAACACAGCTCTCTGCTGGACTGATGCTCAGCCTCCCCTCCACAGTAACACAGCTCTCTGCTGGACTGATGCTCAGCCTCCCCTCCACAGTACCACAGCTCTCTGCTGGACTGATGCTCAGCCTCCCCTCCACTGTAACACAGCTCTCTGCTGGACTGATGCTCAGCCTCCCCTCCACAGTAACACAGCTCTCTGCTGGACTGATGCTCAGCCTCCCCTCCACAGTAACACAGCTCTCTGCTGGACTGATGCTCAGCCTCCCCTCCACAGTACCACAGCTCTCTGCTGGACTGATGCTCAGCCTCCCCTCCACTGTAACACAGCTCTCTGCTGGACTGATGCTCAGCCTCCCCTCCACAGTAACACAGCTCTCTGCTGGACTGATGCTCAGTCTCCCCTCCACAGTACCACAGCTCTCTGCTGGACTGATGCTCAGCCTCCCCTCCACTGTAACACAGCTCTCTGCTGGACTGATGCTCAGCATCCCCTCCACAGTAACACAGCTCTCTGCTGGACTGATGCTCAGCCTCCCCTCCACAGTACCACAGCTCTCTGCTGGACTAATGCTCAGCCTCCCCTCCACAGTACCACAGCTCTCTGCTGGACTGATGCTCAGCCTCCCCTCCACAGTAACACAGCTCTCTGCTGGACTAATGCTCAGCCTCCCCTCCACAGTACCACAGCTCTCTGCTGGACTGATGCTCAGCCTCCCCTCCACAGTAACACAGCTCTCTGCTGGACTGATGTTTAGACCAGATAGATATCCTGTTTCCTGCTGGCTGATACAAGATGGATGAAGTCATGTGACATCCTTGCGACGATCAGTTAATATAACATATGAGAGCAGTACAATACTGTATGCTCCTATTCCATTGGCTGGCTGTGTGTCAGCTCCTATTCCATTGGCTGGCTGTGTGTCAGCTCCTATTCCATTGGCTGGCTGTGTGTCAGTTCACCAACTTAGAGTATGTACAGTGGGGAAAAAAAGTATTTAGTCAGCCACCAATTGTGCAAGTTCTCCCACTTAAAAAGATGAGAGAGGCCTTTAATTTTCATCATAGGTACACATCAACCATGACAGACAAAATGAGAAAAAAAATCCAGAAAATCACATTATAGGATTTTTAATGAATTTATTTGCAAATTATGGTGGAAAATAAGTATTTGGTCACCTACAAACAAACAAGATTTCTGGCTCTCACAGACCTGTAACTTCTTCTTTAAGAGGCTCCTCTGTCCTCCACTCGTTACCTGTATTAATGGCACCTGTTTTAACTTGTTATCAGTATAAAAGACACCTGTCCACAACCTCAAACAGTCACACTCCAAACTCCACTATGGCCAAGACCAAAGAGCTGTCAAAGGACACCAGAAACAAAATTGTAGACCTGCACCAGGCTGGGAAGACTGAATCTGCAATAGGTAAGCAGCTTGGTTTGAAGAAATCAACTTTGGGAGCAATTATTAGGAAATGGAAGACATACAAGACCACTGATAATCTCCCTCGATCTGGGACTCCACGCAAGATCTCACCCCGTGGGGTCAAAATGATCACAAAAATCCCAGAACCACACGGGGGGACCTAGTGAATGACCTGCAGAGAGCTGGGACCAAAGTAACAAAGCCTACCATCAGTAACACACTACGCCGCCAGGGACTCAAATCCTGCAGTGCAAGACGTGTCCCCCTGCTTAAGCCAGTACATGTCCAGGCCCGTCTGAAGTTTGCTAGAGTGCATTTGGATGATCCAGAAGAGGATTGGGAGAATGTCATATGGTCAGATGAAACCAAAACAGAACTTTTTGGTAAAAACTCAACTTGTCGTGTTTGGAGGACAAAGAATGCTGAGTTGCATCCAAAGAACACCATACCTACTGTGTAGCATGGGGGTGGAAACATCATGCTTTGGGGCTGTTTTTCTGCAAAGGGACCAGGGCGACTGATCCGTGTAAAGGAAAAAATGAATGGGGCCATGTATCGTGAGATTTTGAGTGAAAACCTCCTTCCATCAGCAAGGGCATTGAAGATGAAACGTGGCTGGGTCTTTCAGCATGACAATGATCCCAAACACACCGCCCGGGCAACAAAGGAGTGGCTTCGTAAGAAGCATTTCAAGGTCCTGGAGTGGCCTAGCCAGTCTCCAGATCTCAACCCCATAGAAAATCTTTGGAGGGAGTTGAAAGTCTGTGTTGCCCAGCGACAGCCCCAAAACATCACTGCTCTAGAGGAGATCTGCATGGAGGAATGGGCCAAAATACCAGCAACAGTGTGTGAAAACCTTGTAAAGACTTACAGAAAACGTTTGACCTGTGTCATTGCCAACAAAGGGTATATAACAAACTATTGAGAAACTTTTGTTATTGACCAAATACTTATTTTCCACCATAATTTGCAAATAAATTCATTAAAAATCCTACAATGTGATTTTTTTGAATTTTTTTCCTCATTTTGTCTGTCATAGTTGACGTGTACCTATGATGAAAATTACAGGCCTCTCTCATCTTTTTAAGTGGGAGAACTTGCACAATTGGTGGCTGACTAAATACTTTTTTCCCCCACTGTAGGTCTGTGATCTACGTCTGGATAGATGTCATGCCACTGCCATCTGATTAACTCAGCTAATAACGCTGTAGTCCTCCTGAGAGAGAGAGAGAGAGTCTTTTAATACATGCACCACGTCATCATGGCCTTGATGACCAAGGCTGCATCCCAAATCGCACCCTATCTTTATATAGTGTACTGCTTTTGACCAGAGCCCTGGCGGATAGGGTGCCATTTGGGTCGCACATCCTAGGACTACACACAGACACACACACACACACACACACACACACACACACACACACACACAGCCCAACAGAACACACGCTGTGAGGAGGCTTGCTTGGTGACCCCTGTAATGGGATCTGGGCTTGTTCCACACACGTAAAGGGACAGAACTAGATTTAACAGAGAGAAAGTCTCCCAGTCAGCAGTCAGTGTTCTGTCTCTCATCTGCTGTTTAAAGGTTACATAGTTCTGTCTCTCCTCTGTTCTGATCTCAGCCTGTTTTATGTAGCAGCATTTTTTTCACACCTTCAATATGCCCCCTCTACCTCTTGGACAGGTCTGGAGAGCTAAACGTATTTTACTCCAGATATCACTGCTGCTGTCATGGACATCTTAAAGACACTATCATTATCCAAGATGTCATAAAGCAGATGCTGGGAGTCTGATACGTACTGTGATATGTATTTGCGATTCTCATGATTCTGTATGCATTGTGTTTCAATACTGCGGTTTTTATTGCGATTTGATGTTCCAAACCTTTTTTCTCACTGCAGTATATGTCTGCTGCAGAGAGACAAGAGAGGGCATGAGAAAACACGTTTGGATCAGTCAGGAAAAAGTGCTGAAAACATGTTGGCTCACTATTTCAAAAAGAACATGGAGAACCAGCGCTGGTACAGCCGACTAGCGCTAGCTAACGCTACCAACAGTAGCAAAAATCAACGCAAAAAATAAATACTTGGAGTCGAATATCGATATATCGTCCAAAAATAATATTGCGACATGTAACTATAGATTCCACCCCATCACTACTACATATCTCCCATCAGAGACAGCCAATGTCTATGGTAACAGGACCTAGAGAAGAGGCCCACTAGCACCAGTACCCTCCCTCCCCTACTCAGCTAGCCAACAGACTAGACCGTCACCATAGCAACCACGGAAACTCGGAACGCACGAGCGTTCTCTCTCAGATTCTTTGCCTTGCACAGTGTTCATTCCAGGTAGATAAATTGTACTCCCCCCTTTTCTCACACCCCACCACCACAGCATTCTCCCTGTTCTCCCCCACGCCTGCTCTGCTCTGCTCTCCATGTTCCTCTCTCATGTATTGAAGCTAGATATCCCCTTAGGGTTTTAAGAGATGATATTACCTGGCATATCACACAGCCACGGTCTCTCCATATAGATGGTCTATGTTTGTGTTTGTGTGTGCGTGTGTGTATGTTGTGTTTGTTTGTGTATGTGTGTCTGTATGTATGTGTTTTTGTGTATGAGTCTGTGTGTATGTGTGTTTGTGTATGTGTATGTGTGTGTGTGTGTTTGTGTGTGTGTGTGTGTGTGTGTGCGTGTGTGTATGTGTTTGTTTGTGTATGTGTGTCTGTATGTATGTGTGTTTGTGTATGAGTCTGTGTGTATGTGTGTTTGTGTATGTGTATGTGTGTGTTTGTTTGTTTGTGTGTGTGTGTGTGTGTGTGTGTGTGTGTGTGTGTGTGTGTGTGTGTGTGTGTGTGTGTGTGTGTGTGTGTGTGTGTGTGTGTGTGTGTGTGTGTGTGTGTGTTTGTGTATGTGTATGTGTGTGTGTGTTTGTTTGTGTGTGTGTGTGTATGAGTCTGTGTGTATGTGTGTTTGTGTATGTGTATGTGTGTGTGTGTGTTTGTGTGTGTGTGTGCGTGTGTGTATGTGTTTGTTTGTGTATGTGTGTCTGTATGTATGTGTGTTTGTGTATGAGTCTGTGTGTATGTGTGTTTGTGTATGTGTATGTGTGTGTTTGTTTGTTTGTGTGTGTGTGTGTGTGTGTGTGTGTGTGTGTGTGTGTCTGTATGTATGTGTGTTTGTGTATGAGTCTGTGTGTGTGTGTGTGTGTGTGTGTGTGTGTGTGTGTGTGTTCTTCATACAGGAGGGTCATTTTAAAAACCAACATCTCAAACCTGATAGAAGTTGATTTTGGTTCATGGAGTCTGTTTCAGTCAGTAAAAGTATTCAGCTGCACGTCTAACTATCTGGGATCAAGCTAAATATGGTGGTAATGTAGCTTAGTGGGTAAGAGCGTTGTGCCAGTAACCGAAAGGTCGCTGGTTCTAATCCCCGAGCCAACTAGGTGAAAAGTCTGTCGATGTGCCCTTGAGCAAGGCACTTAACCCTAATTGCTCCTGTAAGTCGCTCTGGATAAGAGCGTCTGCTAAATGACAAAAAAAAAAAAAAAAAAAAAAAAAATGATTCATACATACTAACTGAGACCCAAATCTGGGATGGAATTATGCTATTTTTAATGACTCGTCTATTTGGGCCAGCCGCATATTTGAGAATTGAAGAAGTAAGACGTACCAGCATATGAGGAGAATTAGTAGTGATGGATGTGAAGGCTTCATCCACATGACAGATAATATTCTACATGCCTACTTCTTTTGGAGCTTTTGTTAGACACCACTTGGGTCCTTTTATGAAACTGCTCTACTTTATCTATCACCACTGGGTTTCTTCTCAATCTCCTTTTAATTCATATTCTTTCTCTTTCACGGAGCTGTATGGATTCAACCGCACAGTACAGCTTCAAAGAAGGGTTCAATTCCCACAGAGACATATGACACAGTCATGGGATCATCACACACCAGGCACCACATTCCCCTTTAGGGGGGGGGGGGGTAGTCTTCCCTTGCTAAAATGTCCCAGAAGGGTTCAATGGCTCTCTTCATGTACAGTATATGATGGCCTTTAAAATTGTTCTATTTAGAACGGCAAAGAACCCTTGTTGTTAGCAGTGTGTTGCCTGTTTACTGTGGCTTCCATTAGGAACCCCCTCCCTCCATCTCTCTCCTCCTCTCCCTCTACCTTCTCGCCTTGTTTTCCTATAAAACCCACATCATGAAATGTCTGACACACTCTCCTCTTTCTCTCCCTCTCCTTCTCTCTATTCCTGTAATAAAGGTGTTGAGCATCCCTTTAAGAGCCTCCTCTAATAAAGGTGTTGAGCATCCCTTTAAGAGCCGTGTGTGCAGTGTGGATATAGTGTGAACCTGCCTGGAGAGCTGGATGTGGAGCAGTGAGAGTGTCGCTGCCCGGCTCTCTCCTGGACAGAGGGACACAGAGACATCGGCTACCCGCTGAGCCTCTCTCCTACCTGGGCGGTGAGGCTGGACCTCCACCCTTCCCCTAGCTGAGGACCAAGGGAGCCCTCTAGAGAACCACAGGAGACCTCAAAGCAATGTGACCACTGACTGAACCAAGCCAGGACCAAACAGGCTGTTATGGATCTGAGAAGAAGACACAGAAGAAACAGCATGCTATGAATCCCTGCTTGTCCAGGTACAGTACATAACATCCCCTCTAAACCCTGGCTAGAATAGAGATTTTTAAAGCGAACCTCTAACCTTGGTGGCAGTCTGTTGTTTTTATAGAATTGTCATGCCATGTTTGGCTTGACAGTGACAATGGAGTAAGCGAAACACACAGACAGATCTGGGACCAGGCTAGCAAACGTCCATTGTGCTACCAATAGTGTCTGAATATCTCTTCATCTTAAGCTACACTCTACAAAGTAAACTACATAATCTGGAACTTGGTGAGTTAGTGCTGATCTAGCCTCATTCCCCATAGTTATCTCTCTGCATAGTGGGAACACTACTGTATCACCATGGTTACCAAGGCTAGTGGTCAGATAGTTACCTCTGCATAGTGGGAACACTACTGTATCACCATGGTTACCAAGGCTAGTGGTCAGATAGTTATCTCTCTGCATAGTGGGAACACTACTGTATCACCATGGTTACCAAGGCTAGTGGTCAGATAGTTATCTCTCTGCATAGTGGGAACACTACTGTATCACCATGGTTACCAAGGCTAGTGGTCAGATAGTTATCTCTCTGCATAGTGGGAACACTACTGTATCACCATGGTTACCAAGGCTAGTGGTCAGATAGTTACCTCTCTGCATAGTGGGAACACTACTGTATCACCATGGTTACCAAGGCTAGTGGTCAGATAGTTACCTCTCTGCATAGTGGGAACACTACTGTATCACCATGGTTACCAAGGCTAGTGGTCAGATAGTTACCTCTCTGCATAGTGGGAACACTACTGTATCACCATGGTTACCAAGGCTAGTGGTCAGATAGTTATCTCTCTGCATAGTGGGAACACTACTGTATCACCATGGTTACCAAGGCTAGTGGTCAGATAGTTATCTCTCTGCATAGTGGGAACACTACTGTATCACCATGGTTACCAAGGCTAGTGGTCAGATAGTTATCTCTCTGCATAGTGGGAACACTACTGTATCACCATGGTTACCAAGGCTAGTGATCAGACAGTTCCTTATACTGGAGTTTCCTTGGTCTTTATAGAGAAAACTGACAGTACAGTAAATGGCTGACAGAATACAGAGAACAGTTACTGTAGTGTTATTGCTGTAACCATAGAAATAGATTAGATTTATATTTCTGCCTCCCGAGTGGCGCAGCGGTCTAAGGCACTACATCGCAGTGCTTGAGGAGTCACTACAGACCCGGGTTCGATCCCAGGCTGTGTCACAGCCGGCTGTGACCGGGAGACCCATGAGGCGTGCTCACAGCGTCGTCCGGGTTAGGGGAGGGTTTGGCTGGCCGGGATTTCCTTGTCCCATCGCGCTCTAGCGACTCCTTGTGGTGGGCCGGGTGCCTGCAAGCTGACTTCGGTCGCCAGCTGGACGGTGTTTCCTCCGACACATTGGTGTGGCTGGCTTCCGTGTCAAGAAGCAGTGCGGCTTGGCAGGGTAGTGTTTCGGAGGACGCATGGCTCTCGACCTTCGCCTCTCCCGAGTCCGTAGTGGAGTTGCAGCGATGGGACAAGACTGTAACTACCAATTATATCACGAAAAAGGGGTAAAATATGTATATTTCTATGGTTGAAACCTCAGGTGAGTGTCAATTCGGTCATAATGACACCAACCACACTATTCCAGATAGTTAAAGTCATAATGATACCAACTATACTATTCCAGATAGTTAAAGTCATAATGATACCAACTATACTATTCCAGATAGTTAAAGTCATAATGATACCAACTATACTATTCCAGATAGTTAAAGTCATAATGATACCAACTATACTATTCCAGATAGTTAAAGTCATAACGATACCAACTATACTATTCCAGATAGTTAAAGTCATAATGATATCAACTATACTATTCCAGATAGTTAAAGTCATAATGATACCAACTATACTATTCCAGATAGTTAAAGTCATAACGACACCAACTATACTATTCCAGATAATTTAGTCATAATGATACCAACTATACTATTCCAGATAATTTAGTCATAATGATACCAACTATACTATTCCAGATAATTTAGTCATAACGATACCAACTATACTATTCCAGATAATTTAGTCACAATGATACCAACTATACTATTCCAGATAGTTAAAGTCATAACGATACCAACTGTACTATTCCAGATAGTTAGTCATAACGATACCAACTATACCATTCCAGATAGTTAAAGTCATAATGATACCAACTATACTATTCCAGATTGTTAAAGTCATAATGACACCAACTATACTATTCCAGATAGTTAAAGTCATAATGATACCAACTATACTATTCCATATAGTTAGTCATAATGATACCAGCTATACTATTCCAGATAGTTAAAGTCATAACGATACCAACTATACTATTCCAGATAATTTAGTCATAATGATACCAACTATACTATTCCAGATAGTTAAAGTCATAACGATACCAACTATACTATTCCAGATAATTTAGTCATAATGATACCAACTATAATATTCCAGATAATTTAGTCATAATGATACCAACTATACTATTCCAGATAATTTAGTCGTAACGATACCAACTATACTATTCCAGATAATTTAGTCATAATGATACCAACTATACTATTCCAGATAGTTAAAGTCATAACGATACCAACTATACTATTCCAGATAATTTAGTCATAATGATACCAACTATAATATTCCAGATAATTTAGTCATAATGATACCAACTATACTATTCCAGATAATTTAGTCGTAACGATACCAACTATACTATTCCAGATAATTTAGTCATAATGATACCAACTATACTATTCCAGATAGTTAAAGTCATAATGATATCAACTATACTATTCCAGATAGTTAAAGTCATAATGATATCAACTATACTATTCCAGATAGTTAAAGTCATAGTGATACCAACTATACTATTCCAGACAGTTAAAGTCATAATGATATCAACTATACTATTCCAGATAGTTAAAGTCATAATGATACCAACTATACTATTCCAGATAATTTAGTCGTAACGATACCAACTATACTATTCCAGATAATTTAGTCATAATGATACCAACTATACTATTCCAGATAGTTAAAGTCATAATGATACCAACTATACTATTCCAGATAGTTAAAGTCATAATGATACCAACTATACTATTCCAGATAGTTAGAGTCATAACGATACCAACTATACTATTCCAGATAATTTAGTCATAATGATACCAACTATAATATTCCAGATAATTTAGTCATAATGATACCAACTATACTATTCCAGATAATTTAGTCATAACGATACCAACTATACTATTCCAGATAATTTAGTCATAATGATACCAACTATACTATTCCAGATAGTTAAAGTAATAATGATACCAACTATACTATTCCAGATAGTTAAAGTCATAATGATACCAACTATACTATTCCAGATAGTTAAAGTCATAATGATACCAACTATACTATTCCAGATAGTTAAAGTCATAACGACACCAACTATACTATTACAGATAGTTAAAGTCATAATGATACCAACTATACTATTCCAGATAGTTAAAGTCATAATGATATCAACAATACTATTCCAGATAGTTAAAGTCATAATGATTTCAACTATACTATTCCAGATAGTTAAAGTCATAATGATATCAACTATACTATTACAGATAGTTAGTCATAACGATACCAACTATACTATTCCAGATAATTTAGTCATAATGATACCAACTATACTATTCCAGATAGTTAAAGTCATAATGATATCAACTATACTATTCCAGATAGTTAAAGTCATAATTATATCAACTATACTATTCCAGATAGTTAAAGTCATAATGATATCAACTATACTATTCCAGATAGTTAAAGTCATAATGATATCAACTATACTATTCCAGATAGTTAAAGTCATAATGATACCAACTATACTTTTCCAGATAGTTAAAGTCATAATGATATCAACTATACTATTCCAGATAGTTAAAGTCATAACGATACCAACTATACTATTCCAGATAGTTAAAGTCATAATGATATCAACTATACTATTCCAGATAGTTAAATTCATAATGATATCAACTATACTATTCCAGATAGTTAAAGTCATAGTGATACCAACTATACTATTCCAGACAGTTAAAGTCATAATGATATCAACTATACTATTCCAGATAGTTAAAGTCATAATGATACCAACTATACTATTCCAGATAATTTAGTCGTAACGATACCAACTATACTATTCCAGATAATTTAGTCATAATGATACCAACTATACTATTCCAGATAGTTAAAGTCATAATGATACCAACTATACTATTCCAGATAGTTAAAGTCATAATGATACCAACTATACTATTCCAGATAGTTAAAGTCATAACGATACCAACTATACTATTCCAGATAATTTAGTCATAATGATACCAACTATAATATTCCAGATAATTTAGTCATAATGATACCAACTATACTATTCCAGATAATTTAGTCATAACGATACCAACTATACTATTCCAGATAATTTAGTCATAATGATACCAACTATACTATTCCAGATAGTTAAAGTCATAACGATACCAACTATACTATTCCAGATAGATAAAGTCATAATGATACCAACTATACTATTCCAGATAGTTGATTGAGAACATATGAGATTAAATAACTTGTGTTTTTGTACTTAATCATTTATAAGAACATGTGTAATAAGTATACATTTGAATATTGGCTTCCTATTTACATACCCAGTACATTTCCAGTTCGCTGACATTTTGTGACATTTAACGGGTTTACAGACTGATCTGCCTCACATCAATCATAATATTAAACATGTCTGTCAGGAACATGGCGGTCGGGGAGTGAAGTGGAAATGAAATGTAATTGATTCTGCAGAACAGATCAAGGTTCTGCATTAGATTAGACACACTGCCTTAAATGGATTTCATCCCAATGTTGTTTTCCAATTTGTCTCACCTCAGTGTGTTTTTGTGTGTGTGTTTGTTTTGTGTGTGTGTGTGTGTGTGTGTGTGTGTGTGTGTTTGTTTGGTGTGTGTGTGTTTGTTTTGTGTGTGTGTGTGTGTTTGTTTTGTGTGTGTGTGTGTTTGTGTGTGTAGTTGGTAGAGCATGGCGTTTGTAACGCCAGGGCTGTGGGTATTGTTTCCCATGGGGGGCCAGTATAAAAATGTATGCACTCACACTAACTGTAAGTCGCTCTGTATAAGAGCGTCTGCTAAATGACTAAAATGTAAAATATAAATGTAAATGTTTGATGTGTGTGTGTGTGTCTCTCTCTCTCTCTCTGTCTCTCTCTCTGTCTCTCTCTGTCTCTCTCTCTCTCTCTCTCTCTCTCTCTCTCTCTCTCTCTCTCTCTCTCTCTCTCTCTCTCTCTCTCTGTGTGTGTGTGTGCTTTCTGGCGTGTGTGTGTGTGTTAATGGTCCCAGGCTTCATCATATTGAGGTCACCCGAGCTGAACCAGTTTGCTAGGCTGTTTGTGTAATATACCATGCTACAGACTGGGGACCTGGTCTCCTCACATGGACTGTGTAATATCCCACTGATATTACAATGGAGAGAGAGAGGGACGATGGGGGGGGGGGGGGGAGAAGAGACAGACAGGGACACTGACAGAGACACAGACAGGGACAGGGACACAGACAGGGACACAGACAGGGACACAGACAGGGACACAGACAGGGACAGAGACAGGGACACAGACAGGGACACAGACAGGGACAGAGACAGGGACACAGACAGGGACACAGACAGGGACAGAGACAGGGACACAGACAGGGACACAGACAGGGACAGAGACAGGGACACAGACAGGGACACAGACAGGGACAGAGACAGGGACACAGACAGGGACACAGACAGGGACAGAGACAGGGACACAGACAGGGACAGAGACAGGGACACAGACAGGGACACAGACAGGGACACAGACAGGGACACAGACAGGGACAGAGACAGGGACACAGACAGGGACAGAGACAGGGACACAGACAGGGACAGAGACAGGGACACAGACAGGGACACAGACAGGGACACAGACAGGGACACAGACAGGGACAGAGACAGGGACACAGACAGGGACAGAGACAGGGACACAGACAGGGACAGAGACAGGGACACAGACAGGGACAGAGACAGGGACACAGACAGGGACACAGACAGGGACAGAGACAGGGACAGAGACAGGGACAGAGACAGGGACAGAGACAGGGACAGAGACAGGGACAGAGAC
>CM062473.1:104864184-104874184 GCA_031479575.1 Coregonus ussuriensis | reverse complement strand
AGAACATCAGGCGGTGTTTTATGATAGCGGACGGTGTTTTATGATAGCGGAACATCAGGCGGTGTTTTATGATAGCGGAACATCAGGCGGTGTTTTATGATAGCGGAACATCAGGCGGTGTTTTATGATAGCGGAACATCAGGCGGTGTTTTATGATAGCAGAACATCAGGCAGTGTTTTATGATAGCAGAACATCAGGCGTTGTTTTATGATAGCAGAACATCAGGCGGTGTTTTATGATAGCGGAACATCAATGCGGTGTTTTATGATAGCAGAACATCAGGCGGTGTTT
Organism: Coregonus ussuriensis; assembly: GCA_031479575.1. Taxonomy (NCBI): domain Eukaryota; kingdom Metazoa; phylum Chordata; class Actinopteri; order Salmoniformes; family Salmonidae; genus Coregonus; species Coregonus ussuriensis. The sequence goes on along the minus strand of CM062473.1, from coordinate 104,873,892 downwards.
TATGATAGCAGAACATCAGGCGGTGTTTTATGATAGCAGAACATCAGGCGGTGTTTTATGATAGCAGAACATCAGGCGTTGTTTTATGATAGCAGAATATCAGGCGGTGTTTTATGATAGCGGAACATCAGGCGGTGTTGCTGTTGAGATCCGTAGTGCAGCAGCCTCTCTCTATGACAACAAGCTGCAGTTCTGTTCTGTTGGATCTCAGCTATTCAGGGACATAATGTCAGACATACACACACACACACACACACACACGCACACACACACACACACACACACACACACACATACACACACTCACACTCACACTCACACATACACACTCACACACATACACACACTCACACACATACACACAAACACACACACTCACACTCACACTCACACTCACACTCACACATACTCACACATACACACACTCACACACACACACACACACACACACACACACACACACACACACACACACACACACACACACACACACACACACACACACACACACACACACACACACACACATACATACATACATACATACATACATACATACATACACACACACCCACCCAGAGAGAGAGAGAAGATGTGATCCTTTAGCACAGTATTTTACCTCTCACATTATCCGTCCAGCTGAGATATGGTAGTAGAGAGAGAGACTAGATGACAGAGATTTGCTCTATCCAGTGAAAGCTGAGCATTTTGTGATAACTGTCCACAAGGGTCCATTTTATCTGGGTGACTGACTAACATTCGCTTTTTATTTGACATGGGTGCTTTAGTGGTTAGTGGGGTCAAATATACGTTTCTCTCACAGCTTTTCTGACAAGACCCAGGCTGATGTCTGAGGGGAAAAGCTGTCTGATAACCCTCTCCTTCAGGATGTGATGCGTACAGCAGGAAAAGCTGTCTGATAACCCTCTCCTTCAGGATGTGATGCGTACAGCAGGAAAAGCTGTCTGATAACCCTCTCCTTCAGGATGTGATGCGTACAGCAGGAAAAGCTGCCTGATAACCCTCTCCTTCAGGATGTGATGCGTACAGCAGGAAAAGCTGCCTGATAACCCTCTCCTTCAGGATGTGATGCGTACAGCAGGAAAAGCTGCCTGATAAGCCTCTTCCTCTCCTTCAGGATGTGATGCGTACAGCAGGAAAAGCTGCCTGATAACCCTCTCCTTCAGGATGTGATGCGTACAGCAGGAAAAGCTGCCTGATAAGCCTCTTCCTCTCCTTCAGGATGTGATGCGTACAGCAGGAAAAGCTGCCTGATAACCCTCTCCTTCAGGATGTGATGCGTACAGCAGGAAAAGCTGCCTGATAAGCCTCTTCCTCTCCTTCAGGATGTGATGCGTACAGCAGGAAAAGCTGCCTGATAACCCTCTCCTTCAGGATGTGATGCGTACAGCAGGAAAAGCTGCCTGATAACCCTCTCCTTCAGGATGTGATGCGTACAGCAGGAAAAGCTGTCTGATAACCCTCTCCTTCAGGATGTGATGCGTACAGCAGGAAAAGCTGTCTGATAAGCCTCTTCCTCTACTTCAGGATGTGATGCGTACAGCAGGAAAAGCTGTCTGATAACCCTCTCCTTCAGGATGTGATGCGTACAGCAGGAAAAGCTGTCTGATAAGCCTCTTCCTCTCCTTCAGGATGTGATGCGTACAGCAGGAAAAGCTGTCTGATAACCCTCTCCTTCAGGATGTGATGCGTACAGCAGGAAAAGCTGTCTGATAACCCTCTCCTTCAGGATGTGATGCGTGCAGCAGGAAAAGCTGCCTGATAACCCTCTCCTTCAGGATGTGATGCGTGCAGCAGGAAAAGCTGCCTGATAAGCCTCTCCTTCAGGATGTGATGCGTACAGCAGGAAAAGCTGCCTGATAACCCTCTCCTTCAGGATGTGATGCGTACAGCAGGAAAAGCTGCCTGATAACCCTCTCCTTCAGGATGTGATGCGTACAGCAGGAAAAGCTGTCTGATAACCCTCTCCTTCAGGATGTGATGCGTACAGCAGGAAAAGCTGTCTGATAACCCTCTCCTTCAGGATGTGATGCGTACAGCAGGAAAAGCTGCCTGATAACCCTCTCCTTCAGGATGTGATGCGTACAGCAGGAAAAGCTGTCTGATAACCCTCTCCTTCAGGATGTGATGCGTACAGCAGGAAAAGCTGCCTGATAAGCCTCTCCTTCAGGATGTGATGCGTACAGCAGGAAAAGCTGTCTGATAACCCTCTCCTTCAGGATGTGATGCGTACAGCAGGAAAAGCTGTCTGATAAGCCTCTTCCTCTCCTTCAGGATGTGATGCGTACAGCAGGAAAAGCTGCCTGATAACCCTCTCCTTCAGGATGTGATGCGTACAGCAGGAAAAGCTGCCTGATAACCCTCTCCTTCAGGATGTGATGCGTACAGCAGGAAAAGCTGTCTGATAACCCTCTCCTTCAGGATGTGATGCGTACAGCAGGAAAAGCTGTCTGATAACCCTCTCCTTCAGGATGTGATGCGTACAGCAGGAAAAGCTGCCTGATAACCCTCTCCTTCAGGATGTGATGCGTACAGCAGGAAAAGCTGCCTGATAAGCCTCTTCCTCTCCTTCAGGATGTGATGCGTACAGCAGGAAAAGCTGCCTGATAAGCCTCTCCTTCAGGATGTGATGCGTACAGCAGGAAAAGCTGCCTGATAACCCTCTCCTTCAGGATGTGATGCGTACAGCAGGAAAAGCTGCCTGATAAGCCTCTTCCTCTCCTTCAGGATGTGATGCGTACAGCAGGAAAAGCTGTCTGATAACCCTCTCCTTCAGGATGTGATGCGTACAGCAGGAAAAGCTGCCTGATAACCCTCTCCTTCAGGATGTGATGCGTACAGCAGGAAAAGCTGCCTGATAACCCTCTCCTTCAGGATGTGATGCGTACAGCAGGAAAAGCTGCCTGATAACCCTCTCCTTCAGGATGTGATGCGTACAGCAGGAAAAGCTGCCTGATAACCCTCTCCTTCAGGATGTGATGCGTACAGCAGGAAAAGCTGCCTGATAAGCCTCTTCCTCTCCTTCAGGATGTGATGCGTACAGCAGGAAAAGCTGTCTGATAAGCCTCTCCTTCAGGATGTGATGCGTACAGCAGGAAAAGCTGCCTGATAACCCTCTCCTTCAGGATGTGATGCGTACAGCAGGAAAAGCTGCCTGATAAGCCTCTTCCTCTCCTTCAGGATGTGATGCGTACAGCAGGAAAAGCTGTCTGATAAGCCTCTTCCTCTCCTTCAGGATGTGATGCGTACAGCAGGAAAAGCTGCCTGATAACCCTCTCCTTCAGGATGTGATGCGTACAGCAGGAAAAGCTGTCTGATAACCCTCTCCTTCAGGATGTGATGCGTACAGCAGGAAAAGCTGTCTGATAACCCTCTCCTTCAGGATGTGATGCGTACAGCAGGAAAAGCTGTCTGATAAGCCTCTTCCTCTCCTTCAGGATGTGATGCGTACAGCAGGAAAAGCTGCCTGATAACCCTCTCCTTCAGGATGTGATGCGTACAGCAGGAAAAGCTGTCTGATAACCCTCTCCTTCAGGATGTGATGCGTACAGCAGGAAAAGCTGCCTGATAACCTCTCCTTCAGGATGTGATGCGTACAGCAGGAAAAGCTGCCTGATAACCCTCTCCTTCAGGATGTGATGCGTACAGCAGGAAAAGCTGCCTGATAAGCCCTCTCCTTCAGGATGTGATGCGTACAGCAGGAAAAGCTGCCTGATAACCCTCTCCTTCAGGATGTGATGCGTACAGCAGGAAAAGCTGTCTGATAACCTCTCTCCTTCAGGATGTGATGCGTACAGCAGGAAAAGCTGTCTGATAACCCTCTCCTTCAGGATGTGATGCGTACAGCAGGAAAAGCTGTCTGATAACCCTCTCCTTCAGGATGTGATGCGTACAGCAGGAAAAGCTGTCTGATAAGCCTCTTCCTCTCCTTCAGGATGTGATGCGTACAGCAGGAAAAGCTGCCTGATAACCCTCTCCTTCAGGATGTGATGCGTACAGCAGGAAAAGCTGTCTGATAACCCTCTCCTTCAGGATGTGATGCGTACAGCAGGAAAAGCTGCCTGATAACCCTCTCCTTCAGGATGTGATGCGTACAGCAGGAAAAGCTGCCTGATAAGCCTCTCCTTCAGGATGTGATGCGTACAGCAGGAAAAGCTGCCTGATAAGCCTCTCCTTCAGGATGTGATGCGTACAGCAGGAAAAGCTGTCTGATAAGCCCTCTCCTTCAGGATGTGATGCGTACAGCAGGAAAAGCTGCCTGATAAGCCTCTTCCTCTCCTTCAGGATGTGATGCGTACAGCAGGAAAAGCTGTCTGATAACCCTCTCCTTCAGGATGTGATGCGTACAGCAGGAAAAGCTGTCTGATAACCCTCTCCTTCAGGATGTGATGCGTACAGCAGGAAAAGCTGTCTGATAACCCTCTCCTTCAGGATGTGATGCGTACAGCAGGAAAAGCTGTCTGATAAGCCTCTCCCTCTCCTTCAGGATGTGATGCGTACAGCAGGAAAAGCTGTCTGATAACCCTCTCCTTCAGGATGTGATGCGTACAGCAGGAAAAGCTGTCTGATAACCCTCTCCTTCAGGATGTGATGCGTACAGCAGGAAAAGCTGCCTGATAACCCTCTCCTTCAGGATGTGATGCGTACAGCAGGAAAAGCTGTCTGATAACCCTCTCCTTCAGGATGTGATGCGTACAGCAGGAAAAGCTGTCTGATAACCCTCTCCTTCAGGATGTGATGCGTACAGCAGGAAAAGCTGCCTGATAAGCCTCTTCCTCTCCTTCAGGATGTGATGCGTACAGCAGGAAAAGCTGTCTGATAAGCCTCTCCTTCAGGATGTGATGCGTACAGCAGGAAAAGCTGTCTGATAACCCTCTCCTTCAGGATGTGATGCGTACAGCAGGAAAAGCTGTCTGATAACCCTCTCCTTCAGGATGTGATGCGTACAGCAGGAAAAGCTGTCTGATAAGCCTCTCCTTCAGGATGTGATGCGTACAGCAGGAAAAGCTGTCTGATAAGCCTCTTCCTCTACTTCAGGATGTGATGCGTACAGCAGGAAAAGCTGTCTGATAACCCTCTCCTTCAGGATGTGATGCGTACAGCAGGAAAAGCTGTCTGATAACCCTCTCCTTCAGGATGTGATGCGTACAGCAGGAAAAGCTGTCTGATAACCCTCTCCTTCAGGATGTGATGCGTACAGCAGGAAAAGCTGTCTGATAAGCCTCTTCCTCTACTTCAGGATGTGATGCGTACAGCAGGAAAAGCTGTCTGATAACCCTCTCCTTCAGGATGTGATGCGTACAGCAGGAAAAGCTGTCTGATAAGCCTCTTCCTCTCCTTCAGGATGTGATGCGTACAGCAGGAAAAGCTGTCTGATAAGCCTCTCCTTCAGGATGTGATGCGTACAGCAGGAAAAGCTGTCTGATAAGCCTCTTCCTCTACTTCAGGATGTGATGCGTACAGCAGGAAAAGCTGTCTGATAACCCTCTCCTTCAGGATGTGATGCGTACAGCAGGAAAAGCTGTCTGATAAGCCTCTTCCTCTCCTTCAGGATGTGATGCGTACAGCAGGAAAAGCTGTCTGATAAGCCTCTCCTTCAGGATGTGATGCGTACAGCAGGAAAAGCTGTCTGATAACCCTCTTCCTCTACTTCAGGATGTGATGCGTACAGCAGGAAAAGCTGTCTGATAAGCCTCTCCTTCAGGATGTGATGCGTACAGCAGGAAAAGCTGCCTGATAACCCTCTCCTTCAGGATGTGATGCGTACAGCAGGAAAAGCTGCCTGATAACCCTCTCCTTCAGGATGTGATGCGTACAGCAGGAAAAGCTGTCTGATAAGCCTCTTCCTCTCCTTCAGGATGTGATGCGTACAGCAGGAAAAGCTGCCTGATAAGCCTCTCCTTCAGGATGTGATGCGTACAGCAGGAAAAGCTGCCTGATAACCCTCTCCTTCAGGATGTGATGCGTACAGCAGGAAAAGCTGCCTGATAACCCTCTCCTTCAGGATGTGATGCGTACAGCAGGAAAAGCTGCCTGATAACCCTCTCCTTCAGGATGTGATGCGTACAGCAGGAAAAGCTGCCTGATAACCCTCTCCTTCAGGATGTGATGCGTACAGCAGGAAAAGCTGTCTGATAACCCTCTTTCTCTCCTTCAGGATGTGATGCGTACAGCAGGAAAAGCTGCCTGATAACCCTCTCCTTCAGGATGTGATGCGTACAGCAGGAAAAGCTGCCTGATAACCCTCTCCTTCAGGATGTGATGCGTGCAGCGGGACACACGTTCTAATCTATCACAGCAAATTATTTCAATGATCTGGTTATTGGAAGAAGAGGAGGGGGCGGAGTGTGTGTGTGTGTTTTTTTGTGTGTGTGTTTTTGTGTGTGTGTGTGTGTGTGTGTGTGTTTTTGTGTGTGTGTGTGTGTGTGTGTGTGTCTATCATGGAGATGTTCTATTTGTTCCCATTGAGCTGGAAGCCTGATGCCTGCAGAGCCATGGTGACACACACATACACACACACACACACACACACACACACACACACACACACACACACACACACACACACACACACACACACACACACACACACACACACACACACACACACATATACACATACACATACATACATACACACACACACACACACACACACACACACACACACACACATACACACACACACACATACATACACACACACACACACACACACACGCGCACACACACATACACACACACAATCTTGTACAGCTAACCTTGTGGGGACAATTCAGTTCCATTGAAAATACTATTTTCCCTAACCCTAACCCTAACCCTAACCTTAACCCAAAAACCTAACTTTAACCCTTTACCTAACCCCAGCTCCGAAACCTAACCCTAAAACTATCCCTATCTCCTAACCCTAACCCTAAACCTAATTCTAAGCCCTACCACTAATTGTAACCTTAACCATCCACTCCCTAGAAACAGCATGTGACCTTGTGAGGACCAACACGATGTCCCCAGTTGGTCATGTTTCTCTCGGTTTACTGTTCTGCTCTATAGTATAGTTAAACACACCCTCACTCAGTCACTGAGCCTGGAGCCATAGGGCCAAGGTCACACCCAGCGCTACAGTCCCTGTGTCCCAAATGGTGCCCTATTCCCTATATAGGGAATGAGCCCAATGGGCCCTGATAAAAAAAGTAGTCCACTACATAGTGAATAGGGTGCTATTTGTGATTTAATCAGTATCACAGCAGCTCCCAGGGAAGGCATGAGTTGATTCATGATGACACTCCAGTGGGACGCAGGAGGAACACAGATTGGTGAGAAAGAGAGAGAGATAGAGGGAGAGATAGAGAGAGAGAGAGGGAGAGAGGGAGGGAGAGAGGGAGGGAGGGAGGGAGGGAGGGAGGGAGAGAGGGAGGGAGAGAGGGAGGGAGGGAGGGAGGGAGGGAGAGAGAGAGAGAGAGAGAGAGAGAGAGAGAGAGAGAGAGAGAGAGAGAGAGAGAGAGCGAGAGAGAGAGAGAGAGAGAGAGAGAGAGAGAGAGAGAGAGAGAGAGAGAGAGAGAGAGAGAGAGAGAGAGAGAGAGAGAGAGAGAGAGAGAGAGAGAGAGAGAGAGAGAGAGAGATGTTCCCCAGTGAGTCCAGGTGTGCTCTCCTCTCCGTTCTCCCCTAAAGGCTGGGTACTGAGGGGAAGCCAGTGAGTCCAGGTGTGCTCTCCTCTCCGTTCTCCCCTAAAGGCTGGGTACTGAGGGGAAGCCAGTGAGTCCAGGTGTGCTCTCCTCTCCGTTCTCCCCTAAAGGCTGGGTACTGAGGGGAAGCCAGTGAGTCCAGGTGTGCTCTCCTCTCCGTTCTCCCCTAAAGGCTGGGTACTGAGGGGAAACCAGTGAGTCCAGGTGTGCTCTCCTCTCCGTTCTCCCCTAAAGGCTGGGTACTGAGGGGAAGCCAGTGAGTCCAGGTGTGCTCTCCTCTCCGTTCTCCCCTAAAGGCTGGGTACTGAGGGGAAGCCAGTGAGTCCAGGTGTGCTCTCCTCTCCGTTCTCCCCTAAAGGCTGGGTACTGAGGGGAAGCCAGTGAGTCCAGGTGTGCTCTCCTCTCCGTTCTCCCCTAAAGGCTGGGTACTGAGGAAAAGCCAGTGAGTCCAGGTGTGCTCTCCTCTCCGTTCTCCCCTAAAGGCTGGGCACTGAGGAAAAGCCAGTGAGTCCAGGTGTGCTCTCCTCTCCTCTCCGTTCTCCCCTAAAGGCTGGGTACTGAGGAAAAGCCAGTGAGTCCAGGTGGGCTCTCCTCTCCGTTCTCCCCTAAAGGCTGGGTACTGAGGGGAAGCCAGTGAGTCCAGGTGGGCTCTCCTCTCCGTTCTCCCCTAAAGGCTGGGTACTGAGGGGAAGCCAGTGAGTCCAGGTGGGCTCTCCTCTCCGTTCTCCCCTAAAGGCTGGGTACTGAGGGGAAGCCAGTGAGTCCAGGTGGGCTCTCCTCTCCGTTCTCCCCTAAAGGCTGGGTACTGAGGGGAAGCCAGTGAGTCCAGGTGTGCTCTCCTCTCCGTTCTCCCCTAAAGGCTGGGTACTGAGGGGAAGCCAGTGAGTCCAGGTGGGCTCTCCTCTCCGTTCTCCCCTAAAGGCTGGGTACTGAGGGGAAGCCAGTGAGTCCAGGTGGGCTCTCCTCTCCGTTCTCCCCTAAAGGCTGGGTACTGAGGGGAAGCCAGTGAGTCCAGGTGTGCTCTCCTCTCCGTTCTCCCCTAAAGGCTGGGTACTGAGGGGAAGCCAGTGAGTCCAGGTGGGCTCTCCTCTCCGTTCTCCCCTAAAGGCTGGGTACTGAGGAAAAGCCAGTGAGTCCAGGTGGGCTCTCCTCTCCGTTCTCCCCTAAAGGCTGGGGACTGAGGGGAAGCCAGTGAGTCCAGGTGGGCTCTCCTCTCCGTTCTCCCCTAAAGGCTGGGTACTGAGGGGAAGCCAGTGAGTCCAGGTGTGCTCTCCTCTCCGTTCTCCCCTAAAGGCTGGGTACTGAGGGGAAGCCAGTGAGTCCAGGTGGGCTCTCCTCTCCGTTCTCCCCTAAAGGCTGGGTACTGAGGGGAATAGACGGACTGGAGGAGAACAACAACCACACACTAAGAAAGAGAGGAAATAATCAAATAAACATTTATAGTCAACAAGTATAAATGGTGGTCCTCTGTAGCTCAGCTGGTAGAGCATGGTGCTTGTAACGCCAGGGAAGTGGGTTCGATCCCAGGGACCACCCATACCAAAAAATATATATATATATAAAAATACATACAATTTATGCAAGCATGACTGTAAGTCGCTTTGGATAAAAGTGTCTGCTAAATGGCATATTAAGTATCTACGACAAGTAACTCTATAATGAGACTCCCCCCCTCTCTCTCTCTCTCTCTCTCTCTCCCTCTCTCTCTCTCTCTCTCTCACAGGTTTCTATATCTAAAAGGCCTGCTCAGCTCGAGGATACATTCATTTAGTGTTGCAGTTTGTCCCACAGCAGGAGAAGCCAGTCAGTGGGCCTATCTAGTGTTCTGTTCATTCAGCCTCTCCCTGAAATACCCTCTCCAGTTGAGTTATTCAAGGAGACAGAGTCTGCCTCTCCCTGAAATACCCTCTCCAGTTGAGTTATTCAAGGAGACAGAGTCTGCCTCTCCCTGAAATACCCTCTCCAGTTGAGTTATTCAAGGAGACAGAGTCTGCCTCTCCCTGAA
>CM062473.1:104846684-104859184 GCA_031479575.1 Coregonus ussuriensis | reverse complement strand
TCTCCTCTGTTGTCCTCTGTTGTCCTCTGTTGTCCTCTGGCCTCCTCTGTTCCTCTCTGGCCTCCTCTGTTCTCCTCTGTTGTCCTCTGTTGTCCTCTGGCCTCCTCTGTTGTCCTCTGTTGTCCTCTGGCCTCCTCTGTTGTCCTCTGTTGTCCTCTGTTGTCCTCTGGTCTCCTCTGGTCTCCTCTGTTGTCCTCTGTTCTCCTCTGCCCTCCTCTGTTCTCCTCTGTTCTCCTCTGGCCTCCTCTGTTCTCCTCTGTTCTCCTCTGTTCTCCTCTGTTCTCCTCTGTTCTCCTCTGGTCATCTGTATGGTTACAGGGACACTGCGGCACACAGCAGCAGGGATCAGTGTTAACTTAATTTACTACACCATGCTGCTGGGTTGTCACTGCATCTGCTCACACACACCTGCCTAGCCTGAGTGTGGGACTCTTGAGGGGAGGAGAGGGGAGGGCAGGAGAGGAGATGGCAGGGCAGGAGAGGGCAGGGCAGGAGAGGGGAGGAGAGGGCAGGAGAGGGGAGGGCAGGAGAGGGAAGGAGAGTGGAGGGCAGGAGAGGAGATGGCAGGGCAGGAGAGGGCAGGGCAGGAGAGGGGAGGAGAGGGGAGAAGAGGGCAGGAGAGGGGAGGGCAGGAGAGGGCAGGAGAGTGGAGGGCAGGAGAGGAGAGGGCAGGGCAGGAGAGGAGAGGGCAGGGCAGGAGAAGGGAGGAGAGGGGAGGAGAGGGCAGGAGAGGGGAGGAGAGGAGAGGGGAGAAGAGGGCAGGAGAGGGGAGGGCAGGAGAGGACAGCCTCCTCTGGCCTCCTCTGTTCTCCTCTCTTCTCCTCTGTTCTCCTCTGTTCTCCTCTGTTGTCCTCTGTTGTCCTCTGGCCTCTTCTGGCCTCTTCTGTTCTCCTCTGGCCTCCTCTGTTCTCCTCTGTTGTCCTCTGTTGTCCTCTGGCCTCCTCTGTTCTCCTCTGTTGTCCTCTGGCCTCCTCTGTTGTCCTCTGTTGACCTCTGGCCTCCTCTGTTGTCCTATGTTGTCCTCTGTTGTTCTCTGTTCTCCTCTGGCCTCCTCTGGTCTCCTCTGGCCTCCTCTGTTGTCCTCTGTTGTCCTCTGGCCTCCTCTGTTGTCCTATGTTGTCCTCTGTTGTTCTCTGTTCTCCTCTGGCCTCCTCTGGTCTCCTCTGGTCTCCTCTGGCCTCCTCTGTTGTCCTCTGTTGTCCTCTGGCCTCCTCTGTTGTCCTATGTTGTCCTCTGTTGTTCTCTGTTCTCCTCTGGCCTCCTCTGGCCTCCTCTGGTCTCCTCTGGTCTCCTCTGTTGTCCTCTGTTGTCCTCTCTTCTCCTCTGTTCTCCTCTGTTCTCCTCTGTTGTCCTCTGTTGTCCTCTGGCCTCTTCTGGCCTCTTCTGTTCTCCTCTGGCCTCCTCTGTTCTCCTCTGTTGTCCTCTGTTGTCCTCTGGCCTCCTCTGTTCTCCTCTGTTGTCCTCTGGCCTCCTCTGTTCTCCTCTGTTGTCCTCTGTTGTCCTCCTCTGTTCTCCTCTGTTGTCCTCTGTTGTCCTCTGTTGTCCTCTGGCCTCCTCTGTTCCTCTCTGGCCTCCTCTGTTCTCCTCTGTTGTCCTCTGTTGTCCTCTGGCCTCCTCTGTTGTCCTCTGTTGTCCTCTGGCCTCCTCTGTTGTCCTCTGTTGTCCTCTGTTGTCCTCTGGTCTCCTCTGGTCTCCTCTGTTGTCCTCTGTTCTCCTCTGCCCTCCTCTGTTCTCCTCTGGCCTCCTCTGTTCTCCTCTGTTCTCCTCTGTTCTCCTCTGTTCTCCTCTGTTCTCCTCTGGTCATCTGTATGGTTACAGGGACACTGCGGCACACAGCAGCAGGGATCAGTGTTAACTTAATTTACTACACCATGCTGCTGGGTTGTCACTGCATCTGCTCACACACACCTGCCTAGCCTGAGTGTGGGACTCTTGAGGGGAGGAGAGGGGAGGGCAGGAGAGGAGATGGCAGGGCAGGAGAGGGCAGGGCAGGAGAGGGGAGGAGAGGGCAGGAGAGGGGAGGGCAGGAGAGGGAAGGAGAGTGGAGGGCAGGAGAGGAGATGGCAGGGCAGGAGAGGGCAGGGCAGGAGAGGGGAGGAGAGGGGAGAAGAGGGCAGGAGAGGGGAGGGCAGGAGAGGGCAGGAGAGTGGAGGGCAGGAGAGGAGAGGGCAGGGCAGGAGAGGAGAGGGCAGGGCAGGAGAAGGGAGGAGAGGGGAGGAGAGGGCAGGAGAGGGGAGGAGAGGAGAGGGGAGAAGAGGGCAGGAGAGGGGAGGGCAGGAGAGGACAGCCTCCTCTGGCCTCCTCTGTTCTCCTCTCTTCTCCTCTGTTCTCCTCTGTTCTCCTCTGTTGTCCTCTGTTGTCCTCTGGCCTCTTCTGGCCTCCTCTGTTCTCCTCTGGCCTCCTCTGTTCTCCTCTGTTGTCCTCTGGCCTCCTCTGTTCTCCTCTGGCCTCCTCTGTTCTCCTCTGTTGTCATCTGTTGTCCTCTGGCCTCCTCTGTTCTCCTCTGTCCTCCTCTGTTCTCCTCTGTTGTCCTCTGTTGTCCTCTGGCCTCCTCTGTTCTCCTCTGTTGTCCTCTGTTGTCCTCTGTTGTCCTCTGGCCTCCTCTGTTCTCCTCTGGCCTCCTCTGTTCTCCTCTGTTGTCCTCTGTTGTCCTCTGGCCTCCTCTGTTCTCCTCTGTTGTCCTCTGGCCTCCTCTGTTGTCCTCTGTTGTCCTCTGGCCTCCTCTGTTGTCCTCTGTTGTCCTCTGTTGTCCTCTGTTGTCCTCTGTTCTCCTCTGGCCTCCTCTGGTCTCCTCTGGTCTCCTCTGTTGTCCTCTGTTGTCCTCTGGCCTCCTCTGTTCTCCTCTGGCCTCCTCTGTTCTCCTCTGTTGTCCTCTGTTGTCCTCTGGCCTCCTCTGTTCTCCTCTGTTGTCCTCTGGCCTCCTCTGTTCTCCTCTGTTCTCCTCTGGCCTCCTCTGTTCTCCTCTGTTGTCCTCTGGCCTCCTCTGTTGTCCTCTGTTGTCCTCTGGCCTCCTCTGTTCTCCTCTGTTGTCCTCTGTTGTCCTCTGTTGTCCTCTGGCCTCCTCTGTTCCTCTCTGGCCTCCTCTGTTCTCCTCTGTTGTCCTCTGGCCTCCTCTGTTCTCCTCTGTTGTCCTCTGTTGTCCTCTGTTGTCCTCTGGCCTCCTCTGTTCCTCTCTGGCCTCCTCTGTTCTCCTCTGTTGTCCTCTGTTGTCCTCTGGCCTCCTCTGTTGTCCTCTGTTGTCCTCTGGCCTCCTCTGTTGTCCTCTGTTGTCCTCTGTTGTCCTCTGGTCTCCTCTGGTCTCCTCTGTTGTCCTCTGTTCTCCTCTGGCCTCCTCTGTTCTCCTCTGGCCTCCTCTGTTCTCCTCTGTTCTCCTCTGTTCTCCTCTGTTCTCCTCTGGTCATCTGTATGGTTACAGGGACACTGCGGCACACAGCAGCAGGGATCAGTGTTAACTTAATTTACTACACCATGCTGCTGGGTTGTCACTGCATCTGCTCACACACACCTGCCTAGCCTGAGTGTGGGACTCTTGAAACGTCTTATAGCTTACTGTTATTTGTCCTAGTGAGCTTTATTCAGACCTATAGCTTCAGTCCTAGGTTACAGTACTGTTATTTGTCCTAGTGAGCTTTATTCAGACCTATAGCTTCAGTCCTAGGTTACAGTACTGTTATTTGTCCTAGTGAGCTTTATTCAGACCTATAGCTTCAGTCCTAGGTTACAGTACATTCCTTGTCAATAGACGGACACCCTCTGACTTAGAGTCCTGTACGGGCATGAATTTTAATCCCGAGCCCTACCCATGCTCGCGACGTTCAGGCCCTACCCTACCCAGGCCTGATTGGCCAAATTTAAGGCCCTGCCCGGAACCCGAAATCAGAAATTACTTCCTTCGTTCGTATCCATTAGCTGCTTGTCTCTGTGTTTCTCACACTGCATGCTCTGCTGCTAGTCCCGTGATGCATTTCATTACGCCGTACGTCATCTTCACAGCGTCTCGCCCCGCTCCTGAATGGACAAGTGTAGTGTTTGTAACTCGAGATGGAGGAGAGCCTGCATCTCGTCAGAGATCACATTTATTTTGGGTGACTTTTTCATTCAAGACAGGATCAATATATCGTTTCAGCTGATAATAAAACGTGTTTTGTTTATTTACTTTTTCCTCGACTTGTTTCTGTCTTTATAGCGAGTCAAGCTAGCTATCTTACACTGCAGAGAAGCTAGCCAGCTAGCTAGCTAAAAGCTTACCACTGTAGCTAATAACATGTTGTATCATTATGAGGTTAGGAGTTTAGCATGGTGTATCATTATGAGGATAGGAGTTTAGCATGGTGCATCATTATGAGGATAGGAGTTTAGCATGGTGTATCATTATGAGGATAGGAGTTTAGCATGGTGTATCATTATGAGGATATGAGTTTAGCATGGTGTATCATTATGAGGATAGGAGTTTAGCATGGTGCATCATTATGAGGATAGGAGTTTAGCATGGTGTATCATTATGAGGATAGGAGTTTAGCATGGTGCATCATTATGAGGATAGGAGTTTAGCATGGTGTATCATTATGAGGATAGGAGTTTAGCATGGTGTATCATTATGAGGATAGGAGTTTAGCATGGGGTATCATTATGAGGATAGGAGTTTAGCACGGTGTATCATTATGAGGAAAGGGGTTTAGCATGGTGTATCATTATGAGGATAGGGATTTAGCATGGTGTATCATTATGAGGATAGGAGTTTAGCATGGTGTATCATTATGAGGATAGGGATTTAGCATGGTGTATGATTATGAGGATATGAGTTTAGCATGGTGTATCATTATGAGGATAGGAGTTTAGCATGGTGTATCATTATGAGGTTAGGAGTTTAGCATGGTGTATCATTATGAGGATAGGAGTTTAGCATGGTGTATCATTATGAGGATAGGAGTTTAGCATGGTGTATCGTTATGAGGATAGGAGTTTAGCATGGTGTATCAATATGAGGATAGGAATTTAGCATGGTGTATCATTATGAGGTTAGGAGTTTAGCATGGTGTATCATTATGAGGATAGGAGTTTAGCATGGTGTATCATTATGAGGTTAGGAGTTTAGCATGGTGTATCATTATGAGGTTAGGAGTTTAGCATGGTGTATCATTATGAGGATAGGAGTTTAGCATGGTGTATCGTTATGAGGTTAGGAGTTTAGCATGGTGTATCATTATGAGGATAGGAGTTTAGCATGGTGTATAGTCCGGGTTTGGCCGGTGTTGACCGTCATTGTAAATAAGAATTTGTTCTTAACTGACTTGCCTAGTTAAATAAAGGTTAAATAAATGACGAGGATAGGACTAGCATAGTGATAGTGGTGATGGTGGTGGAGCAGTGTTTATCATGGGGGTGGAGCAGTGTTTATCATGGTGGTGGACCAGTGTTTATCATGGGGGTGGAGCAGTGTTTATCATGGGGGTGGAGCAGTGTTTATCATGGGGGTTGAGCAGTGTTTTTCATGGGGGTGGAGCAGTGTTTATCATGGGGGTGGAGCAGTGTTTATCATGGGGGTGGAGCAGTGTTTATCATGGGGGTGGAGCAGTGTTTATCATGGGGGTGGAGCAGTGTTTATCATGGGGGTGGAGCAGTGTTTATCATGGGGGTGGTGGAGGAGCAGTGTTTATCATGGGGGTGGTGGAGGAGCAGTGTTTATCATGGGGGTGGTGGAGCAGTGTTTATCATGGGGGTGGAGCAGTGTTTATCATGGGGGTGGAGTAGTGTTTATCATGGGGGTGGTGGAGGAGCAGTGTTTATCATGGGGGTGGAGCAGTGTTTATCATGGGGGTGGTGGAGGAGCAGTGTTTATCATGGGGGTGGAGGAGGAGCAGTGTTTATCATGGGGTGGTGAGGAGCAGTGTTTATCATGGGGGTGGTGGAGGAGCAGTGTTTATCATGGGGGTGGAGCAGTGTTTATCATGGGGGTGGGGGTGGAGCAGTGTTTATCATGGGGGTGGTGGAGGAGCAGTGTTTATCATGGGGGTGGAGCAGTGTTTATCATGGGGGTGGAGGAGGAGCAGTGTTTATCATGGGGGTGGGGGTGGAGCAGTGTTTATCATGGGGGTGGTGGAGGAGCAGTGTTTATCATGGGGGTGGAGCAGTGTTTATCATGGGGGTGGGGGTGGAGCAGTGTTTATCATGGGGGTGGTGGAGGAGCAGTGTTTATCATGGGGGTGGAGCAGTGTTTATCATGGGGGTGGTGGAGGAGCAGTGTTTATCATGGGGGTGGAGCAGTGTTTATCATGGGGGTGGAGCAGTGTTTATCATGGTGGTGGAGCAGTGTTTATCATGGGGGTGGAGCAGTGTTTATCATGAGGGTGGTGGAGGAGCAGTGTTTATCATGGGGGTGGAGCAGTGTTTATCATGGGGGTGGAGCAGTGTTTATCATGGGGGTGGAGCAGTGTTTATCATGGGGGTGGAGCAGTGTTTATCATGGGGGTGGAGCAGTGTTTATCATGGGGGTGGAGCAGTGTTTATCATGGGGGTGGAGCAGTGTTTATCATGGGGGTGGAGCAGTGTTTATCATGGGGGTGGAGCAGTGTTTATCATGGTGGTGGAGCAGTGTTTATCATGGGGGTGGAGCAGTGTTTATCATGGGGGTGGAGCAGTGTTTATCATGGGGGTGGTGGAGGAGCAGTGTTTATCATGGGGGTGGAGCAGTGTTTATCATGGGGGTGGTGATATCAGCTGGGACTCCAGGCTGTGGCGGTGTTCTCCCTCCCTATTCTACAGTGACTTATCTTAGGGATGGCTACTGATAGCTTTCCCAGTCCCCTCTCGCAAAATGATCTGCCCCAGCCAGCCAATGCTCTGGTATACAGCCAGCCAGCCAGCCAGCCAATGCTCTGGTACACAGCCAGCCAGCCAATGCTCTGGTATACAGCGTCAGCCAACCAATGCTCTGGTATACAGCCAGCCAGCCAGCCAATGCTCTGGTATACAGCCAGCCAGCCAGCCAGCCAATGCTCTGGTATACAGCCAGCCAGCCAGCCAGCCAGCCAGCCAGCCAGCCAATGCTCTGGTATACAGCCAGCCAGCCAGCCAGCCAATGCTCTGGTATACAGCCAGCCAGCCAGCCAGCCAATGCTCTGGTATACAGCCAGTCAGCCAGCCAGCCAATGCTCTGGTATACAGCCAGCCAGCCAGCCAATGCTCTGGTATACAGCCAGTCAGCCAGCCAGCCAATGCTCTGGTATACAGCCAGCCAGCCAGCCAGCCAATGCTCTGGTATACAGCCAGCCAGCCAGCCAGCCAGCCAGCCAATGCTCTGGTATACAGCCAGCCAGCCAGCCAATGCTCTGGTATACAGCCAGCCAGCCAGCCAGCCAATGCTCTGGTATACAGCCAGTCAGCCAGCCAGCCAATGCTCTGGTAGACAGCCAGCCAGCCAGGCAATGCTCTGGTATACAGCCAGCCAGCCAGCCAGCCAATGCTCTGGTATACAGCCAGCCAGCCAGCCAGCCAGCCAATGCTCTGGTATACAGCCAGCCAGCCAGCCAGCCAATGCTCTGGTATACAGCCAGCCAATGCTCTGGTATACAGCCAGCCAGCCAACCAATGCTCTGGTATCCAGCCAGCCAATGCTCTGGTATACAGCCAGCCAGCCAGCCAGCCAGCCAATGCTGTGGTATACAGCCAGTCAGCCAATGCTCTGGTATACAGCCAGCCAATGCTCTGGTATACAGCCAGCCAGCCAATGCTGTGGTATACAGCCAGTCAGCCAATGCTGTGGTATACAGCCAGCCAATGCTCTGGTATACAGCCAGCCAGCCAATGCTCTGGTATACAGCCAGCCAATGCTCTGGTATACAGCCAGCCAGCCAATGCTCTGGTATACAGCCAGTCAGCCAATGCTGTGGTATACAGCCAGCCAGCCAATGCTCTGGTATACAGCCAGCCAGCCAATGCTCTGGTATACAGCCAGTCAGCCAATGCTGTGGTATACAGCCAGCCAGCCAATGCTCTGGTATACAGCCAGCCAGCCAGCCAGCCAGCCAGCCAATGCTCTGGTATACAGCCAGCCAGCCAGCCAGCCAGCCAATGCTCTGGTATACAGCCAGCCAATGCTCTGGTATACAGCCAGCCAGCCAGCCAATGCTGTGGTATACAGGTCTTAGCATCTCTTGGATCTGAGTCAGCTGGTGATTAGTACTGCCTGCTCCATATCTGACCTGGTTTAACAATGGAGCTACCCGGCTATGCACTGAGACCCCCGAGCATGCTAAATGTGTCAAATCACCAGCTGACTCAGATCCAAGAGATGCTAAGACCTGTATACCACAGCATTGGCTGGCTGGCTGGCTGTATACCAGAGCATTGGCTGGGGCGTAGCATAGCCTCTTAATTTTGTTTTTGTGACGACGGTGGGGGATTTGGGTTAATCTGCTTTGAGGCACGCAGCCCCCTCGTGTTCTATTTAATAATGTAATACACAGATAAAAACATTGTAAAAGGGGATGCAAACTAAAGGACGTATGTCCGTAGTGATATGTATAGATGGAATGGATATATGTTTAAATACCTTACTACATGTGCTTTTCATTAACACCCACTTTTTAACATTACACGCAAATCTGGACAATATCCCCATAAACTCCAGATGGTTTTTTTTGTTTTGTTTTGTTTTTGTCATAAACAGGAATTGAACAATCGTGTATTTATTTGGTTACTTTGAAATGTCTGAAGTGTTTTTTTCCCCAAGCATAAGCAGTGACATGGTTTCCTGATGTTTGGTCTGTTAGTCTATTGGCCCACCATGTGGACAAATAAGGCATTACCATGACAGCATGTTCCGCTTTATTGGCAGAAGACTACAGTCTTGAGTTGTCTGAGGCCTGCCTCTTGAATAAAGAATGGACCTTTTCACATTGTGTTTTTATCAGGAATGAAGCATCCATGTGTTTAACCCTGACCTGTTAATAACTGTTATTATCTGTTTCTCTCTCTCAGTCACAATGGTCCCAGTTCTGTTTTTGGTGGCAACCACGATAACGACCAATGACACTTCCAGCGGAGACCAGTCAGGTGGTAAGTGAGACTGGTGTCATTTACCATAGAATGTGCTTCTGGAGACATACACTACGTACTGTGTAGCAATGGTCAAACAGGCCGATTTCTAAAACAGGTTGGACATGTTTCCATGACTCAGTAAAATATAATAACTGTTTATGAACAGTAAATACACAGTAATGCCTAATTCTATATTGCAGTATATGCACAACTGTCTGATAAGGTACTGTTGTGCACCCTTCCTTTGTTATTACCGGATCATAGTGAAGCTGGAGTGGATTAGTTTGGCCAGTAATTTATCATGCTGTTATCGTTTGTAAACAGGCCAAATTGCTGGCCGGCTGTGAAGGCCTTAACAGAAGCCCTTCTCAGCTTGTTCCTGATACTTATCTCCCTAGACGAAGGCTAGAGGCCAAAATGGCAGCCTATTCCCTATATGGTGCACTACTTTTTCCCCAGGACACATAGGGGCTCTGGTCAAAAGTAGTGTACTATATAGGGAATAAGGTGCCATTTTGGGATGCAGCCAAAAAATACTGCTGAAGTCAGATCTCAAATCAGGCCTCCATCCAGACCATAATAATGGGCCTAGTTGCCTGCCAACCCTAATTCCCACCACCATCATCCACCAGAGCAGGGTTGAGGCAGAGAGCAACTATCTGAACTAGTCCCAATAGGAAAGGGTTGTTTTTGTTTTCCGTTGGAAAACGTTTTGCCGCAGTGTACCTTAATGAACATTGCCCAGCACCTGGCCTGTGCTCAACCCTCTGCAGCCCCATAGAAATATAATAACTAGAGCAGCCATTCATGGTCTGAGGGGCTTTTGACCTGTCTAGTAATTTTACTTCTATACTCAACCCTCTGTTCTACCACAGGCTTCTTCCTGTTCCTTTGTTGACTCTCTCTCTGGCTGTCTGGTTGCATCCCAATAACCTCTCCTACCTCCTGAAGTGTGCACTCGTTCACTACACTGTGTTATTGTAGGCATGTGCTAGACTCGAGGGAGGTTCCATTATTTATTTTCCGATCTATGAAGGGAAGTGAACAAGTGCACACTCTGGGAGGAAGGAGAGATTTCTGGGCCGTAACCTCTGCCTGTTCTTCCTCCCTCTCCTTCCATAAGACGCCGAGTCCCAGAGTCCCCACATCCTGCCTACCGTGCTGGTCATCTCTGTGCTGCTTGTCATCAGCATACTGCTGGCGTGGTACTTCTTCAGGTAACGTACCGGTCATAGGGTGGGGTGGTGTGTGAGAGTGTTCAGGGTGTGTGTGTAGCTCTGCCAGACAGAGCGAGGGCCGGGGCCAACGTGACGTCACCCTTCCTCTTCCCAATCAGCGGAGGGCGGAGCCTCCAGTCAGGAAATGAACCAATAGCTGGTGCTCATGCCTCATGCTGGCTACAGTAAAACTGAAAACTACACAGCCAGGCAGGTTAGTATGAACTAGCTTGAAGTCAAAGGGAGAGACCTACTGTAGCTGTAACCTAGCGGTGCTGTGTTCTGTGATCTCGTCAACCCTGGACTCTAATGAGAAAGAACAGCTTTTCCAGCTTCAGATGGTACCATACCAATATATTTGTGTGTTTTATGTAACGTATAACTAATGTTTTAACTTAGAACTTAGAACTGATAGTTCTTAGAACTGATAGTTCTTAGAACTTAGAACTGATAGTTCTTAGAACTTAGAACTGATAGTTCTTAGAACTTAGAACTGATAGTTCTTCGAACTAAGAACTGACGTTTCGGAGTGAACTCGACTAATAGTCGTAGGTAAAAGGTATCCCTTTATTTCCGTTTATCGCTCGTTCTCATGTTCTCTCTGCTCTTTCTTTCCCTCCGTGTCTCTCTGCTCTTTCTTTCCCTCCGTCTCTCTGCTCTTTCTTTCCCTCCGTCTCTCTGCTCTTTCTTTCCCTCCGTCTCTCTGCTCTTTCTTCCCCTCCGTCTCTCTCTCTCTCTACCTGGCAGGTTAAGAAACCAGAGAAAGGAGGTCGTCATAACAGTCGACAAGAAAATACCAAATGGAATCCTGGAAGAACAAGGTACGGAAACTTTAATAATTAGTTTCTATCTTTATTATATAATTGATCCTTTATTCAACCGGGGAAGTCGCATTGATATATACTTTTTTTATTTTTCAAGTCAGCCCTGGGTTGAAGAACAATGTCAAACTTTGAATGATTTGTTTTTTACACATACAGCGTTTGTCGAGAGGAGACAATCGAAAGAGTTTTTAATGTCAACCTGTAGGTTGAGGAGTCCCGTCACTGTCATGTGGTTGTTGTCTGTCTTCCTGTGGTTACGGATGCGAAGGAGAGATCTGATAGATAGTTGTCTAACTTGCATCAACTAAGAAGTCCCGATCTACATGGCAGTAGCCGATGCTCCACTAAGGCATGTCAACATGATAAGCGCTCCACATGGTTTCTTTAACACTGTTGCTGTGTTAAATACACATTTATAAAAACAGGCAGCCATTGTTACATCTATTATTAATAATAATATCACTGTAATAATACTTTATTAGCTGCGTTGTTTGACACATATGGGAAGTGTTTGTTTTGCGATATCAAACATTACAATAGTTGGAGTTAGTGGAAACATTGTGTACATTCAAAGGACTTGATTTACATTTTACATTTTTATATTTTACTTGATATACTCATAAGAACATGTTATGAGTATCCTTTCTCAATCTGGAATATCTTATCAAACAACACAATTTAAAGTATGGAGTATGGAGCAGGCTTCCTATAGCCTGTCCTAATAGCAACACTAAGTTCCTGATCAGAATATAACTGGAGTATGGAGCATGCTCCCCATAGCCTGTCCTAATAGCAACACTAAGTTCCTGATCAGAATTTAACTGGAGTATGGAGCATGCTCCCCATAGCCTGTCCTAATAGCAACACTAAGTTCCTGATCAGAATAAAGCTGGGATATTGTTTAATTGACACGAGCAGCCAATGCGCATGCCCAGGCTTGTAACCACTGAGCTCTTCTGGTCACATTTCAAACACTTTTATCAGAAGGTTTACAGTGGAATGTGTGTATGTGTGTATGTGTGTATGTGTGTGTGTTTGTGTGTTTATTTTGGCACATTGACAATGAGGTTAACAAGACTAAGGTTCTTTCTTGAGGATTTTCACTCTGCAGAAGTATGAAGCTATTTCCTGTACGGTACCTCTATGTTGTGGCAGAAATATATGAATAACCATCTGATTGACTTGTGGAGCAACCTACTGTAGGACATTTTGTCACAATATGTAACTGTCTGTTACCTTGTGTTTGTCAACCCATCCCCACGGTGGACAGGCGATATCGTTGACATCATAGACATCTCAGAGGCGTTAAACACACCAGGTCAGGTATACGGTGTGTAGCCATAATAGGTACCTGGGTCCGGTTCGCTCATGTCACTAACACACCTCTTCCAGGGCATTGTGGGCTTTGACTTCTCTCAAA
>CM062473.1:104779184-104844184 GCA_031479575.1 Coregonus ussuriensis | reverse complement strand
ACCAAAATGTCGCTGGTTCTAATCCCCGAGCCGACTAGGTGAAAAATCTGTCGATGTGCCCTTGAGCAAGGCGCTTAACCCTAATTGCTCCTGTAAGTCGCTCTGGATAAGAGCGTCTGCTAAATGACAAAAAAAAAACGACTTAAGTAGTATTTTAAAGTATCTTTTACTGAAGTACTTTACACCACTGAATGTAGGTGCCCTCCCCTTCTGGTACTCTCAGTAGATGAATGTACTGCTGTTCTCCTACTACTTTACTCAGTATTAGCTGACAACGGCTGTTCAGGGAGGAGTTCAATGTGAGTGTAACCCTCTCTCTCCTCTACTGATCTCAGTGCTGCTACAGCAGTAATGTACTCAGTAAATGGCCTCTCTCTCTCTCTCTGTCTGCCTGTCTGCCTGTCTGCCTGTCTGCCTGTCTGTCTGTCTGTCTGTCTGTCTGTCTGTCTGTCTGTCTGTCTGTCTGTCTGTCTGTCTGTCTGTCTGTCTGTCTGCCTGCCTGCATGTCTCTCTCTCTCTCTGTCTGTCTGTCTGTCTGTCTGTCTGTCTGTCTGTCTGTCTGTCTGTCTGTCTGCCTGCCTGCCTGCCTGCCTGCCTGCCTGCCTGCCTGCCTGCCTGCCTGCCTGCCTGCCTGCCTGCCTGCCTGTCTGTCTGTCTGTCTGTCTGTCTGTCTGTCTGTGGATGAAATGGTCCTTAGGGCGCCACTGTAGGATGAATGTACAATGTTGGATTGGACATTGAATTGATATCAGAATCTGAGTGGTAGAATGTACTGTTAGGATTTCATTTTGATCAAGTAAGGATACTCAGCCACATTGTTGGACCCTGTATGGTTTGATATCTGGAGGAAATGAGGAAAATGATAGTGGTTCATCATGTGTCATCATGTATGACTCATTGATAAAATGTCCCTGTGTTCTATTTGGGGTTGATGATTCAGGGGGTATATCCGTGGACGTCCAAACACAGCCTTTGGAGTTTATGATTCAGGATGATTCAGGAACTTTGGACCATAGGATAAACTCTTTGTGGGAGGTTGTCTGCGTAGAGGAAGTTTACGTCGGTCACTGTTAATGGGACTAGAGGTAGCTTAGGTTAAGGTAGCTTAGCGGTTAAGAGCGTTGTGCCAGTAAGCGAAAGGTCGCTGGTTCTAATCCCCTAGCCGACTAGGTGAAAAATCTGTCGACGTGCCCTTGGAGCAAGGCACTTAACCCTAATTCCACTGTAAGTCGCTCTGGATAAGAGCGTCTGCTAAAAATGACTAAAATGTAAAAATGTAGAGGTTGTACAGGAAGTGCCTATATAGTGCCTTAATAAAGACCTATAGGTTACGCTATACAATGCACATGCTCTGCCTGGAAGCAGGGCCTATGTAATACTGGTAAGCTGATACGGATGGTATATCGGCCCTCCTGTAGCTCAGTTGGGAGAGCATGGCGCTTGCAACGCAAGGGTTGTGGGTTCGATTCCCACAGGGGGGCCGGTATGAAAAATGTATGCACTCACTAATTGGAAGTCGCTCTGGATAAGAGTGTCTGCTAAATGACGTAAATGTAATGTTATGCAAACCGTTGAACCACATGTTAGAAGTGGCGGTTGATTCAACGTTTATTCGCCACGTGTACAGGATACAACAGGTGTAAAACAGGACAGTGCAGCTTAGCCTGGTCCCAGATCTGTTTGTGCTGTGGTCGTCCTACGGTTGTTGTCACAAACAGATCTGGGATCGGCCTGGTGTTACTGACTGACTGGCTAACTGGCTGACTGTGACTGGCTGACTGGCTGACTGGCTGACTGTTACTGACTGACTGGCTGACTGTTACTGACTGACTGGCTGACTGGCTGACTGTTACTGACTGGCTGGCTAACTGGCTGACTGTGACTGGCTGACTGGCTGACTGGCTGACTGTTACTGACTGACTGGCTGACTGTTACTGACTGACTGGCTAACTGGCTGACTGTTACTGGCTAACTGGCTGACTGACTGACTGACTGACTGGCTAACTGGCTGACTGGCTGACTGTTACTGACTGGCTGGCTAACTGGCTGACTGTTATTGACTAACTGGCTGACTGTTACTGACTGACTGGCTGACTGTTACTGACTGGCTGGCTAACTGGCTGACTGGCTGACTGGCTGGCTGGCTGACTGGCTGAATGTTACTGACTGACTGGCTAACTGGCTAACTGGCTGGCTAACTGGCTGACTGACTGGCTGACTGTTACTGACTGACTGGCTAACTGGCTGACTGTTACTGACTGACTGACTGACTGGCTAACTGGCTGACTGACTGACTGTTACTGACTGACTGGCTAACTGGCTGACTGGCTGACTGTTACTGACTGACTGGCTAACTGGCTGACTGTTACTGACTGACTGGCTAACTGGCTAACTGGCTGGCTAACTGGCTGACTGACTGGCTAACTGTTACTGGCTGACTGACTGACTGGCTAACTGGCTGACTGTTACTGACTGACTGGCTAACTGGCTGACTGTTACTGACTGGCTGGCTAACTGGCTGACTGTTACTGACTGACTGGCTAACTGGCTGACTGTTACTGACTGACTGGCTAACTGGCTGACTGTTACTGACTGACTGACTGTTACTGACTGACTGGCTAACTGGCTAACTGGCTGACTGGCTAACTGGCTGACTGACTGACTGTTACTGACTGACTGACTGTTACTGACTGACTGGCTAACTGTTACTGACTGACTGGCTAACTGTCTGACTGTTACTGACTGACTGGCTAACTGGCTAACTGGCTGACTGTTACTGGCTAACTGGCTAACTGTTACTGACTGACTGGCTGACTGTTACTGACTGACTGGCTAACTGGCTGACTGTTACTGACTGTGAATGGCTGTCTGGCTGGCTGTGACTGACTGACTGTGGTGTGTTCTGTTTTGTTTTCAGTCATTACCTGCTGGATATACCCAGGGGACATGTGAGGAGGCCAACAAGGAAGTCAACAAAGAAAAGAACAGATATCCCAACATCCTTCCATGTGAGGCCCCAGCTCGTTCTCTCTAGATTCATATCATTAACTAGTGTGAAAAGATCATGTTGATAGTCGTTTGGAGCCACACCTTCTCTGTGTGTAGAAAGCAACATTTCCTGTGTATATATATATATATATATATATTTGCAGAGCATAAGTCAAAGTTATTTTGGCATCGGTCAGTGACGTGTAAACACAGCAGTGGTAGTTCTATAGCCTCACAGAATCTCTTCTCTTTCTGCCTGCACTCTTCTTCCTTTTGACAGTTTCACTTCCTCTTTGTCTATTCATTCATTAACCCTGAGGCATGAGTCCATTTTATATATATACCGAGACCAGGCTGCAATTTTGTCATCTTTACTGCGACTTTTAGGATCTATTCAATACATAATGAATAGAGATCAAGGAACTGTCTTTACACACATTTGACCAGTTTTACCTACTGGAATTGTTGGTCCAAAATGTTGTGTAGAATGCCCTAAACTGTCCATGTCTTGTAAACAGATGACCATTCCAGGGTGGTGTTAACACAGCTAGATGGAAACCTCTGTTCGGACTACATCAACGCTTCATATATCGATGTGAGTTGGGGATCTAGATTTTTTATTTGTGTTCTTGGTAGGCCTAAATAAGCACATGCTGGCTGAGGCTGGGATAATATATATATATAATAATATTTATTAGAAATAATATATACAGTTGAAGTCGGAAGTTTACATACACCTTAGCTAAATACATTTAAACTCAGTTTTTCACAATTCCTGACATTTAATCCTAGTAAAAATTCCCTGTTTTAGGTCAGTTAGGATCACCACTTTATTTTAAGAATGTGAAATGTCAGAATAATAGTAGAGAGAATTATTTATTTAAGCTTTTATTGCTTTCATCACATTCCCAGTGGGTCAGAAGTTTACATACACTCAATTAGTATTTGGTAGCATTACCTTTAAATTGTTTAACTTGGGTCAAACGTTTCGGGTAGCCTTCCACAAGCTTCCCACAATAAGTTGGGTGAATTTTGGCCCATTCCTCCTGACAGAGCTGGTGTAACTGAGTCAGGTTTGTAGGTCTCCTTGCTCGCACACACTTTTTCAGTTCTGCCCACACGTTTTCTATAGGATTGAGGTCAGGGCTTTGTGATGGCCACTCCAATACCTTGACTTTGTTGTCCTTAAGCCATTTTGCCACAACTTTGGAAGTATGCTTGGGGTCATTGTCCATTTGGAAGACCCATTTGCGACCAAGCTTGAACTTCCTGACTGATGTCTTGAGATGTTGCTTCAATATATCCACATAATTTTCCTTCCTCATGATGCCATCTATTTTGTGAAGTGCACCAGTCCCTCCTGCAGCAAAGCACCCCCACAGCATGATGCTGCCACCCCCGTGCTTCACGGTTGGGATGGTGTTCTTCGGCTTGCAAGCCTTCCCCTTTTTCCTCCAAACATAATGATGGTCATTATGGCCAAACAGTTCTATTTTTGTTTCATCAGACCAGAGGACATTTCTCCAAAAAGTACGATATTTGTCCCCATGTGCAGTTGCAAACCGTAGTCTGGCTTTTTTATGGCGGTTTTGGAGCAGTGGCTTCTTCCTTGCTGAGCAGCCTTTCAGGTTATGTCGATATAGGACTCGTTTTACTGTGGATATAGATACTTTTGTACCTGTTTCCTCCAGCATCTTCACAAGGTCCTTTGCTGTTGTTCTGGGATTGATTTGCACTTTTCACACCAAAGTACGTTCATCTCTAGGAGACAGAACGCGTCTCCTTCCTGAGCGGTATGACGGCTGCGTGGTCCCATGGTGTTTATACTTGCATAGTATTGTTTGTACAGATGAACGTGGTACCTTCAGGCGTTTGGAAATTGCTCCCAAGGATGAACCAGACTTGTGGAGGTCTTGGCTGATTTCTTTTGATTTTCCCGTGATGTCAAGCAAAGAGGCACTGAGTTTGAAGATGAGCCTTGAAATGCATCCACAGGTACACCTCAAATTGACTCAAATGATGTCAATTAGCCTATCAGAAGCTTCTAAAGCCATGACATCATTTTCTGGAATTTTCCAAGCTGTTTAAAGGCACAGTCAACTTAGTGTACGTAAACTTCTGACCCACTGGAATTGTGATACAGTGAATTATAAGTGATATAATCTGTCTGTAAACAATTGTTGGAAAAATTACTTGTCATGCACAAAGTAGATGTCCTAACCGACTTGCCAAAACGATAGTTTGTTAACAAGAAAGGTGTGGAGGGGTTGAAAAACGAGTTTTAATGACTCCAACCTAAGTGTATGTTAGCTTCTGACTTCAACTGTATCAGTATATTATAGAATATTTCATGTTATTATTTCAACCGAAACAAGACCAGTTTTCTTTGTAATGTTATTAATTAACAGTGTTTTTTTTTTTTCTTTGTTAGGGCTACACGGACAAAAACAAATTCATTGCAGCACAAGGTAAGGAAATGGATGTTGTGCTGCAGCAAATATCTGATTAATGTGTCAGGTGTGTCTTCCAAATGTAATAAGACAAGAAAATAATGATCACTTTTAATAATATAATAATAATAATATGCCATTTAGCAGACGCTTTTATCCAAAGCGACTTACAGTCATGTGTGCATACATTTTTACGTATGTGTGGTCCCGGGGATCGAACCCACTACCCTGGCGTTACAAGCACCGTGCCTCTACCAGCTGAGCTACAGAGGACCACTTTTCATTTTCTGATGTGGGTGCTGGTGCAGTATGTCAACAGAGATGGATGGGTTAATGAGGTCAATGCGCTGTTGTGTTCCAGGTCCAAAACAAGACACAGTAGCAGACTTCTGGAGGATGATATGGGAACAGAAGACAGCCACTATCGTCATGCTGACCAACCTGAAAGAGAGGAAAGAGGTGAGTGGTTACTCTCTCACCTTTAGAGTGTGGCACACTGTCACTTTCACTTTGCTTTGAGTTTCTCTATAATGTTATACCAGCACCAGAAATACATTCACTTTTTATATTACACATTACTGCTACACTACTACACCAACACTAATCCTATATTACTACTACACTAATCCTATATTACTACTACACTAATCCTATATTAATACTACACTAATACTATATTACTACTACACCAACACTAATCATATATTACTACTACACTAATCCTATATTAATACTACACTAATCCTATATTACTACTACGCTAATCCTATATTACTACTACACTAATCCTATATTACTACTACACTAATCCTATATTACTACTACAGCTAATCCTATATTACTACTACGACACTAATCCTATATTACTTACTACGACTAATCCTATATTACTACTACACTAATCTATATTACTACTACTCCACACTAATCATATATTACTACTACACTAACACTAATCCTTATAATACTACTACACTAATCCTATATTACTACTATACACTAATACTATATTACTACTACACCAACCCTAATCATATACTTACACTAATACACACTAATCCTATATTAATACTACACTAATCTATATTACTACTACACCAACACTAATCCTATATTACTACTACACTAATACTAATTCTACTACTACACCTAATACTACTACATTAATACTATATTACTACTACACCAACACTAATCCTATATTACTACTACATTAATACTATATTACTACTACACCAACACTAATCCTATATTACTACTACATTAATACTATATTACTACTACACCAACACTAATCCTATATTACTACTACATTAATACTATATTACTACTACACCAACACTAATCCTATATTACTACTACACCAACACTAATCCTATATTACTACTACACTAATCCTATATTACTACTACACCAACACTAATCCTATATTACCACTACACCAATACGAATCCTATATTACTAATACACTAACACTAATCCTATATTACTACTACACTAATACTAATCCTATATTACTACTACACTAATCCTATATTACTACTACACCAACACTAATCCTATATTACTACTACACTAATACTAATCCTATATTACTACTACACTAATACTAATCCTATATTACTACTACACCAATATGAATCCTATATTACTAATACACTAACACTAATCCTATATTACTACTACACTAATACTAATCCTATATTACTACTACACTAATCCTATATTACTACTACACTAATCCTATATTACTACTATACTAATCCTATATTACTACTACACTAATCCTATATTACTACTACACCAACACTAATCCTATATTACTACTACACTAATACTAATCCTATATTACTACTACACCAATACTAATCCTATATTACTACTACACTAATACTAATCCTATATTACTACTACACCAATACTAATCCTATATTACTAATACACTAACACTAATCCTATATTACTACTACACTAACACTAATCCTATATTACTACTACACTAATCCTATATTACTACTACACCAACACTAATCCTATATTACTACTACACTAATACTATATACCTACTACACCAACACTAATCCTATATTACTACTACACTAATACTAATCCTACATTACTACTACACTAACACATTGCTGCTACACTTGTCTTTGCCAGAGTGCCCTCAAGCCTCAAGTCAAGCCATCCATTTCCACTTCGGTCTCACTTCCCAATCTCTCCTTAAACAGAAGAGGTCATCTGTCTCCATGTGTACTCTCCCCTGTGACCAGTCCCGAGGAGCTGAGAGAGAGAGAGAGAGAGAGAGAGAGAGAGAGAGAGAGAGAGAGAGAGAGAGAGAGAGAGAGAGAGAGAGAGAGAGAGAGAGAGAGAGAGAGAGAGAGAGAGAGAGAGAGAGAGAGAGAGAGAGAGAGAGAGAGAGAGAGAGAGAGAGAGAGAGAGAGAGAGAGAGAGAGAGAGAGAGAACCCTGCAGAGATCAATAAAAACAGAAAGGAAAGGAGATTAAAATCAGCTTTTGTGCGGCTCTGAATCGATGATTAAATAGTGGCTAATAAAGACCTCTGAGTCTTTATCATAATTAGTCATCAAACTCTCATTAAGTGGTTTTAGACTGGCTAATTCTGATTGACTGGCATTCTTTACTGCACTCAGTGTCTTACAAGTCACCTTTTAGGATGGTGATGCATTCAATACACACAGGGAGGGAGCCAGGCCCTTCTGTCGCCCTAGGCCAGGCCTCCTATACCCCGCACGTCTAGAATAGTCCCAGTAAGCAAAATTATGTTGAAAAGACATCTAAAATAGGTATTTTCCAGACATTGAAGTTAGGTTCATTTAGGTTCTGATTTGGTTCGGTCTGGACCAGCCTTGATTTGCTCCAAACATTGACGTCTATGATTGGCTCAGATTTGGTCCAATCAAGGCTGGTCCAATCAAGGCTGGTCCTACCGCATCAAATCTGAACCAAGTATAGACGTCAATGATTGGTTCAAGGCCAGTCCGGACCTCACAAAAAAAAAACACACAAAAAAGACGCCGGGACAGGACCAGAAAAAATACTTCCAAAAAGCATTGGCGTCTGTCTGTGCTTACTGCGGTGTTGCCTACAGTGTCAATTGTATGAATGCCCATCCTTGTGGTAGGCCTACCTTTATTAGTCATGATTCCTGTGACTAATCAATTTGGCTATTTGTGACTCGTTTCAGGAAACTAGGTGTATTGTCGGGTGTCACTAATTCACAGGAGAGCCATTTGAACAAAATTCATTTTTTTTTGGCAGAAATGCCTTCTGGAACATGTGAACTTTCATGTGCCTTAATAACAAACTTGTATGCAATCTGAAAATACAAATACAATTGTAAAATTATGAGCCTAGTTGGTTTAGCCACGGAAAAAGACAGCAACCTTCCCGCTAGCCATGATTGGCTGAGATAATGAGTGGGCTGGACATGCCGAGAGATGAGTTCGGATTGGTCTGCCATGTATGTAGCATGCTTCTGTCTATAACATGAGCTGGTCAGTATGTGTAGGTAATCCTTTCTAATGCGGCTTTTTTGAAAGATATCACTTAATAGAACTGCATAAGTGTTGCTCTCCACTTTCTGGAGGACCGAGTTTTGGAATCAGTGGAATTAGAGTATGATAGCTAAGGAGATGGAGAAAATTCTGGCGTTTGATTGCAAATATGCAGACGGAGTCGAAAAGAGAACACACAGAAGGCTGTTGTATAAAACATCAGTCTCCGGATTACATCTTCAAACTAAGGGCAACCATGGCATCCGTGACAGAGAGGGAGAAGCGTTCATCCATGTATACGGGTAAAATAGTCTAGCTAGCTACATTTTCAGATATTACACATTTCTAATTTTGTCAGAAAATTGTTTTCATTTTAAGTTAAATCGTACTGTTAGCTAGCTAGCTAACGTTAGCTGGCTGGCTCGCAAGCTAACGTTACATGTCTGATCTGTGTAGTAATATTATTCGTATCTCAGAGCCATTTGCATTGCTAGATATAGCCTAATGTTAGCTAGCTAACGTTGAACCTGGTTGGTTAGCTACCTGCATATTAATGCAGGGTAGTAATGTTATGAGTTGGGATTATGGTTCATTGTTTAGCTAGCTAGCTATTTCAGAGCGCAGAATAACCGACAAATGTACGAACGCTCAACACCCGTTGAGTATGGCCGGTGTCAGTAAACGTTGGCAAAAAAGCGTAATTAAGTTGTTGCCAGCAGCACAGTTGCAGTCACCAACGCTCTGGATATCATAAAAACAGCCTAACCAGCTCTGCTAGGATGATTAAAATGGTCAGAGTGAGCTGTTCTCTCATTTGTGTCTGGAAGTAGCTAGCAAGCTAGCCAACGTTAGCCAGTTAGCTTGGGTGCTTGACTGCTGTTGTTACGTCAGAACGCTCAGATCAACCCTACTCCTCGGCCGGAGCGTCCAGTGTGCGCTCTGAACGCTCCGAGAGCGAAACGCTCTGAATTTCTGAACGGACAATCTGACAACGCTCTGAGTTTACGAACGCCCAGAGAACACTCTGGCACTCCAGAGTACATTTACGAAAACACCCGTAGTATAAACCAGCCTTTAGTCTCCACCCGTAGTATAAACCAGCCTTTAGTCTCCACCCGTAGTATAAACCAGCCTTTAGTCTCCACCCGTAGTATAAACCAGCCTTTAGTCTCCACCCGTAGTATAAACCAGCCTTTAGTCTCCACCTGTAGTATAAACCAGCCTTTAGTCTCCACCCGTAGTATAAACCAGCCTTTAGTCTCCACCCGTAGTATAAACCAGCCTTTAGTCTCCACCCGTAGTATAAACCAGCCTTTAGTCTCCACCCGTAGTATAAACCAGCCTTTAGTCTCCACCCGTAGTATAAACCAGCCTTTAGTCTCCACCCGTAGTATAAACCAGCCTTTAGTCTCCACCCGTAGTATAAACCAGCCTTTAGTCTCCACCCGTAGTATAAACCAGCCTTTAGTCTCCACCCGTAGTATAAACCAGCCTTTAGTCTTGAAATCTTTGGTTGTTTAGTACATGGCCTCACAGGTGAATCCTTAAAGAGATGGGTGGGGCTAAAGCTTAAGAGGGTGTGAACGATGCTGAATGGGTGTAGACAAAGAAGAGCTCTCCAGTAGGTGTACCAAAACATTCAAGGGCTATTTCCTCAAAAGTGATTTTACAAGTTTATCAACTTTCAAAGCAGAATTACTTTCCCAGTGTTCCTCAACTGTAGTGTACGATGTACCTTTTTTTTTTTGCTCTGGGTCTCTACTTTTATCCGATGTAAAAAAATAAAAAGAGAGAGAGAGAGAGAGAGAGAGAGAGAGAGAGAGAGAGAGAGAGAGAGAGAGAGAGAGAGAGAGAGAGAGAGAGAGAGAGAGAGAGAGAGAGAGAGAGAGAGAGAGAGAGAGAGAGAGAGAGAGAGAGAGAGAGAGAGAGAGAGAGAGAGAGAGAGAGAGAGAGAGAGAGAGAGAGAGAGAGAGAGAGAGAGGGTGTGTGCCTGTGTGTGTGCCTTTTTTGTATGTGTTTACCCAGCAGGAAATGCAAAAGTAATTTCTTTTTTACTATGCCTGTAGGCTACAGAAAAGGCCACATACTCTTTCTACCATAGGCTATATCTGCTACATGATTTACGTTCGATAATATTTTTGACGGAATGTTGGTGGTGCGCAGCAGCGATGCGTCTCTCCAACAGCACCCTGGAGAGGCATGCTGGGATATGGACAAGCAAACATATTTTGCGCCCCTGCCTTTAAACAAAGTGGGCACCGCTTATCACAGGGCGGCATCAGCGCTCGCCTAAAAAGCCCATATGCCACTAGTTGAGATACATTGTCATTATTTTTGGGGCAGAATTGCGTGAGGTTTTATGTGTTGTTGGAGGTCAGTTTAACTTGGAAGATGCTGCCCTTGTCAATCTGCTGCCGTAGGTGGCCACCTAATCCTGTCTAATGGGCGGGCCGGCTCTGGAGGGAGCTCTTCCTTCTCACTCTAATAGGTTGAAGAGTCAGGGGGAGCTAAAGATGTCAAGACCGATTTCCCCCTTGTGTGAACTAATAGAATATAATACTACAATACTGTCTTATCTTCTATATTTTCCAATTCCAATTGTCTTCGCTGCTTTTCAAAAAGGAAAATGTATCATTCAATTTGAATTTTGTCATTTCGGAATTGACTGGAATTAGAATGGAACTGACTCCAACCCTGTTTTATACTAAGTAGGGTGCCAGTATAGACATTGGGACATACTCTATGATTAGAACCTGAGTGACTCATTGCTTCCCTGTTTGTGTTTCCCCCACTAGGACAAGTGTTACCAGTACTGGCCAGACCAGGGCTGTTGGACCTATGGCAATGTCCGGGTGGCTGTGGAAGACATTACTGTGCTGGTGGACTACACCATACGGAAGTTCTGCATACAATATGTAAGTGCAACGCTCAGCCCAGTCTAAGCTATTCGCTGCTCTGGCACCCCAATGGTGGAACAAGCTCCCCCACGACGCCAGGACAGCGGAGTCACTGACCACCTTCCGGAGACACTTGAAACCCTACCTCTTTAAGGAATACCTGGAATAGTATAACAGTAATCCTTCTACCCCCCCCCCCGCACCCCCCAAGTGGTTGTCCCACTGGCTATCATAAGTTGAATGCACCAATTTGTAAGTCGCTAAATGATGTAAATGTAAGTTATTATTAGATGGTAATCATGTGGTTGGAAATGTGGAAGTGGGTGTTATTCGATTGTGACAGTACTGTAGGTTTGGTTGGAAATGTAAGCGCTTGCCTATCCTATCATTATTTACTAATGTGATACTAATAAGTATTTGACTGTAAATATGTAACTTACACAGCTCCACAACACGCCGTAGCAGTCTTATCAAACTTAAAGGTTGTGCTGTAAACTGTGTGTTCTTGTGTTGTGTGAATAGAGTAGACTACAGATATAGGATCATCATTTAATCACTCTTTTGTTGCTGAGAATTTTCCTGCACGGCAGGAAATGCAAAGCTGTATTTTTTAAAGGCGTTTAAAGTTTGTAATTCCCTTTTTAACATCTTACACTTGATTTGCCCTAACGAAAAATGTATCAACCCCTACAACAATGTCCATTTAATTATAATACACATGATAATTCACATTTCCTGTTGCTGCAGGATTATTTTCCTGCTGTAGCAAACTGGCTCAAATTAAGATCCTACATCTGTACAACACAACACATGACCCACAGAGTCACAGGACTATCAAAGCCTACTGCTGCTACTGATCCCCAGTGACTCACTCTAATTCAAAGACCCTCCCGCCCAGGGCCCAAGGTCGAAGGTCGGGGACAGGGTCTGTTGTGTGTGCAGCCTGCTGGCCACCACAAGTGTTCCATCCCGCCCAGGACCCAAGTTCGAAGGTCGGGGACAGGGTCTGTTCCATGTCCCCGAGCTCACGCTACTCAGTGGTTGTCCGTGGTTTGGCACAGGCCAGCCAGGCTAGTAGCTAGTACCACCATTTTTACTTGCCTGGATGACATTATACTAGCTTACACTCTTAGAAAAAAAAGCTGTTATCTACAACCTAATAGGGTTCTTTGGCTGTCCTCATAGGAGAACCCTTTGAAGAACCCTTTTTGGTTTCAGGTAGAACCCTTTCCACAGAGGTAGTATCTGGTTTATAGTAATGACTCTCTATGTAGTATCTGGTTTATAGAAATGACTCTCTATGTAGTATCTGGTTTATAGTAATGACTCTCTATGTAGTATCTGGTTTATAGTAATGACTCTCTATGTAGTATCTGGTTTATAGTAATGACTCTATGTAGTATCTGGTTTATAGAAATGACTCTCTATGTAGTATCTGGTTTATAGTAATGACTCTCTATGTAGTATCTGGTTTATAGTAATGACTCTCTATGTAGTATCTGGTTTACAGTAATGACTCTATGTAGTATCTGGTTTATAGTAATGACTCTATGTAGTATCTGGTTTACAGTAATGACTCTATGTAGTATCTGGTTTATAGTAATGACTCTCTATGTAGTATCTGGTTTATAGTAATGACTCTATGTAGTATATGGTTTACAGTAATGACTCTCTATGTAGTATCTGGTTTATAGTAATGACTCTATGTAGTATCTGGTTTATAGTAATGACTCTGTATGTAGTATCTGGTTTACAGTAATGACTCTATGTAGTATCTGGTTTATAGTAATGACTCTATGTAGTATTTGGTTTATAGTAATGACTCTATGTAGTATTTGGTTTATAGTAATGACTCTATGTAGTATCTGGTTTATAGTAATGACTCTCTATGTAGTATCTGGTTTATAGTAATGACTCTCTATGTAGTATCTGGTTTATAGTAATGACTCTCTATGTAGTATCTGGTTTATAGTAATGACTACCTATGTAGTATCTGGTTTATAGTAATGACTCTCTATGTAGTATCTGGTTTATAGTAATGATTCTCTATGTAGTATCTGGTTTATAGTAATGACTCTATGTAGTATCTAGTTTATAGTAATGACTATATGTAGTATCTGGTTTATATTAATGATTCTCTATGTAGTATCTGGTTTATAGTAATGACTCTCTATGTAGTATCTGGTTTATAGTAATGATTCTCTATGTAGTATCTGGTTTACAGTAATGACTCTATGTAGTATCTGGTTTACAGTAATGACTCTGTATGTCTGCTCTGTGTGTCCTCTCCTGTAGCAGGCCAGTGACGGCACCAAGCCCTCCAGGCTGGTCACCCAGCTCCACTTCACCAGCTGGCCTGATTTTGGGGTGCCCTTCTCCCCCATCGGCATGCTCAAGTTCCTCAAGAAAGTCAAGACGGTCAACCCGTCCTTCGCTGGTCCCATCATGGTCCACTGCAGGTACCTTCTACTGGGATGTAGTCTTTCAGACATTTCAACTGTTTTAGTGTACATAGTAACCTCAAGGTTACATTCCCACCTATCTTTAGTGAGAGAGATCTAACTACCATTCTAATATTCTCAGACGCTAAATAGTTGATTCCTTGGCCTTCTCTGTCCTTTGTCTCTGCAGTGCTGGTGTGGGAAGGACAGGGACCTTCATTGTGATTGACGGTGTGATTGACATGATGCACCAAGAGCAGAAGATTGACGTCTTTGGTTTTGTGTCCAAGATAAGAGACCAGCGCTCACAGCTTGTGCAGACGGACGTGAGTAGGGTGAAATAAACAGCAGGGTCACAACACTATTTCCTGCAAGGCGTCAGTCTATGCTACTCTTAGTACTGGGACTAGCAATATGTCCAAAAGTAAGTTCTAAATGTGTATTTGTAATGTAAACTAGAAAACATAGAGGTCCAAGAATCTATCCCTGTGGAACAGCACACCTTCTTCTTCTTCTTCTTCTTCTTCTTCTTCTTCTTCTTCTTCTTCTTCTTCTTCTTCTTCTTCTTCTTCTTCTTCTTCTTCTTCTTCTTCTTCTTCTTCTTCTTCTTCTTCTTCTTCTTCTTCTTCTTCTTCTTCTTCTTCTTCTTCTTCTTCTTCTTCTTCTTCTTCTTCTTCTTCTTCTTCTTCTTCTTCTTCTTCTTCTTCTTCTTCTTCTTCTTCAGCTTAATCATCTTCTTCTTCTTCTTCAGCTTAATCATCTTCTTCTTCTTCTTCTTCTTCTTCTTCAGCTTTAATCTTCTTCTTCTTCTTCTTCTTCTTCTTCTTCTTCTTCTTCTTCTTCTTCAGCTTAATCATCTTCTTCTTCTTCTTCTTCTTCTTCTTCTTCTTCTTCTTCTTCTTCTTCTTCTTCTTCTTCTTCTTCTTCTAGTGCTCTAAATATGTGTTTTGTCTTCCTCTGTGGCCTCCAGATGCAGTACTCGTTCATCTATCAGGCCCTGTTGGAATACTACCTCTATGGCGACACAGAGCTGGACGTGTCATCTCTGGAAGGACACCTGCACAAACTCCACAACACCCACGCCCCCTTGGACAGGGTCGGTCTGGAGGAGGAGTTCAAAGTGAGAGCCGGGGGTCCTGTCTCTCTGACATGGTTATAGTAGATGAGATATAGCGCCTTCGCTACGTGCAATTTAGGATCCTTGAAAATCTATGTATGACTATAATAGCAATTGTGGCATCGTGTATAAATTATTCTATATTAGTTTGCATTTCCATTATCTTGACATATTTGACATCCTGATAAATGTATTTTACGTGTACTTTTACCCCTCCCCACCTCCAGAAACTGACCAACATGCGGATAATGAAGGAGAACATGAGGATGGGAAATCTCCCTGCCAACATGAAGAAGAACAGAGTGCTCCAGATTATTCCATGTAAGGAACGCCGGAAAAAGTTACAACACACAAACTGAATCCCAGTCTGTTTCCCCAGTCCAGTAGCACCACGTTGCGTCATGCAGTATTGTTTAACGTGTGACAGATTGTGACCCACAGATTATATTGTGTTCATGTCAACCTTTCAGAACGAGAAGAGAGATATTATGAAATCTCTTATTCCCTTGTTTCTCTTACCTAAACTGCATTCATGCAGAAGTAGCCAGGAAATCCACTGTATATGTACCTTTTCATATTTGGTATTGATATATTTAAACCTGCATGGGACTGACGTTGAGAGATCGTTTATCCGGTCGTCTTGTGGTTTTATCTGATAAAACGTTTTTTTTTTTTTTTTTTTTTTTTTGCTGTTCTTTGGGTTGAGTGATGTGTTTTTCATTGCCTTGCCTCTGAGCTTGCAAATAGTGTTTGGGAAATGGGATCTGAACAAGCTTTTTTTAGGTTGCATCTCAAAGGGCACCTTATTCTCTGTTTAGTGCACTACTTTGGACCAGGGTCCATAGG
This sequence comes from Coregonus ussuriensis, assembly GCA_031479575.1. NCBI lineage: Eukaryota > Metazoa > Chordata > Actinopteri > Salmoniformes > Salmonidae > Coregonus > Coregonus ussuriensis. Next base: position 104,827,928 of record CM062473.1, on the reverse strand, counting down.
GCTCGGAATTAATGCCTGAACTTATGTTTTGGTTAAGATATGGCACAATGTGCCGTAATTAAAAACGGCGCCACACAGGTCGTAATCTACAGACGGCGCCACACAGCGTAATTAAAACGCCTAAGCCATGTCGTAATTCTGCAGTTACGATGAGGGGTCGTGTTTTATTTTGGAGAGTTGCAATGTTATGTGATTGATATACTCGATGTACTGTCTTTGTAGTTATCTCCCGTTTTAATATTTTATTTTGATCTTGAATTTATTTTTCAGATGACTTCAACAGAGTGATTGTGTCCATGAGAAGAGGCCAAGAGTTTACCGACTACATCAACGCATCTTTTATAGACGTAAGTAAACATTACAATACTCACTACTACACCAATGACTAAATGTGAATCAATGTCACATTTGTTCTCAGTTCTTATATATTTTTTTGCAGTATATTAAAGTATATATTCATACACTGCAATCTGCAAAGTTTCAAGGAAGTTGTACCGATGTAACATGGGGGGTAATGACTGTACCGTATGCTGTGGTGGGGGGTCCTCAGGGCTACAGGCAGAAGATGTAACATGGGGGGTAATGACTGTACCGTATGCTGTGGTGGGGGGTCCTCAGGGCTACAGGCAGAAGATGTAACATGGGGGGTAATGACTGTACCGTATGCTGTGGTGGGGGGTCCTCAGGGCTACAGGCAGAAGATGTAACATGGGGGGTAATGACTGTACCGTATGCTGTGGTGGGGGGGGCCTCAGGGCTACAGGCAGAAGATGTAACATGGGGGGTAATGACTGTACCGTATGCTGTGGTGGGGGGTCCTCAGGGCTACAGGCAGAAGGACTACTTCATAGCGACCCAGGGTCCTTTGTCTCACACGGTGGAGGACTACTGGAGGATGGCCTGGGAGTGGAAGTGTCACTCCATCGTCATGCTGACTGAACTACAGGAGAGAGAGCAGGTAGGAAGGATATTCATCAAATAAATAGCATTTAATTTGTTATTTAAAAGTACAAAAAATATTTAACCTTTATTTGACTAGGCAAATCAGATTTACAAATTCTTATTTACAATGACGGCCTACCAAAAGGCAAAAGGCCTCCAGCGGGGACGGGGGCTGGGATTAAAAATAAAAATATAGGACAAAACACACATCACGACAAGAGAGACACCACAACACTACACAAAGAGAGACACCACAACACTACATAAAGAGAGACACCACAACACTACATAAAGAGAGACACCACAACACTACATAAAGAGGACACCCACAACACTACATAAAGAGAGACACCACAACACTACATAAAGAGACACCACAACACTACATAAAGAGAGACACCACAACACTACATAAAGAGAGACACCACAACACTACATAAAGAGAGACCCACCACAACACTACATAAAGAGACACCACAACACTACATAAAGAGGAGACGCCACAACACTACATAAAGAGAGACGCCACAAAACCACATATAGAGAGACGCCACAACACTACATAAAGAGAGACTACAACACTACATAAAGAGAGACATCACAACACTAATAAAGAGAGACAACCACAACACTACATAAAGAGAGACCACCACAACACTACATAAAGAGAGACACCACAACACTACATAAAGAGAGACGCCACAACACTACATAAAGAGAGACACCACAACACTACATAAAGAGAGACGCCACAACACTACATAAAGAGAGACGCCACAACACTTACATAAGAGAGACACCACAACACTAAAGAGAGACATCACAACACTACATAAAGAGAGACACCACAACACTACATAAAGAGAGACACCACAACACTACATAAAGAGAGACACCACAACACTACATAAAGAGAGACGCCACAACACTACATAAAGAGACACCACAACACTACATAAAGAGAGACGCCACAACACTACATAAAGAGAGACGCCACAACACTACATAAAGAGAGACACCACAACACTACATAAAGAGAGACACCACAACACTACATAAAGAGAGACACCACAACACTACATAAAGAGAGACACCACAACACTACATCAAGAGAGACGCCACAACACTACATAAAGAGAGACACCAAAACACTACATAAAGAGAGACACCACAACACTACATAAAGAGAGACACCACAACACTACATAAAGAGAGACACCACAACACTACATAAAGAGAGACACCACAACACTACATAAAGAGAGACACCACAACACTACATAAAGAGAGACACCACAACACTACATAAAGAGAGACACCACAACACTACATAAAGAGAGACACCACAACACTACATAAAGAGAGACACCACAACACTACATAAAGAGAGACACCACAACACTACATAAAGAGAGACACCACAACACTACATAAAGAGAGACACCACAACACTACATAAAGAGAGACACCACAACACTACATAAAGAGAGACACCACAACACTACATAAAGAGAGACACCACAACACTACACAAAGAGAGACACCACAACACTACATAAAGAGAGACACCACAACACTACATAAAGAGAGACACCACAACACTACATCAAGAGAGACGCCACAACACTACATGAAGAGAGACACCAAAACACTACATAAAGAGAGACACCACAACACTACATAAAGAGAGACACCACAACACTACATAAAGAGAGACACCACAACACTACATAAAGAGAGACACCACAACACTACATAAAGAGAGACACCACAACACTACATAAAGAGAGACACCACAACACTACATAAAGAGAGACACCAAAACACTACATAAAGAGAGACACCACAACACTACATAAAGAGAGACACCACAACACTACATAAAGAGAGACACCACAACACTACATAAAGAGAGACACCACAACACTACATAAAGAGAGACACCACAACACTACATAAAGAGAGACACCACAACACTACATAAAGAGAGACACCACAACACTACATAAAGAGAGACGCCACAACACTACATAAAGAGAGACACCACAACACTACATAAAGAGAGACACCACAACACTACATAAAGAGACACCACAACACTACATAAAGAGAGACGCCACAACACTACATAAAGAGACACCACAACACTACATAAAGAGAGACGCCACAACACTACATAAAGAGAGACACCACAACACTACATAAAGAGAGACGCCACAACACTACATAAAGAGACACCACAACACTACATAAAGAGAGACGCCACAACACTACATAAAGAGAGACAACACAACACTACATAAAGAGAGACACCACAACACTACATAAAGAGAGACGCCACAACACTACATAGAGACACCACAACACTACATAAAGAGAGACGCCACAACACTACATAAAGAGAGACACCACAACACTACATAAAGAGAGACACCACAACACTACATAAAGAGAGACACCACAACACTACATAAAGAGAGACACCACAACACTACATAAAGAGAGACACCACAACACTACATAAAGAGAGACGCCACAACACTACATAAAGAGACACCACAACACTACATAAAGAGAGACGCCACAACACTACATAAAGAGAGACAACACAACACTACATAAAGAGAGACACCACTATACTACATAAAGAGAGACACCACAACACTACATAAAGAGAGACACCACAACACTACATAAAGAGAGACGCCACAACACTACATAAAGAGAGACGCCACAACACTACATAAAGAGAGACACCACAACACTACATAAAGAGAGACACCACAACACTACATAAAGAGAGACATCACAACACTACATAAAGAGAGACGCCACAACACTACATAAAGAGAGACACCACAACACTACATAAAGAGAGACGCCACAACACTACATAAAGAGACACCACAACACTACATAAAGAGAGACGCCACAACACTACATAAAGAGAGACAACACAACACTACATAAAGAGAGACACCACAACACTACATAAAGAGAGACACCACAACACTACATAAAGAGAGAAGCCACAACACTACATAAAGAGAGACACCACAACACTACATAAAGAGAGACAACACAACACTACATAAAGAGAGACGCCACAACACTACATAAAGAGAGACGCCACAACACTACATAAAGAGAGACACCACAACACTACATAAAGAGAGACACCACAACACTACATAAAGAGACGCCACAACACTACATACAGAGAGACGCCACAACACTACATAAAGAGAGACACCACAACACTACATAAAGAGAGACGCCACAGCACTACATAAAGAGAGACGCCACAACACTACATAAAGAGAGACACCACAACACTACATAAAGAGAGACGCCACAGCACTACATAAAGAGAGACGCCACAACACTACATAAAGAGAGACGCCACAACACTACATAAAGAGAGACACCACAACACTACATAAAGAGAGACACCACAGCACTACATAAAGAGAGACACCACAACACTACATATAATCTGTGGGTCACAATCTGTCACACGTTAAACAATACTGCATGACGCAACGTGGTGCTACTGGACTGGGGAAACAGACTGGGATTCAGTTTGTGTGTTGTAACTTTTCCGGCGTTCCTTACATGGAATAATCTGGAGCACTCTGTTCTTCTTCATGTTGGCAGGGAGATTTCCCATCCTCATGTTCTCCTTCATTATCCGCATGTTGGTCAGTTTCTGGAGGTGGGGAGGGGTAAAAGTACACGTAAAATACATTTATCAGGATATCAAATATGTCAAGATAATGGAAATGCAAACTAATATAGAATAATTTATACACGATGCCACAATTGCTATTATAGTCATACATAGATTTTCAAGGATCCTAAATTGGCCCCAGTGATGTACTAGGCCGTACGCACTGCCCTCTGTAGCGCCTTACGGTCGGAGGCCAAGCAGTTGCCATACCAGGCGGTGATGCAACCGGTCAGGATGCTCTCGTTGGTGCAGCTGTAGAACCTTTTGAGGATCTGAGAGCCCATACCAAATCTTTTCAGTCTCCTGAGGGGAAAAGGTGTTGTCGTGCCCTCTTCACGACTGTCTTGGTGTGTTTGGACCATGATAGTTTGTTGGTGATGTGGACACCAATGAACTTGAAACTCTCGACCCGCTCCACTACATCCCCGTCGATGTTAAATGGGGGCCTGTTCGGCCCTCCTTTTCCTGTAGTCCACGATCAGCTCCTTTGTCTTGCTCACATTGAGGGAGAGGTTGTTGTCCTGGCACCACACTGCCAGGTCTCTGACCTCCTTGGTGATCAGGCCTACCATTATTGTGTCGTCAGCAAACTTAATGATGGTGTTGGAGTTGTGCTTGGCCGCCAGTCATGAGTGAACAGGGAGTACAGGAGGGGACTAAGCACGCACCCCTGAGGGGCCCCCGTGTTGAGGATCAGCGTAGCAGATGTGTTGTTGCCTACCCTTACCACCTGGGGGCGGCCCGTCAGGAAGTCCAGGATCCAGTTGCAGAGGGAGGTGTTTAGTCCCAGGGTCCTTAGCTTAGTGATGAGCTTTGAGGGCACTATGGTGTTGAACGCTGAGCTGTAGTCAATGAACAGCATTCTCACATAGGTGTTCCTTTTGTCCAGGTGGGAAAGGGCAATGTGGACTGCGATTGAGATTGCGTCATCTGTGGAATTGTAGTGGGTCTAAGGTTTTCCGGGACGATGGTGTTGATGTGAGCCATGACCAGCCTTTCAAAGCACTTCATGGCTACCGACGTGAGTGCTGGGGCGGTAGTCATTTAGGCAGGTTACCTTTGCTTTCTTGGGCACATGGACTACGGTGGTCTGCTTGAAACATGTTGGTATTACAGACTCTGTCAGGGGAAGACACTTGCCAGTTGGTCCGCGCGTGCTCTGAGTACACGTCCTGGTAATCCGTATTCACTTACTGCTACTGCACCTCAGTTGTCTACTGCTAACAAAGATCCGAAACTAGGACCTCTTACATGATTTGAGTTATTGTAATATTGTACTAGGCTACTGTTCTTACATGATTTGAGTTATTGTAATATTGGATGTCTTCTTACATGTCTTCTTCTTCTATTATTTGATGATGTAATCGCTATTCTATCCAGTACTCTGTGTTAATCTCCTGTCCGTGTCTCCTGCAGGACAAGTGTTTCCAGTACTGGCCCACAGAGGACTCAGTGACCTATGGCAACTACACTGTAGAGATCAAGGGAGACACCGTTTGTGACACCTTCAGTCTACGGGACCTGGTACTCACCTACGGCCCAGTAAGTTAACATACCCTGAGGTGGTGAGGGACTTAAAGCAATAGTTTATTGAGATTTTTTTGCCTTAACCTTCATCTTACCTCAAGAGAGGAGTCTATGATTAATCACAGCAATACAGTGTTCGTCATGCTATCATATTGCTAATCTTGTAACCCTCGACCAAATTAGATGTTAAAAGTCGTCACGAGAAACTAGCGTATTGCTAGAATTTGCATCCGAAACGCTAAACTATCTTTCCAAACCTAGCAAATTGCTAAAATTAGCTCCCAAACGCTAAGCTATCTTACCAAACCTAGCAAATCGCAAAAATTAGCTCCCAGTGCTAAATTATCCGTCCAAACCTAGCATATTGCTAAAATTAGCTCCCAAACGCTAAGCTATTTTACCAAACCTAGCAAATTGCAAAAATTAGCTCCCAGTGCTAAATGATCCGTCCAAACCTAGCATATTGCTAAAATGAGCATCCTGAAAGCTACATTATCTTTTCAAACCTGGGTTTCCATGTTTCAGGATAAGCAGACACGTCTGGTCCGCCACTTCCACTTCCACGGCTGGCCAGAGATCGGGATCCCAGCCGAGGGGAAAGGAATGATCGACATCATCGCCTCGGTGCAGAAACAGCAACAGCAGTCAGGAAACCATCCCATCATCGTACACTGCAGGTAGCTAAGACTCTGACCCTTATCACCATGTGGTGGGATATACTTCCTAACACTTTTACACTTTACTCTTACCTAAGTAACACTTTTATACCACTTAAATGTATTTCGGTAACCCTTTATTTTTTTTCGGTAACACTTTGGACTTTTATAGTTTGTTCAGCATTTAGGCAGGACAACCCATTACAACAGTCACAAAACCCCAAAGCCACTGTTTTTCTTGAATGTTCTGTTGTGTTAGTGCTGGTGCAGGGCGAACAGGTACGTTCATTGCACTGAGCAATATCCTGGAGCGGGTCAAAGCTGAGGGCTTACTGGACGTGTTTCAGACTGTGAAGAGTTTACGGATGCAGAGGCCACATATGGTCCAGACCGTGGTGAGGACTTTGACACAAATCACCGTTTGTTACACCAAAACCGTTTCCTCTGAAAAATATTTTGAACCTATTCTAATTTCCAAAGAATCCAATATTTTAACGTAGTTTTGTCTCACATCATAATTGACCATGTATCTATCGGTCCCAATGCCAGTAATAGATAATACAATATCAGAATGTGTCTTTGGTGCTCTGGCTGACAGTAAAATGATCAAAACAGATATAAAACATTGAACATTTAACATGTCAGTTCATCGGAGTCTTATTTAGAATGGTCCCTGATAGTTCTAAATTCTTTCCACAGGAACAATACGACTTCTGCTACCGGGTGGTACAAGACTTTGTGGACATTTTCTCAGACTATGCCAATTTTAAATGATGAAATATTTGCCTTAAACATCATTTTGTTCAATGTTGTTTTTGAAATACCACTTGGTCATGATTTGCGTTAAAATGTCCTTAAAATAATTAAATGGTTTTGTATTTTGCTATGCACTTGTCCTTACTGTAACCAAAACTCCACCCCTCGCTGTAATATACTGTATGTCAATGGGACGAAAATTGTAAATGCCAAAAGTAAGATAAATAATGTATATCTCACATCATGTATAAAAAATTATTTTGTAATGAAATTCAAGTGTTATTTTAACCTTGGTCGCTTTATTCACATATTTAGTTGTTGTATGATACTGTACTTTTGTTAAAATCTTGTTTATTCAGACTGAGTGTTTATTGATTTGACCGTACGTGTAATATTTTTGAGTGTGTAGCTATTGTAAATGTTTTATGTATTGTTGCAGACCTTCCATTTATTGCATTCTAAGAACATCATGTGAATATTATTAAGATATTCGGACATTTATCGATGACTTCTATCTGTGACTAGAGGTGATAACTCATCTGTCTTTAATTTTATTGGAAATAACCCATTTTTAAAATATTAAGGTCTTTACAATGCAAGATAAGTCTCTTTTTTTTTTTTTTGCCACAATGTCAAGAACACAAAAAATATGCAAAGTATCGATATCAAGTTAAGCCTTTATTATTGACTAGGATAATAGTAAAAAACATATTAAGGAATTGTAAGAATTTGTTTCCATTAATGTGATGGAAGTGGATAGTCTACTTCAGTCCAGCAAAGTGATATGCAACTGCACATATAATATCAAGGTACCAGTAGCACTAACACTACCATACTGCAGTTTCTGTCCGTCCACAACGGCAAATATTTAGCTAAAGCCACTGCACATATTCTGAAGCACATGTACATTGACAAGCATACTACCAAGGAATATTACAGATACATTTCAAATATGTTAAATCTGAAAAGTGATAATAGTCATCATTTGTATATATATATATATTGTGTATTGCCTAATATCGGTGGATACATCTTAAATGAATGCAGTCCTGAACTGCCCATATATCTGAGAAGTGATATGTATTATTGTACCTAATTGGAAGGAGTCTGCTGATGCTGTGCCAAATAAGTCTAGGAAAAAGCACAACTCATTCTGATCTGACGCAACAGTCAGTGTGACGTACAATGAAAAGATCAAACGTAAGTGCATCTAAATGAACTCAACACAATATTTAAAAAAAAAAAAGCACAAAGGATGGACAAAACTCCTTTTTATTTCAAATAATGATCCTCAATCTGTTAATAAAATATCCATGCAAATGCCATACCTTTTAGTATTTAAACATCTGTGTACATTATAGTGTACTGGCTTCCACCAATCCCATGAAATACAGAGATCCTCATTATGACATCACAGCATTTACGTTGTTGTGAAAGATTAGGTCGGGGGGGGGGGGGGAACCCCAACAAAACATTACCTCAAACGCCAGTGGTGCTTCAATGCCAGTTTTATAAGGGCGCCCTTCTAGGAATCTCAGATAAGACCACCCGAAGGGTCCAGAAGACCAGACACACGCTCCTCTATTTCTTTAGAACATGTTGAAATATGTCATGTCATGTTGATACAACAGGGAGGAGGAAGAACTAACCATGTGAAGTACACAATTAAACAAGGAAATCGTCTGTAGAGATGGAATTATGTTTAACAGTTGGAACATGGAATTGTTGGATGCTGTGTCAGATGTGATGTGTTGTTCTGGAGGAATGGCCCAACTTAACCCCGTCTCCCTGGACCTCTTTTTAATCGGTTCTGTGTTTTGATAAAGATGGAGGAGGGTGTTTTCAGGTCACACCTCTTCCACTTTAGTTTTCTGCTTTTCATAGTCGGCCTCTCTTGGATTCTCAATGTCTTTTAAATGCTGGGTTGCAATATTAAATTAATTGAAAAACCTACTTTTTGCTCAGTCAATTTACTTACATGTGGTTCAGCACTGTCATCTAGTGGGGAAGAAGGGGTATATAATATTCAGTTACATTATGCTTTATGTAAACCAGTAGATGTCACTGTTAAGTTGAAATAGTCTCACTATATCCTCAATATGATCCTTTACTAATACAAACAGTGAAACTCCATAGCAGGTGGCTGGTGGCACCTTAATTGGGAAGGACTGGCTCATAATAATGGCTGGAACAGATTGAATGGAATGGTATCAAACACATCAAACATATGGTTTCCATGGTTCCCATGTGCTTGATACCGCTCCATTCACTCCATTCCAGCCATTATTATGAGCCGTCCTCCACCCACCAGCCTAATGTGAGCTCCATACATGGGGATAATCTCAATCACTTTATTGGTCAACTGAAATGTGACTTCTGCTTTATCCCAACCATCTGAAAGACACATACACATACAGCATACAGGTTGGAGCAGAGGACTGTTACATACAGCATACAGGTTGGAGAGGTTGGAGCAGAGGACTGTTACATATAGTATACAGGTTGGAGCAGAGGACTGTTACATACAGCATACAGGTTGGAGCAGAGGACTGTTACATACAGCATACAGGTTGGAGCAGAGGACTATTACATACAGTATACAGGTTGGAGAGGTTGGAGCAGAGGACTGTTACATACAGCATACAGGTTGGAGCAGAGGACTGTTACATACAGCATACAGGTTGGAGCAGAGGACTGTTACATACAGCATACAGGTTGGAGCAGAGGACTGTTACATACAGCATACAGGTTGGAGCAGAGGACTGTTACATACAGTATACAGGTTGGAGAGGTTGGAGCAGAGGACTGTTACAAACAGCATACAGGTTGGAGCAGAGGACTGTTACATACAGCATACAGGTTGGAGCAGAGGACTATTACATACAGTATACAGGTTGGAGAGGTTGGAGCAGAGGACTGTTACATACAGCATACAGGTTGGAGAGGTTGGAGCAGAGACTGTTACATACAGTATACAGGTTGGAGCAGAGGACTGTTACATACAGCATACAGGTTGGAGCAGAGGACTGTTACATACAGTATACAGGTTGGAGAGGTTGGAGCAGAGACTGTTACATACAGCATACAGGTTGGAGAGGTTGGAGCAGAGACTGTTACATACAGTATACAGGTTGGAGCAGAGGACTGTTACATACAGCATACAGGTTGGAGCAGAGGACTGTTACATACAGCATACAGGTTGGAGCAGAGGACTATTACATACAGTATACAGGTTGGAGAGGTTGGAGCAGAGGACTGTTACATACAGCATACAGGTTGGAGCAGAGGACTGTTACATACAGCATACAGGTTGGAGCAGAGGACTGTTACATACAGTATACAGGTTGGAGAGGTTGGAGCAGAGGACTGTTACAAACAGCATACAGGTTGGAGCAGAGGACTGTTACATACAGCATACAGGTTGGAGCAGAGGACTGTTACATACAGCATACAGGTTGGAACAGAGGACTATTACATACAGTATACAGGTTGGAGAGGTTGGAGCAGAGGACTGTTACAAACCGCATACAGGTTGGAGCAGAGGACTGTTACATACAGCATACAGGTTGGAGCAGAGGACTGTTAAATACAGTATACAGGTTGGAGAGGTTGGAGCAGAGTACTGTTACAAACAGTATGCGGGAGGCTGCCACACTGGGCGCTTGTGGAGCAGTTGTTGAGGTGGGTTAAATTACTTTAGACATGGTTTATTATCCCATGGTTTAGACATGGTTTATTATCCCATGGTTTAGACATGGTTTAGACATGGTTTAGACATGGTTTAGACATGGTTTATTATCCCATGTTTTAGACATGGTTTAGACATGGTTTATTATCCCATGGTTTAGACATGGTTTAGACATGGTTTTAGACATGGTTTAGACATGATTTAGAAATGGTTTTAGACATGGTTCTAAACATGGTTTTAGACATGGTTTAGACATGGTTTAGACATGGTTTAGGCATGGTTTATTATCCCATGGTTTAGACATGGTTTAGACATGATTTTAGACATGGTTTATTATCCCATGGTTTAGACATGGTTTAGACATGGTTTAGACATGGTTTTAGACATGGTTTATTATCCCATGGTTTAGACATGGTTTTAGACATGGTTTAGACATGGTTTTTTTATCCCATGGTTTAGACATGGTTTAGACATGGTTTAGACATGGTTTATTATCCCATGGTTTATTATCCCATGGTTTAGACATGGTTTATAATCCCATGGTTTAGACATGGTTTATTATCCCATGGTTTAGACATGGTTTATTATCCCATGGTTTATTATCCCATGGTTTAGACATGGTTTATTATCCCATGGTTTAGACATGGTTTAGACATGGTTTATTATCCCATGGTTTAGACATGGTTTATTATCCCATGGTTTAGACATGGTTTATTATCCCATGGTTTATTATCCCATGGTTTAGACATGGTTTAGACATGGTTTATTATCCCATGGTTTAGACATGGTTTAGACATGGTTTATTATCCCATGGTTTATACATGGTTTATTATCCCATGTTTTAGACATGGTTTATTATCCCATGGTTTAGACATGGTTTAGACATGGTTTATTATCCCATGGTTTAGACATGGTTTAGACATGGTTTAGACATGGTTTAGACATGGTTTATTATCCCATGGTTTAGACATGGTTTTAGACATGGTTTAGACATGGTTTATAATCCCATGGTTTAGACATGGTTTTAGACATGGTTTAGACATGGTTTATTATCCCATGGTTTAGACATGGTTTAGACATGGTTTATTATCCCATGGTTTAGACATGGTTTATCATCCCATGGTTTAGACATGGTTTATTATCCCATGGTTTAGACATGGTTTATTATCCCATGGTTTATTATCCCATGGTTTAGACATGGTTTAGACATGGTTTATTATCCCATGGTTTAGACATGGTTTAGACATGGTTTAGACATGGTTTATTATCCCATGTTTTAGACATGGTTTAGACATGGTTTATTATCCCATGGTTTAGACATGGTTTATTATCCCATGGTTTAGACATGGTTTAGACATGGCTTATTATCCCATGGTTTAGACATGGTTTATTATCCCATGGTTTATTATCCCATGGTTTAGACATGGTTTATTATCCCATGGTTTAGACATGGTTTAGACATGGTTTAGACATGGTTTATTATCCCATGTTTTAGACATGGTTTAGACATGGTTTATTATCCCATGGTTTAGACATGGTTTATTATCCCATGGTTTAGACATGGTTTATTATCCCATGGTTTAGACATGGTTTAGACATGGCTTATTATCCCATGGGTTAGACATGGTTTATTATCCCATGGTTTATTATCCCATGGTTTAGACATGGTTTAGACATGGTTTATTATCCCATGGTTTAGACATGGTTTAGACATGGTTTAGACATGGTTTATTATCCCATGTTTTAGACATGGTTTAGACATGGTTTATTATCCCATGGTTTAGACATGGTTTATTATCCCATTGTTTAGACATGGTTTATTATCCCATGGTTTAGACATGGTTTAGACATGGCTTATTATCCCATGGTTTAGACATGGTTTAGACATGGTTTATTATCCCATGGTTTAGACATGGTTTAGACATGGTTTATTATCCCATGGTTTAGACATGGTTTAGACATGGTTTTAGACATGGTTTAGACATGATTTAGAAATGGTTTTAGACATGGTTCTAAACATGGTTTTAGATATGGTTTAGACATGGTTTAGACATGGTTTAGACATTGTTTAGGCATGGTTTATTATCCCATGGTTTAGACATGGTTTAGACATGATTTTAGACATGGTTTATTATCCCATGGTTTAGACATGGTTTAGACATGGTTTAGACATGGTTTTAGACATGGTTTATTATCCCATGGTTTAGACATGGTTTAGACATGGTTTATTATCCCATGGTTTAGACATGGTTTATTATCCTATGGTTTAGACATGGTTTATTATCCCATGGTTTATTATCCCATGGTTTAGACATGGTTTAGACATGGTTTATTATCCCATGGTTTAGACATGGTTTAGACATGGTTTATTATCCCATGGTTTATACATGGTTTATTATCCCATGGTTTAGACATGGTTTATTATCCCATGGTTTAGACATGGTTTAGACATGGTTTATTATCCCATGGTTTAGACATGGTTTAGACATGGTTTAGACATGGTTTAAACATGGTTTATTATCCCATGGTTTAGACATGGTTTTAGACATGGTTTAGACATGGTTTATTATCCCATGGTTTAGACATGGTTTTAGACATGGTTTAGACATGGTTTATTATCCCATGGTTTAGACATGGTTTAGACATGGTTTATTATCCCATGGTTTAGACATGGTTTTAGACATGGTTTAGACATGGTTTATTATCCCATGGTTTAGACATGGTTTATCATCCCATGGTTTAGACATGGTTTATTATCTCATGGTTTAGACATGGTTTATTATCCCATGGTTTATTATCCCATGGTTTAGACATGGTTTAGACATGGTTTATTATCCCATGGTTTAGACATGGTTTAGACATGGTTTAGACATGGTTTATTATCCCATGTTTTAGACATGTTTTAGACATGGTTTATTATCCCATGGTTTAGACATGGTTTATTATCCCATGGTTTAGACATGGTTTATTATCCCATGGTTTAGACATGGTTTAGACATGGCTTATTATCCCATGGTTTAGACATGGTTTAGACATGGTTTATTATCCCATGGTTTAGACATGGTTTAGACATGGTTTATTATCCCATGGTTTAGACATGGTTTAGACATGGTTTTAGACATGGTTTAGACATGATTTAGAAATGGTTTTAGACATGGTTCTAAACATGGTTTTAGACATGGTTTAGACATGGTTTAGACATGGTTTAGACATGGTTTAGGCATGGTTTATTATCCCATGGTTTAGACATGGTTTAGACATGATTTTAGACATGGTTTATTATCCCATGGTTTAGACATGGTTTAGACATGGTTTAGACATGGTTTATTATCCCATGGTTTAGACATGGTTTAGACATGGTTTATTATCCCATGGTTTAGACATGGTTTATTATCCCATGGTTTAGACATGGTTTATTATCCCATGGTTTAGACATGGTTTATTATCCATGGCTTTATTATCCCATGGTTTAGACATGGTTTAGACATGGTTTATTATCCCATGGTTTAGACATGGTTTAGACATGGTTTATTATCCCATGGTTTAGACATGGTTTATTATCCCATGGTTTAGACATGGTTTATTATCCCATGGTTTAGACATGGTTTAGACATGGTTTATTATCCCATGGTTTAGACATGGTTTAGACATGGTTAAACATGGTTTATTATCCCATGGTTTAGACATGGTTTAGACATGGTTTAGACATGGTTTATTATCCCATGGTTTAGACATGGTTTTAGACATGGTTTAGACATGGTTTATTATCCCATGGTTTAGACATGGTTTAGACATGGTTTATTATCCCATGGTTTAGACATGGTTTTAGACATGGTTTAGACATGGTTTATTATCCCATGGTTTAGACATGGTTTATCATCCCATGGTTTAGACATGGTTTATTATCCCATGGTTTAGACATGGTTTATTATCCCATGGTTTATTATCCCATGGTTTAGACATGGTTTAGACATGGTTTATTATCCCATGGTTTAGACATGGTTTAGACATGGTTTAGACATGGTTTATTATCCCATGTTTTAGACATGGTTTAGACATGGTTTATTATCCCATGGTTTAGACATGGTTTATTATCCCATGGTTTAGACATGGTTTAAACATGCTTATTATCTCCATGGTTTAGACATGGTTTAGAACATGGTCTTATTATCCCATGGTTTTAGACATGGTTTAGACATGCCTTATTATCCCATGGTTTAGACATGGTTATTATCACCATGGTTCTAGACATGGTTTATTATCCATGGTTTAGACATGGTTTAGACATGGCTTATTATCCCATGGTTTTGACATGGTTTAGACATGGTTTATTATCCCATGGTTTAGACATGGTTTAGACATGGTTTAGACATGGTTTATTATCCCATGGTTTAAGACATGGTTTTAGACATGGTTTAGACATGGTTTATTATCCCATGGTTTAGACATGGTTTTAGACATGGTTTTATATCCCATGGTTTAGACATGGTTTAGACATGGTTTATTATCCCTTGGTTTAGACATGGTTTATCATCCCATGGTTTAGACATGGTTTATTATCCCATAGTTTATTATCCCATGGTTTAGACATGGTTTAGACATGGTTTATTATCCCATGGTTTAGACATGGTTTAGACATGGTTTAGACATGGTTTATTATCCCATGTTTTAGACATGTTTTAGACATGGTTTATTATCCCATGGTTTAGACATGGTTTATTATCCCATGGTTTAGACATGGTTTATTATCCCATGGTTTAGACATGGTTTATTATCCCATGGTTTAGACATGGTTTAGACATGGTTTATTATCCCATGGTTTAGACATGGTTTAGACATGGTTTAGACATGGTTTAAACATGGTTTATTATCCCATGGTTTAGACATGGTTTTAGACATGGTTTAGACATGGTTTAAACATGGTTTATTATCCCATGGTTTAGACATGGTTTTAGACATGGTTTAGACATGGTTTATTATCCCATGGTTTAGACATGGTTTTAGACATGGTTTAGACATGGTTTATTATCCCATGGTTTAGACATGGTTTAGACATGGTTTATTATCCCATGGTTTAGACATGGTTTTAGACATGGTTTAGACATGGTTTATTATCCCATGGTTTAGACATGGTTTATCATCCCATGGTTTAGACATGGTTTATTATCCCATGGTTTAGACATGGTTTATTATCCCATGGTTTAGACATGGTTTAGACATGGTTTATTATCCCATGGTTTAGACATGGTTTAGACATGGTTTAGACATGGTTTAAACATGGTTTATTATCCCATGGTTTATACATGGTTTATTATCCCATGGTTTAGACATGGTTTATTATCCCATGGTTTAGACATGGTTTAGACATGGCTTATTATCCCATGGTTTAGACATGGTTTAGACCATGGTTTATTATCCCATGGTTTAGACATGGTTTAGGACATGGCTTATTATCCCATGGTTTAGACATGGTTTATTATCCCATGGTTTAGACATGGTTTATTATCCCATGGTTTAGACATGGTTTAGACATGGCTTATTATCCCATGGTTTAGACATGGTTTAGACATGGTTTATTATCCCATGGTTTAGACATGGTTTAGACATGGTTTAGACATGGTTTATTATCCCATGGTTTAGACATGGTTTTAGACATGGTTTAGACATGGTTTATTATCCCATGGTTTAGACATGGTTTAGACATGGTTTATTATCCCATGGTTTAGACATGGTTTAGACATGGTTTATTATCCCATGGTTTAGACATGGTTTATTATCCCATGGTTTAGACATGGTTTAGACATGGCTTATTATCCCATGGTTTAGACATGGTTTAGACATGGTTTATTATCCCATGGTTTAGACATGGTTTAGACATGGCTTATTATCCCATGGTTTAGACATGGTTTATTATCCCATGGTTTAGACATGGTTTATTATCCCATGGTTTAGACATGGTTTAGACATGGCTTATTATCCCATGGTTTAGACATGGTTTAGACATGGTTTATTATCCCATGGTTTAGACATGGTTTAGACATGGTTTAGACATGGTTTATTATCCATGGTTTAGACATGGGTTAGGACAAGGTTTAGACATGGTTTATTATCCCATGGTTTAGACATGGTTTAGACATGGTTTATTATCCATGGTTTAGACATGGTTTAGACATGGTTTATTATCCCATGGTTTAGACATGGTTTAGACATGGTTTAGACATGGTTTAGACATGGTTTAATGACATGGTTTAGACATGGTTAGGACATGGTTTTAGACATGGTTTAGACATGGTTTATTATCCCTGGTTTAGACATGGTTTATATCCATGGTTTAGACATGGTGTTAGACATGTTTTTAGCATGGTTTATTATTCCCCATGGTTTAGACATGGTTATTAGACATGGTTTTCGTCCATGGTTTTAGACATGGTTTATTATCCATGGTTTAGACATGGTTTAGACATGGTTTATTATCCCATGGTTTAGACATGGTTTATTATCCCATGGTTTAGACATGGTTTATTATCCATGGTGTAGACATGGTTTGGGGACATGGTTTATTATCCATGGTTTAGACATGGTGTTTGATGGTTTTACTTGGTTTGATCCCCATGGTTTAGACATGGTTTATGGTTTTTCCATGCGTTAGACATGGTTTAGTCTGGTTTTTTAGGACATGGTTTAGACATGGGTTTTTATTATCCATGGTTTAGACTTGGTTTTTATTTAGACATGGTTTAGACATGGTTTATTATCCCATGGTTTAGACATGGTTTATCATCCCATGGTTTAGACATGGTTGGTTTATTATCTCATGGTTTAGACATGGTTTATTATCCCATGGTTTTATAGACATGGTTTAGACATGGTTTATTATCCATGGTTTTTAGACATGTTTTTTAGACATTTCTGGTTTTTATCCCTTTTTTGGTTTATTTTTTTTACATTTTTGGTTTATTTTATCCTTTTTCTTTTGGTTTTTTTTTCTTAGACATGGTGGTTATTAATCCATGGTTTAGACGATGGTTTATTATCCCATGGTTTAGACATGGTTTATTATCCCATGGTTTAGACATGGTTTAGACATGGTTTATTATCCCATGGTTTAGACATGGTTTTAGACATGGTTTAGACATGGTTTAAACATGGTTTATTATCCCATGGTTTAGACATGGTTTTAGACATGGTTTAGACATGGTTTATTATCCCATGGTTTAGACATGGTTTTAGACATGGTTTAGACATGGTTTATTATCCCATGGTTTAGACATGGTTTAGACATGGTTTATTATCCCATGGTTTAGACATGGTTTTAGACATGGTTTAGACATGGTTTATTATCCCATGGTTTAGACATGGTTTAGACATGGTTTATATCCCATGGTTTAGACATGGTTTTAGACATGGTTTAGACATGGTTTATTATCCCATGGTTTAGACATGGTTTTCATCCCATGGTTTAGACATGGTTTATTATCTCATGGTTTAGACATGGTTTATTATCCCATGGTTTAGACATGGTTTAGACATGGTTTATTATCCCATGGTTTAGACATGGTTTAGACATGGTTTAGACATGGTTTAAACATGGTTTATTATCCCATGGTTTATACATGGTTTATTATCCCATGGTTTAGACATGGTTTATTATCCCATGGTTTAGACATGGTTTAGACATGGTTTATTATCCCATGGTTAGACATGGTTTAGACATGGTTTAGACATGGTTTAAACATGGTTTATTATCCCATGGTTTAGACATGGTTTTAGACATGGTTTTAGACATGGTTTATTATCCCATGGTTTAGACATGGTTTTAGACATGGTTTAGACATGGTTTATTATCCCATGGTTTAGACATGGTTTAGACATGGTTTATTATCCCATGGTTTAGACATGGTTTTAGACATGGTTTAGACATGGGTTATTATCCCATGGTTTAGACATGGTTTATCATCCCCATGGTTTAGACATGGTTTATTATCTCATGGTTTAGACATGGTTTATTATCCCATGGTTTATTATCCCATGGTTTAGACATGGTTTTGACATGGTTTATTATCCCATGGTTTAGGACATGGTTTAGACATGGTTTAGACATGGTTTATTATCCCATGTTTTAGACATGGTTTAGACATGGTTTATTATCCCATGGTTTAGACATGGTTTATTATCCCCATGGTTTAGACATGGTTTATTATCCCATGGGTTTAGACATGGTTTAGACATGGCTTATTATCCCCATGGTTTAGACATGGTTTAGACATGGTTTATTATCCATGGTTTAGACAAGGTTTTAGACATGGCTTATTATCCCATGGTTTAGACATGGTTTATTATCCCATGGTTTAGACATGGTTTATTATCCCATGGTTTAGACATGGTTTAGACATGGCTTATTATCCCATGGTTTAGACATGGTTTAGACATGGTTTATTATCCCCATGGTTTTAGACATGGTTTAGACATGGTTTATTATCCCATGGTTTAGACATGGTTTAGACATGGTTTAGACATGGTTTATTATCCCATGGTTTAGACATGGTTTTAGACATGGTTTATTATCCCATGGTTTAGACATGGTTTAGACATGGTTTATTATCCCATGGTTTTAGACATGGTTTATTATCCCATGGTTTAGACATGGTTTAGACATGGCTTATTATCCCATGGTTTAGACATGGTTTAGACATGGTTTATTATCCCATGGTTTAGACATGGTTTAGACATGGCTTATTATCCCATGGTTTAGACATGGTTTATTATCCCATGGTTTAGACATGGTTTATTATCCCATGGTTTAGACATGGTTTAGACATGGCTTATTATCCCATGGTTTAGACATGGTTTAGACATGGTTTATTATCCCATGGTTTAGACATGGTTTAGACATGGTTTAGACATGGTTTATTATCCCATGGTTTAGACATGGTTTTAGACATGGTTTAGACATGGTTTATTATCCCATGGTTTAGACATGGTTTATTATCCCATGGTTTAGACATGGTTTAGACATGGTTTATTATCCCATGGTTTAGACATGGTTTATCATCCCATGGTTTAGACATGGTTTATTAATCCATGGTTTAGACATGGTTTATTATCCCATGGTTTATTATCCCATGGTTTAGACATGGTTTAGACATGGTTTATTATCCCATGGTTTAGACATGGTTTAGACATGGTTTATTATCCCATGTTTTAGAACATGTTTTAGACATGGTTTATTATCCCATGGTTTAGACATGGTTTATTATCCCATGGTTTAGACATGGTTTTATTATCCCATGTTTAGACATGGTTTAGACATGGCTTATTATCTCATGGTTTAGACATGGTTTAGACATGGTTTATTATCCCATGGTTTAGACATGGTTTAGACATGGTTTATTATCCCATGGTTTAGACATGGTTTATTATCCCATGGTTTTAGACATGGTTTAGACATGGCTTATTATCCCATGGTTTAGACATGGTTTAGACATGGGTTTATTATCCATGGTTTAGACATGGTTTAGACATGGTTTAGACATGGTTTATTATCCCATGGTTTAGACATGGTTTAGACATGGTTTATTATCCCATGTTTTAGACCATGTTTTAGACATGGTTTATTATCCCATGGTTTAGACATGGTTTATTATCCCATGGTTTAGACATGGTTTATTATCCCATGGTTTAGACATGGTTTAGACATGGCTTATTAATCTCATGGTTTAGACATGGTTTAGACATGGTTTACTTATCCCATGGTTTAGTCATGGTTTAGACATGGTTTATTATCCCATTGGTTTAGACATGGTTTATATCCCATGGTTTTAGACATGGTTTAGACATGGCTTATTATCCATGGTTTAGACATGGTTTAGACATGGTTTAGACATGGTTTATTATCCCATGTTTTAGACATGGTTTAGACATGGTTTATTATCCCATGGTTTAGACATGGTTTATTATCCCATGGTTTAGACATGGTTTAGACATGGTTTATTATCCCATGGTTTAGACATGGTTTAGACATGGTTTAGACATGGTTTAAACATGGTTTATTATCCCATGGTTTAGACATGGTTTTAGACATGGTTTAGACATGGTTTATTATCCCATGGTTTAGACCATGGTTTTAGACATGGTTTAGACATGGTTTATTATCCCATGGTTTAGACATGGTTTAGACATGGTTTATTATCCCATGGTTTAGACATGGTTTTAGACATGGTTTAGACATGGTTTATTATCCCATGGTTTAGACATGGTTTATCATTCCATGGTTTAGACATGGTTTATTATCTCATGGTTTATGACATGGTTTATTATCCCATGGTTTATTATCCCATGGTTTAGACATGGTTTAGGACATGGTTTATTATCCCATGGTTTAGACATGGTTTAGACATGGTTTAGACATGGTTTATTATCCCATGTTTTAGACATGGTTTAGACATGGTTTATTATCCCATGGTTTAGACATGGTTTATTATCCCATGGTTTAGACATGGTTTATTATCCCATGGTTTAGACATGGTTTAGACATGGCCTTATTATCCCATGGTTTAGACATGGTTTAGACATGGTTTATTATCCCATGGTTTAGACATGGTTTAGACATGGCTTATTATCCCATGGTTTAGACATGGTTTATTATCCCATGGTTTAGACATGGTTTATTATCCCATGGTTTAGACATGGTTTAGACATGGCTTATTATCCCATGGTTTAGACATGGTTTAGACATGGTTTATTATCCCATGGTTTAGACATGGTTTAGACATGGTTTATTATCCCATGGTTTAGACATGGTTTTAGACATGGTTTAGACATGGTTTATTATCCCATGGTTTAGACATGGTTTAGACATGGTTTATTATCCATGGTTTAGACATGGTTTAGACATGGTTTATTATCCCATGGTTTAGACATGGTTTATTATCCCATGGTTTAGACATGGTTTAGACATGGCTTATTATCCCATGGTTTAGACATGGTTTAGACATGGTTTATTATCCCATGGTTTAGACATGGTTTAGACATGGCTTATTATCCCATGGTTTAGACATGGTTTATTATCCCATGGTTTAGACATGGTTTATTATCCCATGGTTTAGACATGGTTTAGACATGGCTTATTATCCTCATGGTTTAGACATGGTTTAGACATGGTTTATTATCCCATGGTTTAGACATGGTTTAGACATGGTTTAGACATGGTTTATTAATCCACATGGTTTAGACATGGTTTCTAGACATGGTTTAGACATGGTTTATTATCCCTGGTTTAGACATGGTTTTAGACATGGTTTATTATCCCATGGCTTTAGACCATGTGGTTTAGACATGGTTTATTATCACATGGTTTAGACATGGTTTATATCCCATGTTTTAGACATGGTTTAGACATGGTTTATTATCCCATGGTTTAGACATGGTTTCATTATCCCATTGGTTTGACATGGTTATTATCCCATGGTTTAGACATTGGTTTAGACATGGCTTATTATCCCATGGTTTAGACATGGTTTAGACATGGTTTATTATCCATGGTTTAGACATGGTTTAGACATGGCTTATTATCCCATGGTTTAGACATCGTTTATTTATCCCATGGTTTAGACATGGTTTAGGATGGGTTTATTATCCCATGGTTTAGACATGGTTTAGACATGGTAGCATGGATTAGATCCAGGTTTAGACATGGTTTAGACATGGTTTATTATCCCATGGTTTAGACATGGTTTAGACATGGTTTATTATCCCATGTTTTAGACATGTTTTAGACATGGTTTATTATCCCATGGTTTTAGACATGGTTTATTATCCCATGGTTTAGACATGGTTTATTATCCCATGGTTTAGACATGGTTTAGACATGGCTTATTATCTCATGGTTTAGACATGGTTTAGACATGGTTTATTATCCCATGGTTTAGACATGGTTTAGACATGGTTTATCTATCCCATGGTTTAGACATGGTTTATTATCCATGGTTTAGACATGGTTTAGACATGGCTTATTATCCCATGGTTTAGACATGGTTTAGACATGGTTTATTATCCCATGGTTTAGACATGGTTTAGACATGGTTTATTATCCCATGGTTTAGACATGGTTTAGACATGATTTATTATCCCATGGTTTAGACATGGTTTATTATCCCATGGTTTAGACATGGTTTATTATCCCATGGTTTAGACATGGTTTAGACATGGCTTATTATCCCATGGTTTAGACATGGTTTAGACATGGTTTATTATCCCATGGTTTAGACATGGTTTATCATCCCATGGTTTAGACATGGTTTATTATCCCATGGTTTATTATCCCATGGTTTAGACATGGTTTAGACATGGTTTATTATCCCATGGTTTAGTCATGGTTTAGACATGGTTTAGACATGGTTTATTATCCCATGTTTTAGACATGTTTTAGACATGGTTTATTATCCCATGGTTTAGACATGGTTTATTATCCCATGGTTTAGACATGGTTTATTATCCCATGGTTTAGACATGGTTTATTATCCCATGGTTTAGACATGGTTTAGACATGGTTTATTATCCCATGGTTTAGACATGGTTTAGACATGGTTTAGACATGGTTTAAACATGGTTTATTATCCCATGGTTTAGACATGGTTTTAGACATGGTTTAGACATGGTTTATTATCCCATGGTTTAGACATGGTTTTAGACATGGTTTAGACATGGTTTATTATCCCATGGTTTAGACATGGTTTAGACATGGTTTATTATCCCATGGTTTAGACATGGTTTTAGACATGGTTTAGACATGGTTTATTATCCCATGGTTTAGACATGGTTTAGACATGGTTTATTATCCCATGGTTTAGACATGGTTTTAGACATGGTTTAGACATGGTTTATTATCCCATGGTTTAGACATGGTTTATCATCCCATGGTTTAGACATGGTTTATTATCTCATGGTTTAGACATGGTTTATTATCCCATGGTTTAGACATGGTTTAGACATGGTTTATTATCCCATGGTTTAGACATGGTTTAGACATGGTTTAGACATGGTTTAAACATGGTTTATTATCCCATGGTTTATACATGGTTTATTATCCCATGGTTTAGACATGGTTTATTATCCCATGGTTTAGACATGGTTTAGACATGGTTTATTATCCCATGGTTTAGACATGGTTTAGACATGGTTTAGACATGGTTTAAACATGGTTTATTATCCCATGGTTTAGACATGGTTTTAGACATGGTTTAGACATGGTTTATTATCCCATGGTTTAGACATGGTTTTAGACATGGTTTAGACATGGTTTATTATCCCATGGTTTAGACATGGTTTAGACATGGTTTATTATCCCATGGTTTAGACATGGTTTTAGACATGGTTTAGACATGGTTTATTATCCCATGGTTTAGACATGGTTTATCATCCCATGGTTTAGACATGGTTTATTATCTCATGGTTTAGACATGGTTTATTATCCCATGGTTTATTATCCCATGGTTTAGACATGGTTTAGACATGGTTTATTATCCCATGGTTTAGACATGGTTTAGACATGGTTTAGACATGGTTTATTATCCCATGTTTTAGACATGGTTTAGACATGGTTTATTATCCCATGGTTTAGACATGGTTTATTATCCCATGGTTTAGACATGGTTTATTATCCCATGGTTTAGACATGGTTTAGACATGGCTTATTATCCCATGGTTTAGACATGGTTTAGACATGGTTTATTATCCCATGGTTTAGACATGGTTTAGACATGGCTTATTATCCCATGGTTTAGACATGGTTTATTATCCCATGGTTTAGACATGGTTTATTATCCCATGGTTTAGACATGGTTTAGACATGGCTTATTATCCCATGGTTTAGACATGGTTTAGACATGGTTTATTATCCCATGGTTTAGACATGGTTTAGACATGGTTTATTATCCCATGGTTTAGACATGGTTTTAGACATGGTTTAGACATGGTTTATTATCCCATGGTTTAGACATGGTTTAGACATGGTTTATTATCCCATGGTTTAGACATGGTTTAGACATGGTTTATTATCCCATGGTTTAGACATGGTTTATTATCCCATGGTTTAGACATGGTTTAGACATGGCTTATTATCCCATGGTTTAGACATGGTTTAGACATGGTTTATTATCCCATGGTTTAGACATGGTTTAGACATGGCTTATTATCCCATGGTTTAGACATGGTTTATTATCCCATGGTTTAGACATGGTTTATTATCCCATGGTTTAGACATGGTTTAGACATGGCTTATTATCCCATGGTTTAGACATGGTTTAGACATGGTTTATTATCCCATGGTTTAGACATGGTTTAGACATGGTTTAGACATGGTTTATTATCCCATGGTTTAGACATGGTTTTAGACATGGTTTAGACATGGTTTATTATCCCATGGTTTAGACATGGTTTAGACATGGTTTATTATCCCATGGTTTAGACATGGTTTAGACATGGTTTATTATCCCATGGTTTAGACATGGTTTATCATCCCATGGTTTAGACATGGTTTATTATCCCATGGTTTAGACATGGTTTATTATCCCATGGTTTATTATCCCATGGTTTAGACATGGTTTAGACATGGTTTATTATCCCATGGTTTAGACATGGTTTAGACATGGTTTATTATCCCATGTTTTAGACATGTTTTAGACATGGTTTATTATCCCATGGTTTAGACATGGTTTATTATCCCATGGTTTAGACATGGTTTATTATCCCATGGTTTAGACATGGTTTAGACATGGCTTATTATCTCATGGTTTAGACATGGTTTAGACATGGTTTATTATCCCATGGTTTAGACATGGTTTAGACATGGTTTATTATCCCATGGTTTAGACATGGTTTATTATCCCATGGTTTAGACATGGTTTAGACATGGCTTATTATCCCATGGTTTAGACATGGTTTAGACATGGTTTATTATCCATGGTTTAGACATGGTTTAGACATGGTTTAGACATGGTTTATTATCCCATGGTTTAGACATGGTTTAGACATGGTTTATTATCCCATGTTTTAGACATGTTTTAGACATGGTTTATTATCCCATGGTTTAGACATGGTTTATTATCCCATGGTTTAGACATGGTTTATTATCCCATGGTTTAGACATGGTTTAGACATGGCTTATTATCTCATGGTTTAGACATGGTTTAGACATGGTTTATTATCCCATGGTTTAGACATGGTTTAGACATGGTTTATTATCCCATGGTTTAGACATGGTTTATTATCCCATGGTTTAGACATGGTTTAGACATGGCTTATTATCCCATGGTTTAGACATGGTTTAGACATGGTTTAGACATGGTTTATTATCCCATGTTTTAGACATGGTTTAGACATGGTTTATTATCCCATGGTTTAGACATGGTTTATTATCCCATGGTTTAGACATGGTTTAGACATGGTTTATTATCCCATGGTTTAGACATGGTTTAGACATGGTTTAGACATGGTTTAAACATGGTTTATTATCCCATGGTTTAGACATGGTTTTAGACATGGTTTAGACATGGTTTATTATCCCATGGTTTAGACATGGTTTTAGACATGGTTTAGACATGGTTTATTATCCCATGGTTTAGACATGGTTTAGACATGGTTTATTATCCCATGGTTTAGACATGGTTTTAGACATGGTTTAGACATGGGTTATTATCCCATGGTTTAGACATGGTTTATCATCCCATGGTTTAGACATGGTTTATTATCTCATGGTTTAGACATGGTTTATTATCCCATGGTTTATTATCCCATGGTTTAGACATGGTTTAGACATGGTTTATTATCCCATGGTTTAGACATGGTTTAGACATGGTTTAGACATGGTTTATTATCCCATGTTTTAGACATGGTTTAGACATGGTTTATTATCCCATGGTTTAGACATGGTTTATTATCCCATGGTTTAGACATGGTTTATTATCCCATGGTTTAGACATGGTTTAGACATGGCTTATTATCCCATGGTTTAGACATGGTTTAGACATGGTTTATTATCCCATGGTTTAGACATGGTTTAGACATGGCTTATTATCCCATGGTTTAGACATGGTTTATTATCCCATGGTTTAGACATGGTTTATTATCCCATGGTTTAGACATGGTTTAGACATGGCTTATTATCCCATGGTTTAGACATGGTTTAGACATGGTTTATTATCCCATGGTTTAGACATGGTTTAGACATGGTTTATTATCCCATGGTTTAGACATGGTTTTAGACATGGTTTAGACATGGTTTATTATCCCATGGTTTAGACATGGTTTAGACATGGTTTATTATCCCATGGTTTAGACATGGTTTAGACATGGTTTATTATCCCATGGTTTAGACATGGTTTATTATCCCATGGTTTAGACATGGTTTAGACATGGCTTATTATCCCATGGTTTAGACATGGTTTAGACATGGTTTATTATCCCATGGTTTAGACATGGTTTAGACATGGCTTATTATCCCATGGTTTAGACATGGTTTATTATCCCATGGTTTAGACATGGTTTATTATCCCATGGTTTAGACATGGTTTAGACATGGCTTATTATCCCATGGTTTAGACATGGTTTAGACATGGTTTATTATCCCATGGTTTAGACATGGTTTAGACATGGTTTAGACATGGTTTATTATCCCATGGTTTAGACATGGTTTTAGACATGGTTTAGACATGGTTTATTATCCCATGGTTTAGACATGGTTTAGACATGGTTTATTATCCCATGGTTTAGACATGGTTTAGACATGGTTTATTATCCCATGGTTTAGACATGGTTTATCATCCCATGGTTTAGACATGGTTTATTATCCCATGGTTTAGACATGGTTTATTATCCCATGGTTTATTATCCCATGGTTTAGACATGGTTTAGACATGGTTTATTATCCCATGGTTTAGACATGGTTTAGACATGGTTTATTATCCCATGTTTTAGACATGTTTTAGACATGGTTTATTATCCCATGGTTTAGACATGGTTTATTATCCCATGGTTTAGACATGGTTTATTATCCCATGGTTTAGACATGGTTTAGACATGGCTTATTATCTCATGGTTTAGACATGGTTTAGACATGGTTTATTATCCCATGGTTTAGACATGGTTTAGACATGGTTTATTATCCCATGGTTTAGACATGGTTTATTATCCCATGGTTTAGACATGGTTTAGACATGGCTTATTATCCCATGGTTTAGACATGGTTTAGACATGGTTTATTATCCCATGGTTTAGACATGGTTTAGACATGGTTTAGACATGGTTTATTATCCCATGGTTTAGACATGGTTTAGACATGGTTTATTATCCCATGTTTTAGACATGTTTTAGACATGGTTTATTATCCCATGGTTTAGACATGGTTTATTATCCCATGGTTTAGACATGGTTTATTATCCCATGGTTTAGACATGGTTTAGACATGGCTTATTATCTCATGGTTTAGACATGGTTTAGACATGGTTTATTATCCCATGGTTTAGACATGGTTTAGACATGGTTTATTATCCCATGGTTTAGACATGGTTTATTATCCCATGGTTTAGACATGGTTTAGACATGGCTTATTATCCCATGGTTTAGACATGGTTTAGACATGGTTTATTATCCCATGGTTTAGACATGGTTTAGACATGGTTTATTATCCCATGGTTTAGACATGGTTTAGACATGGTTTATTATCCCATGGTTTAGACATGGTTTATTATCCCATGGTTTAGACATGGTTTAGACATGGCTTATTATCCCATGGTTTAGACATGGTTTAGACATGGTTTATTATCCCATGGTTTAGACATGGTTTAGACATGGCTTATTATCCCATGGTTTAGACATGGTTTATTATCCCATGGTTTAGACATGGTTTATTATCCCATGGTTTAGACATGGTTTAGACATGGCTTATTATCCCATGGTTTAGACATGGTTTAGACATGGTTTATTATCCCATGGTTTAGACATGGTTTAGACATGGTTTAGACATGGTTTATTATCCCATGGTTTAGACATGGTTTTAGACATGGTTTAGACATGGTTTATTATCCCATGGTTTAGACATGGTTTAGACATGGTTTATTATCCCATGGTTTAGACATGGTTTAGACATGGTTTATTATCCCATGGTTTAGACATGGTTTATCATCCCATGGTTTAGACATGGTTTATTATCCCATGGTTTAGACATGGTTTATTATCCCATGGTTTATTATCCCATGGTTTAGACATGGTTTAGACATGGTTTATTATCCCATGGTTTAGACATGGTTTAGACATGGTTTAGACATGGTTTATTATCCCATGTTTTAGACATGTTTTAGACATGGTTTATTATCCCATGGTTTAGACATGGTTTATTATCCCATGGTTTAGACATGGTTTATTATCCCATGGTTTAGACATGGTTTAGACATGGCTTATTATCTCATGGTTTAGACATGGTTTAGACATGGTTTATTATCCCATGGTTTAGACATGGTTTAGACATGGTTTATTATCCCATGGTTTAGACATGGTTTAGACATGATTTATTATCCCATGGTTTAGACATGGTTTATTATCCCATGGTTTAGACATGGTTTATTATCCCATGGTTTAGACATGGTTTAGACATGGCTTATTATCCCATGGTTTAGACATGGTTTAGACATGGTTTATTATCCCATGGTTTAGACATGGTTTAGACATGGTTTATTATCCCATGTTTTAGACATGGTTTAGACATGGCTTATTATCCCATGGTTTAGACATGGTTTATTATCCCATGGTTTAGACATGGTTTAGACATGGATCTATTCTCACGTGTTTTAGACATGGTTTAGATATGGTTTAGAAATGGTTTTAGACATGGTTCTAAACATCGTTTTAGATATGGTTTAGACATGGTTTAGACATGGTTTTAGACATGGTTTAGACATGGTTTTATTCTCCCGTTGTTTTAGACAACGATAACTTAGTAGTTACTTGAACAAGTAGTACCCTCAAACATCTGTCCTAAATAATCACTCTAATGATTCTACTACCCTCAAACACCTGTCCTAAATTATCACTCTGATTTACTACTACCCAAATGAAATAAAATGTTATTGGTGGCGTACTCATATTTAGCAGATTTTTGGTTTGGATAAGTTCTAATCGTCACAGTGGGAACAACATCCTCCATGCATTTCCTGATGAACTCAGTCACCGATTTAGTGTATACATCAATGTTATTCTCAGCGGCAACCCGGATCATTTCCCGGTACGCGTGATCAGAACAATCTTGAAGCATAGGTTCCAATTGATCAGACCAACTTTGAACAATCCTTACACTGTAGTGACCATAACATTGTGGCAATAACAAGGAAAGCCAAAGGTTGGGCCTAAAGTAATTCATAAGAGATCACACAAAATGTTTTCTCAGGACTCTTTTGTTGAAGATGTAAAATATTTATGTTGGTCTGATGTGTATGAGGAAGTGAATCCAGATGCAGCACTGGAAGTATTTGTACAATTATTTATGCCAGTTGTTGGCAAACATGCACCTGTTAAGAAACTAACTGTGAACTGTTAGAGCCCCCTGGATTGATGATGAACTGTAAAATGGTATGGTTAGTGTGGGAGAGGTGGAACAACTTTCGTTAACCATCAATAATGATAAGCCACCAG
The DNA here is from genome assembly GCA_031479575.1 of Coregonus ussuriensis. Lineage (NCBI taxonomy): Eukaryota > Metazoa > Chordata > Actinopteri > Salmoniformes > Salmonidae > Coregonus > Coregonus ussuriensis. Next base: position 104,796,949 of record CM062473.1, on the reverse strand, counting down.
GTAAAGACAACCTTGATGGGAAACTATTGAGAATGGTAGCGGAATTTATTTCCACCCCTATTTGCGATATCTTTAACCAAAGCCTAAAGGTGTGTGTGTGTCCACAGGAAGCTAAAGTAATTCCACTGCCTTAAAATAAGCACCCTTTGCTGGCTCGAACAGCCACCCAATCAGTTTGCTGACTGTTCATAGTAAACTGATGGAGAGAATTGTGTTTGACCAAATACTACAAATGCTATTTTTCAGAGAACAAGTTAACTACTGACTCTCAGCATGCATATAGAGAAGGGCACTCAACTTGTACTGCTCTGACTCAGATAACAGATGATTGGTTAAAATAAATGGATAATTAGATGATAGTTGGAGCTCTATTGTTATATTTCAGTGCAGCCTTAGATGTTATTGATCATACATCATTATTGAAGACACTCACTTACTGTGGCTTGACATCCCTTCCCATCACATGGTTGGAGAGTTATTCATCCGATAGAACCCAGAAAGTGTTCTTTAATGGAAGCTTCTCCAACATCAGAGAGGTACAGTGCGGTGTCCCTCAGGGCAGTTGCCTTGGGCCGTTACTCTTCTCTATCTTTGCAAATGATTTGCCACTGGTCTCACACGAAGCTAGAACGATTGACTATGTATCCGGATGATTCCACACTCTACATGTCAGCACCCAAAAGCCAGTGAGCTCACTGAAATTCTAAATAAGGAGTTACAGTCAGTATCAGAATGGGTGATTCATAATAAACAGGTCTCAAATACATCTAAAACAAAAAGCAGTGTATTTGGTTCAAAACATTCTCTGAGACCTAAATCTCAAATGTTTCTGCCAAAAGCCCTGTAGATAACGGTTAACGTAATAGAATTGCGCATTGGGGGAAGTGGATGAATCATGCTCAGTGTTCTTACAGGGGGAAGACTTGGCAAAACTGTTCAAATACTACTGTGAAAGCACCACCTAGCACAGCATGGGATATATTATTACAGGATTTCACTTGCGCTGAAACTTAAATTTAGTAAACAACAGCATAATTTAGTTAATTTTGTGAAGCTGCAGTGCCTCAAGTTCAATTCACAGTAGGAAGCCAATACCTTTGACCTTTGACTGTTGTTCCTCCGTACAGTGTGCAGCGTATATATTCACTAATGTTATACATCTAATTGTTCCCATGCAACCAGATCTTTCCTCATAATGGTTTTGATTTAATTGCTTGGCTTAACCACAAATGGTCTTCTGCAGTTTATCTGTATATTTTTTCCAGTTTAATTCAACCTTATCGTTTCCTTGGAGACCCCTTGTGTATCTTTACTTTGTTTACCACAAATTAAACGTTGCCTAATTGTTTACTATGCGCTGAGTCCCACACTGCATTTCTGTAGTGTTCATTTATGCATTTTAATAATTGAAGATCAGGGACTCCTGTACTTGAGGCCTCATCTGCATGAGAATTACGGTATACAATTAACTTTTGATTAACCAGCTTCTACATTTTTTTCTGATCGCAGAAGTGCAGCGGCTTGCATGCATCTGAGAAAAATACTCTGTAAAGTGGGTGGCAGGTGCAGATGTTTTCTTTAGAAACTGCTTCGATGAGGCTGAGAAACAATGCAGCTGAATTACCACGGTCAGGAGAGAGAGAGAGAGAGAGAGAGAGAGAGAGAGAGAGAGAGAGAGAGAGAGAGAGAGAGAGAGAGAGAGAGAGAGAGAGAGAGAGAGAGAGAGAGAGAGAGAGAGAGAGAGAGAGCCTGCCAGGGTGGCTAGGCTAGGCTAGGCTAGCCGTGAGTGTCATCAGTAAGTATGCAGAGACAAAAGAACCCCAGTCTGTCCATCAAAACTAAAAAAAAAAACTAAAAAAATTCCACTGCTATTATTGTTAGATGTCCACTTAGCATCATTAAAATACCTCACCACCACCTACCTCCGTTTGATTGGTGTTATGTGAGGGGGGTCCTGCACTCTAAAAAGAAAAGGTTCCTGGCGGATCCTTTAGGGGTTCTTCACATTGAAACTGTGGGGGAACCCCTATAAGTTCTTCAAAGAACCCTTTAAAAGGGTTCTTCAAAGAAATCATTTTAATGGTACCTCGAATAACCTTTTGAATAACCTTTTGGGGTACATTTTTGAACTACCCCCCCTCCCCTGTTCTTCTTATTATTAATGATAATATGCATAACGATAACAACAATAACACAATATTTTAGTTCTCTGTGTTTTTTATGATTTTAGTGGTAAAGCAGAATAAAAAAAATCTAAATATGAGGTAAACTCCCAGCAGAGCCCCAAGTCCAATGGGTATATCCTCTGGCATGTTGATGTTAATGTGTTGATGTTCTCCGTATCCATAGCCAGAATGATTTTCCAGTGCATGGTGATCGAACAGGTTTCCTGTTATATTCATCAGAGGTGTAGGGAGGGTGACGTCTGTGAATCCAAAAAGTTTTCATTATACAGATTATTAACAAAACATGCACATGACAGTATTCATACCTTGGTTTTTGTGGTGAATGTGAATTTAAAAACCTGTTTTGATAATGGTTTTCATACACATACCTTGTCCATAATGTAGAGGCCTATGGGACATTCATTGATGAGTTAAGGAAAGAGGATGGTAAATGTGATCTGCATAACATACCAATACCAATAGACATACCTTTTGTATGCCTCCTTGTCTCTATTTCTGCAGACACAGACACAAACGTGAGCAGTTCAGTCATCTGCACCCAAGCCTTCAACATATTCTTATAGCCTACATATTCTTACCTCTTTGTTGATTGATATCCATTGAATTGTGTCCATTTTCTGTTTTAGAAAGATTTACACAAATATGAAAAGATAGATGGTATCGTCATAAAACAATATCAATTTAGATCATACAAGGGACAAACCTTACCTTAAATTGAGGAGATCTTTACATTTTTCATTTAAGTGCCTGCACCTGCTTTCCTTTCAAATCAAAATGTTTCAGTTGGGCAGTTAGGATTCTTGCAAGAACCCCCACAAACTAAAGAGGTTCCTCGAATAACCCCACCTCCTACGAGGTTCTTGGAAGAACCTTTTGGGGGCCATTTTCAGTGCCAATAACCTTAAGGTTCTTCAAAGAACTTTGAGGATCTTAGAAGAACCCTTGTTGAACCCCTAATTTTTAGAGCGTGACTCCTGTCTATATTGCTCTTCATCACGTAGTAGACCTTTACTTATCTGGAAGTCTTCCCCACAATTATTGGGAACAAAGGACACCAAATGACTTGTTTTGTTGTGTTTACGTCCCTGGACACAGGGAGGCGGAGATAATGGTATTAGGAGAAAGGGGAAGTCTCTGAAGACCCCTCTCTGGGGATGATGCTCTCTGTGGCGGTGTTGTTCTGGAGTGATCAATGAGCAGGGGAGAAAGGTTGCACTCATATTATGTAGTATGAAAAGGATCTTGACGCTTTTTTTCCTTTGAAAAGATAAAGTCCCTTTGTCAGGGAAAATAGCAGTAAATAGACAGGTTTGTATTCTGTTTGTATTTGGAACAACAGCTTGTGAAAATAGACAAATAACCAAATACAGCCTTTAACATCTTGAAGAAGAAGTTACAGGTCTGTGAGAGCCAGAAATCTTGCTTGTTTGTAGGTGACCAAATACTTATTTTCCACCATAATTTGCAAATAAATTCATAAAAAATCATACAATGTGATTTTCTTGATTATTTTTTCTCATTTTGTCTGCAATAGTTGACGTGTACCTATGATGAAAATTACAGGCCTCTCTCATCTTTTTAAGTGGGAGAACTTGCACAATTGGTGGCTGACTAAATACTTTTTTCCCCCACTGTATAGCCTTTAACATCTTGAAAAGCTGTGTATATGAAATTCCTTCATTTGAATCCGTGTTCATTCATGTTGGATGCTATGTTATGGGAAACAACTAAATTACTTTTTTCTCTTTGTATAGAATGAATATTTTAATGTATTTTATTTAAGTGACAATTATCTAATCTTCTCTCTCTCTCTGTCTGTCTATCTGTCTGTCTGGGTGAAGGTCTGTCTGTCTGTCTGTCTGACTTAATGCAACGTTTTCATTTTAGAAAAATGAAAAAAAGAGAAAGAACACAATTAAAGAAGTGAGAGTTGTCAGTTCTGAAGACAACACGCTCCTCTGGGGTACACCAGATAAACCAACTGGCAAGAGATCTCCTCTGGGGTACACCAGAGAAACCAACTGGCAAGAGCTCTCATCTGGGGTACACCAGAGAAACCAACTGGCAATAGATCTCCTCTGGGGTGCACCAGAGAAACCAACTGGCAAGGGATCTCCTCTGGGGTACACCAGAGAAACCAACTGGCAAGATATCTCCTCTGGCGTACACCAGAGAAACCAACTGGCAAGAGATCTCCTCTGAGGTATACCAGAGAAACCAACTGGCAAGATATCTCCTCTGGCGTACACCAGAGAAACCAACTGGCAAGAGATCTCCTCTGGGGTGCACCAGAGAAACCAACTGGCAAGAGATCTCCTCTGGCGTACACCAGAGAAACCAACTGGCAAGAGATCTCCTCTGGGGTACACCAGAGAAACCAACTGGCAAGAGATCTCCTCTGGCATACACCAGAGAAACCAACTGGCAAGAGATCTTTGAAAAAGAAAAATAGAAACGAAGAAAGAAAGAGACAGAAACAGGAACGAAGATTTACCAAAAAAAAGACTTGAGCTTTTTTCCTCCTGATGGCTAGCAACAAGAAATGAGCTGGTGAAAGAGAGGACTATCAGATAGGGAATCAGTTGTCTAATGAACGAAGCAGAGATATAATACTAGATGGAAGGCAAGGTGATTCAAACCAACACAGGACTCTTCTTCGCGGTTAACTGAGGTTAAAAAAAAAATATGACGTAAGGTTGATCTATAGTTTATAAACTGACCAACTTAATTAGCATTCAAATGAGATATGAGAACTGGACTTGACAGAGAGAGAGAGAGAGGGAGCAGCCAGTTAGACTTTAGAGGGAGTCATATTCCCCTGGCTCAGTCTCTGTCTATGGCAGGAACAAAGTGACACATTTCTAAGTCTTCTCATTTTATTTTAATACTAAATAAAAATTTAAAATAAAAATAAAAAAGTGGTTTGCTGACAACATTAAAACTTGAGTGTTTCGTCATACATTTAATTGGATGTTGGTATCTTACTAACAGGACAGTGGCAGGTTTTAATGTTCTGTTACATGTGATTGTTCTCTTTCCCACTCACTCTTCATTGCTGGCCTGCTTTCCCTTCCTAGAAGCTTTTTGTCATGGAAATTCCAACCACTATAGAATAGACTTATAGGTGGCCAATTATTTATGGCTATACTCTATATTCAGTCAATTCGTCACCCATACCTACGCTGCCTGGGCTTCACTGCTCTCTCCTCTCTCAGAGAAGAGACACACCAAAAGACAGACAGACAGACAGACAGGCAGGCAGGCAGGCAGGCAGGCAGGCAGGCAGGCAGGCAGGCAGGCAGGCAGGCAGGCAGGCAGGCAGGCAGGCAGGCAGGCAGACAGACAGACAGACAGACAGACAGACAGACAGACAGACAGACAGACAGACAGACAGACAGACAGACAGACAGACAGACAGACAGACAGACAGACAGACAGTCAGTGGTAGCCTAGTCTTGGCCTGAAGTCCAAGGGGCTGCCTAAGAGGGCATTGTTGAACACGAGTCTGGGGCCTGGGAGTGAGATATGGGGGTTCTTAGTGACATGAGTTGAAGGCTGTTACTAGAGGAGAGGATTGGGGATGACCAGATCAGTACTAGGCTCTGGGAGGAAGGCTCTGGAAGGAAGGCTCTGGAAGGAAGGCTCTGGGAGTAAGGCTCTGGGAGGAAGGCTCTGGAAGGAAGGCTCTGGAAGGAAGGCTCTGGGAGGAAGGCTCTGGGAGTAAGGCTCTTGAAGTACAGCTCTAGAAGGAAGGCTGGGAGGAAGGCTCTGGAAGGAAGGCTCTGGAAGGAAGGCTCTGGAAGGAAGGCTCTGGAAGGAAGGATCTGGGAGGAAGGCTCTGGAAGGAAGGCTCTGGAAGGAAGGCTCTGGGAGGAAGGCTCTGGAAGGAAGGCTCTGGGAGTAAGGCTCTGGGAGGAAGGCTGGCAGAAGCCTTCATCTAATTCGTCTCCCTGTGCATGTCAGCCAGCAACAAAGACTTCAACATTAATGCTTGGGGCCATGAAGTAGAACCTGTAGAGCTCTCTCTCTCTCTCTCTCTCTCTCTCTCTCTCTCTCTCTCTCTCTCTCTCTCTCTCTCTCTCTCTCTCTCTCTCTCTCTCTCTCTCTCTCTCTCTCTCTCTCTCTCTCTCTCTCTCTCTCTCTCTCTCTCTCTCTCTCTCTCTCTCTCTCTCTCTCTCTCTCTCTCTCTCTCTCTCCCTCCCTCCCTCCCTCCCTCCCTGCTGGCTGCTCTCTCTCCTCTTCTCTCTCCCCGGCGCTCACACACTGTCACAAACAAGGGCTACGAACAGAGCAGAGCAGAGGGCTGTCAGAGCAGACTTGTCTTTAGGGACCTCCCAGGCCACTGGATGCAGTCTGGAAAAGGAACTTTGATGTAAGCTTGTAATCATGGCACAACAGGCTCAACTGCTTAGTCGACAAACACCAAACAAAGCCTGTCAGTCAAAGCGTAAAAACAAACAAAATAAAAATGCCTTAGTTATTTGCCAGTGAATGGTGTGACTTCAAAAGGAATACTGTAGAAGTTAAAGCTGACATTAGAAGAAGACCGTAATTGTCTCTTTGTTCACTGGTTTGATGACTTTGAAACTAAAATAAAAATGTGCTTGAAAAAAAGACAGACTTAACCAAGAGCGGTGCAGATGAACAGTAGGCAGTAATGCTGCAATATTTAGACTATTCATCTGCATGATCAACGAACAAAATGATATTTTCACTCAACATGAACACCTCAGAATGGGCTACTACTGCGTTCAGTCGTCACCATTTGAAACTGCCGTAATGAGAGAGGAAGGATAGAAGACTTAGAAATGAAATGAAAGGTGAAACTGATTCCATTTGAAAAACGTGCCTCCTCTGCACCACTGGCAGTATCAGCAGGAACATTGATTGAGAAGTGAAGTGAAGGGAGGGAGACTCCCGTCTCTCCGGCTCTCCATCAGTCAGTCAGAAAGAAACTCAGCAGCTAGCACATTGCTTTCATCTTTAATTAGGGGCCATGTTTGAAGCCGGGGCAGTCACTCACTCCAAACTTTGACAGATTTTTGATTATTTTCAAAGCTGACAGTTAACAGGCAAGGCAAGGCAAGCCAGTGAAGTCCTATAGGACCCCCAGTGCCCGCTGAATTAAATATGGATTATGAAAATGAATGACTCATTATGGCATGAAATAACTTTTAATTACCAAATGGTTCACTAATTTGGGAGGGAAAAATCTGTGTTGTTATTGACTGACATGTTGAATATGATGGGATTTAAATCAGAAAGGATTTTTGATCAAAGCCAATCTAGATTCAAAGAGGTTCATGTAAAGTATTTAATAATTTGAACTATTGCCTATAGTGTATGAGAGATCACTACTGCCCATACTATAATGCATGAGGGATCACTACATATAGGAGCTGTATTTAACACAAATAAAATGCAATGTGTGAGAGAGAGAGAGAGAGAGAGAGAGAGAGAGAGAGAGAGAGAGAGAGAGAGAGAGAGAGAGAGAGAGAGAGAGAGAGAGAGAGAGAGAGAGAGAGAGAGAGAGAGAGAGAGAGAGAGAGAGAGAGAGAGAGAGAGAGAGAGAGAGAGAGAGAGAGAGAGAGAGACAGAGGCAGAGGCAGAGGCAGAGGCAGAGGCAGAGGCAGAGGCAGAGAGAGAGAGAGAGAGAGACTGACGAAACAATCAAGAAATCCCATCCAATCCTACCTCAGTATTGAAATTCTGTGTTCAAATCAAAGACACCTTTTATTCTAGCCTTTCCTTGCTGATATTCCTGGAGAATGTCTGTTTTAAAAGTCAATATATCTCCCAAAGCCTCTCCAGTCCTAACCTAGCCTAATGTAATCCTGCATCATTGAACCAGACCTAAATTCACCGCTCTCTTTCACCGGGAGAATATATTGGGTTAGGCAGTGAATAACAGTGTTCTCCGGACAGAAGGGACACTCAGAGTGAGAGGCTGAGGGTTCGGTGGTGAAAGACACGTCGTACCGGGTGTCATTTGCGTTGTGCATTGGCCTATAAGCAAATCACAGAACCACTCATCCTGGCACTAGTGGAAAAACTATCCGAAAAAAAATGTAATTACCCGCTGTATGACTGATGCCCAAAGCAGCATGCTGGCAGTGCTGGCTGGGCATTGTGACAGGGTCCTAAACGGCTTGCTGTTTTCAACCTTCTTAAGTATCCAAATCTTTATTGAGTGTCGGGCCGCTGGGACACGTTAGCCTTTGTGAAGGTTGTTCTGTACTATTGCTTTAGTGGATAAGGCCGCAAGGACCCTTTTAACTTGTTTGGACTCATGTTGCGCTCCGATTTGATTTGGACCCACCGGGGACAGACCTAATTTAAACATGTCTGGAGTGGCTTTTCAGTCTGGACTCTTTAGACTTGACAAAGGCAGGCAGGTGGATCGTTAAAAACTATCCTCCTTCCTCTCTTGTAAATACAGACATTTTTATATTTAACCCGAGGTGCCTTCTAGCTCTCTAAACATGACTGGGCTGTGTGTTTATAGGCACGGCTTGGATGTCTCCGTGGATGCAGGTGTTGAGGAAATCACAGAGACAGAACATCTTGAGAGAAAAGTAGTTGTGTGGTGGGTGGATATCTAAAGAGACGATGCCAGTCTATTAGATATAATAGCTGGGAGAATTTAAACAACGGAAATGTGTCTGATAATTAAATATTTTTGGGTACTCTGTTGCATTCAAACCTTGATAGAAATACATTTGTTTGTATTATTTTAACTATTATTTTAATCAGCAGAATGAGATTATTATAATGTTATAACCACCTCATAGACCAATGCTAAATATAATGTTATGACCCACCTCATAGACTAATGTAATAATGTTTGATAAACCCACCTCGCACGCTAATGTGATAATGTTTGATACACCCACCTCATAGACTAATGTGATAATGTTTGATAAACCCACCTCATAGACTAATGTGATAATGTCTGATAAACCCACCTCATAGACTAATGTGATAATGTCTGATAAACCCACCTCATAGACTAATGTGATAATGTCTGATAAACCCACCTCATTGACTAATGTGATCATGTCTGATAAACCCACTGTGGTATGTGTGTAACACTTGACATGAATGTAACAATCCATAAAACCACAGGGTGGCAGTATTAAGCTGTGTTGAAACTATTCTGATGCGTTTCAAACACACGCTGGATGTGATGAACGGGCTAATGGAACAGTAAGACGAGGAGGGTTGTATACTAAATTAATACATATTATTGATTTAATTGATGTTATAACTTTAGCTGTGCATTACAGTACAATATATTATATTATTAAAATATAAACGGGAGGTTTAGTCGAAGTATACAATTGCATTTGTTATCCCTCATAGTCTTGTAGAACGACCTGCAGAATACAACACAACAACCAGAAACACTCCTTTAGTTCATATTCTGAAAACGACCTGCAGAATACAACACAACAACCAGAAACACTCCTTTAGTTCATATTCTGAAAACGACCTGCAGAATACAACACAACAACCAGAAACACTCATTTAGTTCATATTCTGAAATGGAATACGTCTCACTTCAGTTTCAGCCTCCGAGAACAGAACACAACCCACACTGACCTCTCGCTAAACTTGATGGAGCGCACTTAAGAGTGAATACAGTATAATTGGGTACAGCTTTCAACGTGCACAACGTTCGCTATAACAGTAATGTTGGGATATATCATGTTCCAGATCTTCTTGACAGGTAGCATGGCGGGCGGAGGATCAAGAATGCTCAGGGCTGCAGCCTGTGACTTCACCCTTACGGAAAAAAAACACACATGTCAAATGTGCAGTTTCACGTGTGAAAAACGCATTTTCAAATGTGAAATAGCTGTTTTCACGTTGAGCTTAAATTTCACGTGCCACCATGTTTTCAAATGCATTACATTTAGAGCTCACATGTCAACACCACCTTTTTCACATGTACATGTTTTCGCCTTACATGTGAATTGCAGTTGCACATGTGAAATTTGCGGTTTCACAAGTTTAAAAAAACGTCCTCGTGAAAATCTCACGTTCACATGTGTGGCGGTGAAATAGTGTTATTGTCGTCACGTGAAAAAGGTGGCGTTAACATGTTGCAGTAGCAATGTTTCCACATATGGAATTGCACATTCTGTAAAAGCCATTCTGTAAAAAGGTAACTTAGCCTACCTGAGTATAATAATTAAAGTCTGTTAATTGATTAATTGATTTCTTATTTCTGAGCCATCCATTCAGTGATGCTGCTGCTGCTGGCACACACCTCTCTTGTTCATATGTTGGCCAGTGAGCGTTGGAAGAAGCCCAGTGAAACAACAGAGAGGCTAGCACTGTCTCCTTATTTATCCTGTTGAACATGTTACAATTAGCGCTGTCAGAGTTCATCAGTTAACTCAAGTTACGTTTTTGTATTGCCCATTGGCTAAAAACAACAAAGTCAAAACAAGTTGACTGTTGAAGGTTAAAGAAAGTGTGTTTATCAATTTACTAGATTTTGCTAACCATTACTTTGGCCAAAATCAAAACGGCAATATTCTTCTAATGCTTTTTGTATAAAAATTGTAAATTACAGCTCAATTTGAGCAAATTATGAATTTGCGATTAATCATGATTAATCATGGCAAATCCTGTGAAACTCGATAACATTTTGTATCGTTTGACAGCCCTAGTTGACATATAATTTGAAAATGCACATGAAAGTGTAGCGGACATGAGTCGGTCATGGTTGCTCATGGTCACGTGATGAATGAGTCGGTCATGGTTGCTCATGGTCACGTGATGAATGGGTCAGTCATGGTTGCTCATGGTCACATGATGAATGAGTCGGTCATGGTTGCTCATGGTAACGTAATGAGGTAGCCCGCTTGCGACTTCAAAATTAGTGTTGGCCCTCTTGATTGAATGGTCAAGACGTTGGCGTCTGCAGGTTTTAATCCCTCCAGTTACAAAAGCACATGTCAAACATATAATATACCATGAAATGTCATGTTCAAAAAACCATGTCCAAAAACCATGTCTAAAAACCACATCTGACTCACGTATCTGTAATTGCCACATGACATTTTTCATGTGATTTGTTAATGTAAAACGTCACACGTGTCTGACTCATGTGAAAATGGCATGTGATTTATTCACACGTGTTCACACATGTACGAAAACCACATGTGTTTTTTCACGTTTTTCTTCTGTAAAGGCACAGATACATAAACACAGACCTACACAGACCAAAAAACAGGACTGATACCACAGATCATCCACTAACAGACAGGACTGATACCACAGACCATCCAACAATAGGCAGGACTGATACCACAGACCATCCACCAATAGACAGGACTGATACCACAGACCATCCACCAATAGACAGGACTGATACCACAGACCATCCACCAATAGACAGGACTGATACCACAGACCATCCACCAATAGACAGGACTGATACCACAGACCATCCACCAATAGACAGGACTGATACCACAGACCATCCACCAATAGACAGGACTGATACCACAGACCATCCACCAATAGACAGGACTGATACCACAGACCATCCACCAATAGACAGGACTGATACCACAGACCATCCACCAATAAACAGGACTGATACCACAGACCATCCACCAATAGACAGGACTGATACCACAGACCATCCACCAATAGACAGGACTGATACCACAGACCATCCACCAATAGACAGGACTGATACCACAGACCATCCACCAACAGACAGGACTGATACCACAGACCATCCACCAATAGACAGGACTGATACCACAGACCATCCACCAATAGACAAGACTGATACCACAGACCATCCACCAATAGACAGGACTGATACCACAGACCATCCACCAATAGACAGGACTGATACCACAGACCATCCACCAATAGACAGGACTGATACCACAGACCATCCACCAATAGACAGGACTGATACCACAGACCATCCACCAATAGACAGGACTGATACCCACAGACCATCCACCAATAGACAGGACTGATACCACAGACCATCCACCAATAGACAGGACTGATACCACAGACCATCCACCAATAGACAGGACTGATACCACAGACCATCCACCAATAGACAGGACTGATACACAGACCATCCACCAATAGACAGGACTGATACCACAGACCATCCACCAATAGACAGGACTGATACCACAGACCATCCACCAATAGACAGGACTGATACCACAGACCATCCACCAATAGACAGGACTGATACCACAGACCATCCACCAATAGACAGGACTGATACCACAGACCATCCACCAATAGACAGGACTGATACCACAGACCATCCACCAATAGACAGGACTGATACCACAGACCATCCACCAATAGACAGGACTGATACCACAGACCATCCACCAATAGACAGGACTGATACCACAGACCATCCACCAATAGACAGGACTGATACCACAGACCATCCACCAATAGACAGGACTGATACCACAGACCATCCACCAATAGACAGGACTGATACCACAGACATCCACCAATAGACAGGACTGATACCACAGACCATCCACCAATAGACAGGACTGATACCACAGACCATCCACCAATAGACAGGACTGATACCACAGGACCATCACCGAATAGACAGACAGACATACCTCACCAATAGACAGGACTGATACCACAGACCATCCACCAATAGACAGGACTGATACCACAGACCATCCACCAATAGACAGGACTGATACCACAGACCATCCACCAATAGACAGGACTGATACCACAGACCATCCACCAATAGACAGGACTGATACCACAGACCATCCACCAATAGACAGGACTGATACACAGACCATCCACCAATAGACAGGACTGATACCACAGACCATCCACCAATAGACAGGACTGATACCACAGACCATCCACCAATAGACAGACTGATACCACAGACCATCCACCAATAGACAGGACTGATACCACAGACCATCCACAATAGACAGGACTGATACCACAGACCATCCACCAATAGACAGGACTGATACCACAGACCATCCACCAATAGACAGGACTGATACCACAGACCATCCACCAATAGACAGGACTGATACCACAGACCATCCACCAATAGACAGGACTGATACCACAGACCATCCACCAATAGACAGGACTGATACCACAGACCATCCACCAATAGACAGGACTGATACCACAGACCATCCACCAATAGACAGGACTGATACCACAGACCATCCACCAATAGACAGGACTGATACCACAGACCATCCACCAATAGACAGGACTGATACCACAGACCATCCACCAATAGACAGGACCTGATACCACAGACCATCCACCAATAGACAGGACTGATACCACAGACCATCCACCAATAGACAGGACTGATACCACAGACCATCCACCAATAGACAGGACTGATACCACAGACCATCCACCAATAGACAGGACTGATACCACAGACCATCCACCAATAGACAGGACCGATACCACAGACCATCCACCAATAGACAGGACTGATACCACAGACCATCCACCAATAGACAGGACCGATACCACAGACCATCCACCAATAGACAGGACTGATACCACAGACATCCACCAATAGACAGGACTGATACCACAGACCATCCCACCAATAGACAGGACTGATACCACAGACCATCCACCAATAGACAGGACTGATACCACAGACCATCCACCAATAGACAGGACTGATACCACAGACCATCCACCAATAGACAGGACTGATACACAGACATCCACCAATAGACAGGACTGATACCACAGACCATCCACCAATAGACAGGACCGATACCACAGACCATCCACCAATAGACAGGACTGATACCACAGACCATCCACCAATAGACAGGACTGATACACAGACCATCCACCAATAGACAGGACTGATACACAGACCATCCACCAATAGACAGGACTGATACACAGACCATCCACCAATAGACAGGACCTGATACCACAGACCATCCACCAATAGACAGGACTGATACACAGACCATCCACCAATAGACAGGACTGATACACAGACCATCCACCAATAGACAGGACTGATACACAGACCATCCACCAATAGACAGGACTGATACCACAGACCATCCACCAATAGACAGGACTGATACCACAGACCATCCACCAATAGACAGGACTGATACCACAGACCATCCACCAATAGACAGGACCGATACCACAGACCATCCACCAATAGACAGGACTGATACCACAGACCATCCACCAATAGACAGGACTGATACCACAGACCATCCACCAATAGACAGGACTGATACCACAGACCATCCACCAATAGACAGGACTGATACACAGACCATCCACCAATAGACAGGACTGATACCACAGACCATCCACCAATAGACAGGACTGATACCACAGACCATCCACCAATAGACAGGACTGATACCACAGACCATCCACCAATAGACAGGACTGATACCACAGACCATCCACCAATAGACAGGACCGATACCACAGACCATCCACCAATAGACAGGACTGATACCACAGACCATCCACCAATAGACAGGACTGATACCACAGACCATCCACCAATAGACAGGAACCTGATACACAGACCATCCACCAATAGACAGGACTGATACACAGACCATCCACCAATAGACAGGACTGATACCACAGACCATCCACCAATAGACAGGACTGATACACAGACCATCCACCAATAGACAGGACTGATACACAGACCATCCACCAATAGACAGGACTGATACCACAGACCATCCACCAATAGACAGGACTGATACCACAGACCATCCACCAATAGACAGGACTGATACCACAGACCATCCACCAATAGACAGGACCCTGATACCACAGACCATCCACCAATAGACAGGACTGATACCACAGACCATCCACCAATAGACAGGGACTGATACCACAGACCATCCACCAATAGACAGGACTGATACACAGACCATCCACCAATAGACAGGACTGATACCACAGACCATCCACCAATAGACAGGACTGATACCACAGACCATCCACCAATAGACAGGACTGATACCACAGACCATCCACCAATAGACAGGACTCGATACACAGACCATCCACCAATAGACAGGACTGATACCACAGACCATCCACCAATAGACAGGGACTGATACACAGACCATCCACCAATAGACAGGACTGATACACAGACCATCCACCAATAGACAGGACCTGATTACCACAGACCATCCACCAATAGACAGGACTGATACCACAGACCATCCACCAATAGACAGGACTGATACCACAGACCATCCACCAATAGACAGGACCGATACCACAGGACCATCCACCAATAGACAGTACCGAATACCACAGACCCATCCACCACTAGACAGACCGATACCACAGACCATCCACCAATAGACAGGACGATACACAGACCATCCACCAATAGACAGGACTGATACCACAGACCATCCACCAATAGACAGGACCTGATACCACAGACCATCCACCAATAGACAGGACCGATACACAGACCATCCACCAATAGGGACAGGGACTGATACACAGACCATTCACCAATAGACAGGGACTGATACCACAGACCATCCACCAATAGACAGGATGATACCACAGACCATCCACCAATAGACAGGACTGATACACAGGGACCATCCACCAATAGGACAGGACTGATACCACAGACCATCCACCAATAGACAGGACTGATACCACAGACCATCCACCAATAGGACAGGACTGATACCACAGGGGACCATCCAACCAATAGACAGGACTGATACACAGACCATCCACCAATAGACAGGACTGGATACACAGACCATCCACCAATAGACAGGACGATACCACAGACCATCCACCAATAGACAGGACTGATACCACTGAACCATCCACCAATAGACAGGACTGATACACAAGACCATCCACCAATAGACAGGACTGATACACAGACCATCACCAATAGAACAGGACTGATACACAGACCATCCACCAATAGACAGGACCTGATACCACAGACCATCCACCAATAGAAGGCTGATACACAGACCATCCACCAATAGGACAGGGACTGATACACAGACCATCCACCAATAGACAGGTCTGATACCCACAGACCATCCACCAATAGACAGGACCTGATACCACAGATCCATCCACCAATAGACAGGGACTGAAATCACCAAGACAGGCGATCCAGCATCCAATAGACAGGGACCGATACCACAGACCATCCACCAATAGACAGGGGACCAGATACACAGACCATCCACCAATAGACAGACTTGATACACAGACCAATCCACCAATAGGACAGGGGACTGATACACAGGACCCATCCCACCAATAGGACAGGACCGATACCCCTGACCATCCACCAATAGACAGGACCAGATACCACAGACCATCCACCAATAGACAGGGACCGATACCACAGACCATCCACCAATAGACAGGACCGATACACAGACCATCCACCAATAGACAGGATCCGATACACAGACCATCCAACCAATAGACAAGGACTGATACCACAGACCATGCTCACCAATAGAACAGGACCGATACACACAGCCCCATCCCATCCAATAGACAGGACCTGATACCAAACAGGATCCGCATCCACCAGAGTAGACAGGACTCGCATACACCAGACCATCCACCAATAGACAGGACCTCGATACGACAGACCATCCACCAATTAGACAGGACCTGATACACATGAACCATCTCACAATAGACAGGACTGATACACAGATCCTCCACCAATAGACAGGACTGATACACAGACCATCCACCAATAGACAGGGATGATACACAGACCATCCACCAATAGACAGGTCTGATAGCCACAGACCATCCTACCAATAGACAGGACTGATAGCCACTGACCATCCACCAATAGACAGGGACTGATACACTGACCATACCACATCCAGCCAATAGACACGGACTGATACCACAGACGCATCCAGCCAATAGACAGGACCGATACCACAGAAAACCATCCACCAATTAGACAGGACTGATACACAGACCCATCCACCAATAGACAGGACTGATACACAGACCATCCACCAATAGACAGGACTGATACCCCACAGACCATCCACCAATAGACAGGACTGATACACAGGACCATCCACCAATAGACAGGACTGATACCACAGACCATCCACCAATAGACAGGACTGATACACAGACCATCCACCAATAGACAGGGGACCGATACACAGACCATCCACCAATAGACCAGGACCGAGATACCACAGGACCATCCACCCAATAGACAGGATTTCCGTTTACCACAGACCATCCACCAATAGACAGGACGATACACAGACATCCACTAACAGACAGGATGATACACAGACCATCCACCAATAGACAGGGACTGATACCACAGGACCATCCACCAATAGACAGAGACTGGATACCACAGACCATCCACCAATAGACAGGGACTGATACCACAGACCATCCACCAATAGACAGGGACTGATACACAGACCATCCACCAATAGACAGGACTGGATACCACAGACCATCCACCAATAGACAGGA
>CM062473.1:104776416-104778684 GCA_031479575.1 Coregonus ussuriensis | reverse complement strand
CACACAAAGCTGCATCGGGGAGACAGTGGTGTGTGGGTGTGTAGAGGACTCTGCCAGTCACACAAAGCTGCATCGGGGAGACAGTGGTGTGTGGGTGTGTAGAGGGCTCTGCCAGTCACACAAAGCTGCATCGGGGAGACAGTGGTGTGTGGGTGTGTAGAGGACTCTGCCAGTCACACAAAGCTGCATCGGGGAGACAGTGGTGTGTGGGTGTGTAGAGGACTCTGCCAGTCACACAAAGCTGCATCGGGGAGACAGTGGTGTGTGGGTGTGTAGAGGACTCTGCCAGTCACACAAAGCTGCATCGGGGAGACAGTGGTGTGTGGGTGTGTAGAGGGCTCTGCCAGTCACACAAAGCTGCATCGGGGAGACAGTGGTGTGTGGGTGTGTAGAGGGCTCTGCCAGTCACACAAAGCTGCATCGGGGAGACAGTGGTGTGTGGGTGTGTAGAGGACTCTGCCAGTCACACAAAGCTGCATCGGGGAGACAGTGGTGTGTGGGTGTGTAGAGGACTCTGCCAGTCACACAAAGCTGCATCGGGGAGACAGTGGTGTGTGGGTGTGTAGAGGACTCTGCCAGTCACACAAAGCTGCGTCGGGGAGACAGTGGTGTGTGGGTGTGTAGAGGGCTCTGCCAGTCACACAAAGCTGCGTCGGGGAGACAGTGGTGTGTGGGTGTGTAGAGGGCTCTGCCAGTCACACAAAGCTGCATCGGGGAGACAGTGGTGTGTGGGTGTGTAGAGGGCTCTGCCAGTCACACAAAGCTGCATCGGGGAGACAGTGGTGTGTGGGTGTGTAGAGGGACTCTGCCAGTCACACAAAGCTGCATCGGGGAGACAGTGGTGTGTGGGTGTGTAGAGGGCTCTGCCAGTCACACAAAGCTGCATCGGGGAGACAGTGGTGTGTGGGTGTGTAGAGGGCTCTGCCAGTCACACAAAGCTGCATCGGGGAGACAGTGGTGTGTGGGTGTGTAGAGGACTCTGCCAGTCACACAAAGCTGCATCGGGGAGACAGTGGTGTTGGGTGTGTAGAGGACTCTGCCAGTCACACAAAGCTGCATCGGGGAGACAGTGGTGTGTGGGTGTGTAGAGGGCTCTGCCAGTCACACAAAGCTGCATCGGGGAGACAGTTGGGGGTGTGTGGGTGTGTAGAGGGCTCTGCCAGTCACACAAAGCTGCATCGGGGAGACAGTGTTGTGTGGGTGTGTAGAGTGGCTCTGCCAGTCACACAAAGCTGCATCGGGGAGACAGTGGTGTGTGGGTGTGTAGAGGGACTCTGCCAGTCACACAAAGCTGCATCGGGGAGACAGTGGGTGTGTGGTGTGTAGAGGGGCTCTGCCCAGTCACACAAAGCTGCATCGGGGAGACAGTGGGTGTGTGGGTGTGTAGAGGGCTCTGCCAGTCACACAAAGCTGCATCGGGGAGACAGTGGTGTGTGGGTGTGTAGAGGGTCTCTGCCAGTCACACAAAGCTGCATCGGGGAGACAGAGGGTGTGGTGTGTGGGTGTGTAGAGGACTCTGCCAGTCACACAAAGCTGCATCGGGGAGACAGTGGTGTGTGGGTGTGTAGAGGACTCTGCCAGTCACACAAAGCTGCATCGGGGAGACAGTGGTGTGTGGGTGTGTAGAGGGCTCTGCCAGTCACACAAAGCTGCATCGGGGAGACAGTGGTGTGTGGGTGTGTAGAGGGCTCTGCCAGTCACACAAAGCTGCGTCGGGGAGACAGTGGTGTGTGGGTGTGTAGAGGACTCTGCCAGTCACACAAAGCTGCGTCGGGGAGACAGTGGTGTGTGGGTGTGTAGAGGACTCTGCCAGTCACACAAAGCTGCGTCGGGGAGACAGTGGTGTGTGGGTGTGTAGAGGACTCTGCCAGTCACACAAAGCTGCGTCGGGGAGACAGTGGTGTGTGGGTGTGTAGAGGGCTCTGCCAGTCACACAAAGCTGCGTCGGGGAGACAGTGGTGTGTGGGTGTGTAGAGGGCTCTGCCAGTCACACAAAGCTGCGTCGGGGAGACAGTGGTGTGTGGGTGTGTAGAGGGCTCTGCCAGTCACACAAAGCTGCGTCGGGGAGACAGTGGTGTGTGGGTGTGTAGAGGACTCTGCCAGTCACACAAAGCTGCATCGGGGAGACAGTGGTGTGTGGGTGTGTAGAGGGCTCTGCCAGTCACACAAAGCTGCATCGGGGAGACAGTGGAGTGTGGGTGTGTAGAGGGCTCTGCCAGTCACACAAAGCTGCATCGGGGAGACAGTGGTGTGTGGGTGTGTAGAGGG
>CM062473.1:104756416-104771416 GCA_031479575.1 Coregonus ussuriensis | reverse complement strand
TATCCAGGTGATACCTAGATATAAAGGACTGGATTAAGGATATCCAGGTGATACCTAGATATAAAGGGCTGGATGAAGGATATCCAGGTGATACCTAGATATAAAGGACTGGATTAAGGACATCCAGGTGATACCTAGATATAAAGGGCTGGATGAAGGATATCCAGGTGATACCTAGATATAAAGGGCTGGATGAAGGATATCCAGGTGATACCTAGATATAAAGGGCTGGATGAAGATATATCCAGGTGATACCTAGATATAAAGGGCTGGATGAAGGATATCCAGGTGATACCTAGATATAAATGACTGGATGAAGGATATCCAGGTGATACCTAGATATAAAGGGATGGATGAAGGATAGCCAGGTGATACCTAGATATGCATGGCTGGATGAAGTATATCCAGGTGATACCTAGATATAAATGACTGGATGAAGGATATCCTGGTGATACCTACAGTAGATGTAAATGACTGGATGAAGGATATCCAGGTGATACCTAGATATAAATGACTGGATGAAGGATATCCAGGTGATACATAGATATAAAGGGCTGGATTATGGATATCCAGGTGATACCTAGATATAAAGGACTGGATTAAGGATATCCAGGTGATACCTAGATATAAAGGGCTGGATGAAGGATATCCAGGTGATACCTAGATATAAAGGACTGGATTAAGGACATCCAGGTGATACCTAGATATAAAGGGCTGGATGAAGGATATCCAGGTGATACCTAGATATAAAGGGCTGGATGAAGGATATCCAGGTGATACCTAGATATAAAGGGCTGGATGAAGAATATCCAGGTGATACCTAGATATAAAGGGCTGGATGAAGGATATCCAGGTGATATCTAGATATAAAGGGCTGGATTAAGAATATCCAGGTGATACCTAGATATAAAGGGCTGGATGAAGGATATCCAGGTGATACCTAGATATAAAGGGCTGGATGAAGGATATCCAGGTGATACCTAGATATAAATGACTGGATGAAGGATATCCAGCTGATACCTATATATAATTGACTGGATGAAGGATATCCTGGTGATACCTACAGTAGATGTAAATGACTGGATGAAGGATATCCAGGTGATACCTAGATATAAATGACTGGATGAAGGATATCCAGGTGATACCTAGATATAAATGACTGGATGAAGGATATCCAGGTGATACCTAGATATAAAGGGCTGGATTATGGATATCTAGGTGATACCTAGATATAAAGGACTGGATTAAGGATATCCAGGTGATACCTAGATATAAAGGGCTGGATGAAGGATATCCAGGTGATACCTAGATATAAAGGACTGGATTAAGGACATCCAGGTGATACCTAGATATAAAGGGCTGGATGAAGGATATCCAGGTGATACCTAGATATAAAGGACTGGATGTGTTTCCCAGGTCCATTTGGACAAACTTCAGCGTACAGTATACTACACTTATTGTGAATATAGAATATTTATAAGAATATAAAAGCATTAAACCACACCACTAGTGGCCAACTGGCAGCCCAACAGGAGGAGTAGTGATACAGCAACAGAACTAGTTCCCTGGGTTTACATGATGAGGGAGGTGTATTGATACAGCAACAGAACTAGTTCCCTGGGTTTACATGATGAGGGCAGTGTATTGATACAGCAACAGAACTAGTTCCCTGGGTTTACATGATGAGGGAGGTGTATTGATACAGCAACAGAACTAGTTCCCTGGGTTTACATGATGAGGGAGGTGTATTGATACAGCAACAGAACTAGTTCCCTGGGTTTACATGATGAGGGAGGTGTATTGATACAGCAACAGAACTAGTTCCCTGGGTTTACATGATGAGGGAGGTGTATTGATACAGCAACAGAACTAGTTCCCTGGGTTTACATGATGAGGGAGGTGTATTGATACAGCAACAGAACTAGTTCCCTGGGTTTACATGATGAGGGAGGTGTATTGATACAGCAACAGAACTAGTTCCCTGGGTTTACATGATGAGGGCGGTGTATTGATACAGCAACAGAACTAGTTCCCTGGGTTTACATGATGAGGGAGGTGTATTGATACAGCAACAGAACTAGTTCCCTGGGTTTACATGATGAGGAGGTGTCGTGAGGGAGGTGTAGTGATACAGCAACAGAACTAGTTCCCTGGGTTTACATGATGAGGGAGGTGTAGTGATACAGCAACAGAACTAGTTCCCTGGGTTTACATGATGTGGGAGGTGTATTGATACAGCAACAGAACTAGTACCCTGGGTTTACATGGCAAGGGAGTTATTCTTTACCCACCCCCCAAAAAAACAGAATAAATAATGTCTCCAGTTGGAACCTGCCTGAGTCCTGCAGTCTAGGAGAGACATTAGAGGTCATTTGCAGTCAACTTGCAGGTCTAATTCATCTAAAATATTATCAATGAGCTTGTCAGCCGGAGCCATAACCTCCTTTTGTTTTTTTTGTAGGTGTCTCTACTTTGTTCTCCAGTCCCCCTCAGGACCTGATACAGGATGTTGTACACCTGTTTTGCTTAAGGCTGGGACTGGGACGACTAGGTGCCCTGGGTGACTGAGCGCTGGCATTGGCTCGATGGCCCGCCTCGCCCCCCCAGCACGCCTCGCCCGCCCAGCCCGCCTCGCACAACCAGCCCGCCCAGCCCACCTGGCACAGACGTGTGTCAGGATGTCAGATGATGGTTGTTGTATCTGCAGCTGTTGCATCAGAATAAGTGCCAGGGGTGGCACGGTTCCTGCGGTGAGCTTTAATTTGCTCTCCCCCTTCCCGAAGACCTGAGCTCCCCCGTTCCCTTCACCTCACCTTGGTGCTGCCGCTGCAGATGGAGAGAGAGAGAGAGGGAGGGAGAGAAAGAGAGGGTGAGAGAGCGAGAGAGCGAGAGAGAGAGAGAGAGCAAGAGGGGGTCCAGCCCACGAGCAGATGGGTCCCAGCCCACGTGCAGACAGTGGGCCATACACTCTTAGAAGTAAAGGTGATATCTAGAACCTAAAAGGGTTCTTCAGCCTGTCCCCATGAGAGAACCCTTTGAGGAACCCAAAATAGTTTTACTTGGAACCAAAAGGGTTCTACCTGGAACCAAAAAGGGTTCTAGATAGCACCTTTACTTCTAAGAGTGTATGGCCCACTGTCTGCACGTGGGCTGGGGACCCATCTGCAAGTGGAACCCTTTTCCACAGAGGGTCCAGGGGGGGCTGACATGGGCCAGGGGGCATAGAGAGGGATGGAGGTGGGTGGAAGGGTTGGAGTGGTGGATGGAGTGGACTTGGGATGGGGCTGAGGGTGCTGGGGGTGCCTGTATGTCAAAGCCCCTTAAGCTGCCTCAGAGAGACGTGCATGCAAAGATCCATCCTACTGAGAGAAGGGGAGAGCGTTTAACCCTGTGACATCCGGCTTGCCTCTCATGGAGGTGCTGTGTGTCTCACTATAGGGGCACTCTCTACATTCAGACATATATTTTACAATGGCTCCGTAAGCCATCAAGTTTGAATTGGAGTTTGTAATAAATGTTGTGAAGTGCGTGAAATGTCAGTCATTTGAGTACTCTTTTGTGCTTAATGTGGTGCGTACTACCAGGAAACATGGAAATCACTTTTCCCTGCTCCATCTTATAGAAACGATTTTAAAATAAATAAATAAGACATTGGCTGTGTGGCTTGGTTCCTGTTCTAACTCACAGCTGTCATCTGCATGCCCTTCCAGTCAACATCAATAGCCTGTTGGCATTTTCTCTCCGTAATCAAACACACAAAATGTACTTACCGAGAAGGGTTTAAGATACTGCTAAAAGGTCACAGATATTCTCTGTAGTATTTAGCTGGGAGCTCGCAACAGGAGGCCTTTTGTTGAAAATGTCCTCCGTGTATCCAATCAATACTTGGTGTTGTGATCACAGCATGCAACGAAAGGTCTCTGTCTGTAGACCTCTAACAGATATAAAAGGAATGGAAAGAAGACATACAATTAGATCAAGAAAAACCCTCAGTAGCAGCTGTATCTTGTTTCAGAGGAAGACCTCTTAGATGTCTGACTATATGTTTGAACCTCAGCTGAAAATGAATGCCCAGTCGTTGAGTCAGTGGTGAGGGTTTTGCTAACAGATGAATACAATACAATTATATTGAAAAGGACAATGTTTAAAGGATCAAGGCAGTTATTACAAGACTGCTGTGTGCATCATACGCTGACTATACAAAACATTTCCATGACATAGACTGACCAGGTGAATCCAGGTGTTAAATCCACTTCAATCAGTGTAGATGAAGGGGAGGAGACAGGTTAAATAAGTATTTTAAAGCCTTTAGACAATTGAGACATTCGGGGGGGGGGGGGGGGGGGGGGGGGGGTTGTTATATAGATCTAACACCTATATGGGGGTGTTATAACATACATCTGATGAGATCTAACACCTATATGGGGCTGCTAGATCTCATCTCACCTATATGTTATAACACCCCATATAGGTGTTAGATCTCTTCAGATGTATGTTATAACACCCCCATATAGGTGTTAGATCTCATCAGATGTATGTTATAACACCCCCATATAGGTGTTAGATCTCATCAAATGTATGTTATAACACCCCCATATAGGTGTTAGAGCTCATCAGATGTATGTTATAACACCCCCATATAGGTGTTAGATCTCAGCAGATGTATGTTATAACACCCCCATATAGGTGTTAGATCTCATCAGATGTATGTTATAACACCCCCATATAGGTGTTAGATCTCAGCAGATGTATGTTATAACACCCCCATATAGGTGTTAGATCTCATCAGATGTATGTTATTGCACCCCCATATAGGTGTTAGATCTCATCAGATGTATGTTATAACACCCCCATATAGGTGTTAGATCTCATCAGATGTATGTTATTGCACCCCCATATAGGTGTTAGATCTCATCAGATGTATGTTATAACACCCCCATATAGGTGTTAGATCTCATCAGATGTATGTTATAACACCCCCATATAGGTGTTAGATTTCGTTTACAGCACAACTACATTTAGTCTCCAATGTTTCTTGAAAACCTAAATAAATGTGCAGTATGAGCTCTTGTTGTCTCTCAAGTACATTGTTACAGTTGTTGGTTAGCTAGCTAGCAAAAACATGTAACCGTATTAGCATTGACATGAAAACAGTTAAAACACCTCAAAAACAAGACATGGTACCAAGAACAAGATGAAACTAGCTGAAACTGGCCACGTACGATTCCCCACATGGCAGTTTCCTCTCATTGTTGGTAGCTATCTGGCCATCCAGAATCACAACAACTCTACGGAATTCTACCCCATTGAAGCGGGCGCATAGTTTCCATGACGTTGTCAGCTAACCCATCTATACAAATACTCAATATAATGTATTTTTCATAATTACACAAAAACTTGAAATAAACTGCAACCGAATGCCATTGCTACTGACTATTTTAACACAAGACCATAGACCTAAACTCTAAGTATCATATATTTTTGAATTGATTTGTTTTTATCTTTTTGTCGACCTACAAAAAACCTACGAATAATGTTCTTCAGTTCTGCTCAAAGTAAATAATAATAATAATAATAATATGCCATTTAGCAGACGCTTTTATCCAAAGCGACTTACAGTCATGCGTGCATACATTTTTGTGTATGGGTTGTCCCGCGTTTCAAGCGCCGTGCTCTACCAGTTGAGCTACAGAGGACCACAAAAGTACAAATGTCATGACAGGATGTGCCCCCCAAGAAGAAGGTATTATTTTGAACAGGCTAATGCTCTTTTCTGACAGTCAACATGCTTGTGTTACTAGTATATTTATTCTTATTTGATCTAAGTATTTTGAATTTCATGTTGTTGTTTTTTCTTTAGTTATTTACCTGGAGAGCAGAGCAGGAACCAGGCTGTCAGATGATGGCCTCCTTACAAGTGTATGTCTACCCTGGAGCCTCCCAGTCAAATGAAGTCTCTGCTCACCTGCACATCTCCCGTCACAAGTAAACATATTCAATTGTCACCTTCCTCAAGTCTTCCTTGTTCATCTCTAGGCCTACATTTTTTCTGCCATGACGTTCAGACAGTTCCTTTTTGATGTTAACAACTAATACACAAGGTATGGGTGGAAAATAAATGGGTTGGAGAGGTATCTGACAGATAAAACAGCGAGAGAGCGAAAGAGAGAGAGAGAGAGAGTGAGAGAGAGGGGGGTGGAGAGAGAGAGAGAGAGAGAGAGAGAGAGAGAGAGAGAGAGAGAGAGACCCATACCATCTCACCGTGCATAATGAGGGGACCAGAGAACATAGCAGACAGGAGCCCAGTTGAATTACCAGGGTCCCATCCAAGATGTGTGTTCTCTGACAGCTTTCCGGGCAGCACAACACTTTTCCATACCGCCGCCACTCTGAAGTGCTGACAGAAAAGCCTTTGATGAAAACGCTACCAGGGAAGTTTTTCCCTCCTCTCTCCCCTCTCTCTCCTCAAACCTGAGACAACAGAATGCAAAACGAGAGAGAAAAAGGATGTTGAGTCAAGCTGTGTCTTGAAGAACACACATTATGGGACAAGGCCTCTGCAGTACAATATGTTGTGGCCGGTACAGGAAAAACATACAAACCCACAGGATCTTCTTTTTGTGAGGTCAACTAGTATTACATTTACATTATTTAGCAGACACTCTTATCCAGAGCAACTTACAGTTAGTGAATACATTTTTTTATACTGGCCCCCCGTGGGAAATGAACCCACAACCCTGGCGTTGCAAACGCCATGCTCCATCAACTGAGCTACATCCCTGCCGGCCATTCCCTCCCCTACCCTGGGCCAATTGTGCACCGCCCATGAGTCTCCCGGTCGCGGCCGGCTGCGACAGAGCCTGGATTCGAACCAGGATCTCTAGTGGCACAGTTAGCACTGTGATGCAACGCCTTAGACCACTGCGCCACTCAGGAGACACAATGAATGAATGGTGAAATATAAGACATAGGAATTTCCCTTTATCCCCAATGGTTCTTTGCCTGTATGAAATTAAATAATATTTCACAAGCAGAGAACGCTTCATTTATATTGTAAAACAAAAGTATCGCTGTTTTCTGGCCATGTTTTCTAGGCCATTGTCTGGCCATTGCCTAACAAAGCTGGGATACAGAGGACCATCTCTCCCTATTGTAAGTTGCAGTACAGTGGTTGCTGACGGTGTATAGCTTAACGGCGTTACGCTAAACAGAAAAGGCATTACAGCCCCCCGGATAGGTCATTACATGGTGCTAGCCAACAGCTAAACTGAGAGAGGGCTTTTTATAAGGGGAACAGGTGTACCTCACCATAGGGGTTGGATGGTTGGATGAGGCACACACACAATGGTCCAATCGGCCCGATCATCATCCCCCTAACCTCCCCTCTCTGCACCGTAATTAGCCCATAGCTTCAATGGAACCTAACTCAGGCCATATGGCTTAATGTGGTTGTGTTCGAGACCCCCTACGCAGGTAGCAGTCTGTCAGAACTGAAAAGCCCCTCTAACCCTCCGAACCCTAAAACAAACAATGCCACAGCTTCCAGATATCTACTGCAAGGTGCTAAACACCCTGAAGAAAGACTGATGAGCCTTTGATCCTTACGTTTCCCAAGGTCTTCTGTGCCTGCCGGTAAAATGGCTATCTTCGCCAAAGATATTGAGTTGGAATTCCTCAAGCAAACCATTTAGGAGGTACCATGAAAATGAAATAATGGTAATTCATAAACAAAACAAAAAAAACACAAATATGTTGGATCCCTGTATTTCTCTATCACCTTGGTTTTGTTCAGAATCATGCCCCATGGGCTTCAAAAAAATGCTTATGGCTCTATTGGTTGTATTATTAACACCAACAAAAGACTTCACAGCTTGACTTCAGCATTCAACATTACAGCAATGTGGCATCCAATAAATATTTTCTCAGGCACTGTTATCAACACTGATTATCAAGAAGCTTCTATTGTTCATATTCCCCTGTTAATGGAGTGTAGATGTCCAGCCTGTACCCCAGTTTATAGATTAACCATTTACATTTAAAAAAAACATTTTTAGTCATTCAGCAGATGCTCTTATCCAGAGCGACTTACAGGAGCAATTAGGGTTAAGTGCCTTGCTCAAGGGCACATCAACAGATTTTTTCACCTAGTCAGCTCGGGGATTAGAACCAGCGACCTTTCGGTTACTGGCACTACGCGCTTACCTGTCGCCCAGGACCCACTCTTCACATTTCCTGAACAAATTATGACGAAGGAATAACAACATTTTCTCCACCGATGCCAAACTAATGTAATTCCACAAAATACACAATATGTACAGCAGCAGATTGGTAAAAAAAATCAATAGCACATTATCCAAACAGGTTGTTGTATGGAAGCCTTTAGCCGAGTGTCTTTACTTCACACTAAGTCACCAGAAACCGGTCAATTGATACATTTCCCAAGTACATAACTATAGAGAACATACAAAAAATTATATGGTTATACAAAATGTAAGTTTACACACTCCCAGGAATGTCATACATGATGGATCATTAGCTTATACACTAACTTTCACACATCTAGATGGCCTGGCGGGGTGGGTGTGGAGCCAGAGACAGCAGGGGTTCAAACTGTAGAACCCAGTTCCAACATTTGAATTTAAAAAAATGATTTTATCAAACAAAACTATGCTACATTTTATCTCTGGGACCCTCAGGATGACAAATCAGAGCAAGATTACTGAATGTAAGTACATTATTTACCTTCAGAGGTGAATGTACCAAACCAGTTGCCATGACAAAAGTGATTTGTTGTTGTGCACTAACCTCAAACAATAGCATGGAATGTTTTAGCTGTAATAGCTACTGTAAATTGGACAGTGCAGTTGGATTAACAAGAATTTAAGCTTTCTGCCCATATAAGACATGTCTATGTCCTGGAAAGCTTTCTGCTCTTATGCTGCCGTTGTTTACAACGCCATTCCGGTCACATATGGCATATTGAGCAGCAACCGTCCCAGTACAGCGACACCGATCCCGTAGAGGTTAATTGATATCTGGCTGGAAGCTCATTTTGCTAAAAGTATTATTATATTATTGATTGATTGACTACGACTTTTCAGATCACCCAATAGTACTATCTGATATGGTTATGTTAGTGGAACCATTGATATGGCTCTGCTAGTGGAAGGATTGATATGGCTATGTTAGTGTGGCTATGTTAGTGGAAGGATTGATATGGATATGTTAGTGGAACCATTGATATGGCTCTGTTAGTGGAACCATTGATATGGCTCTGTTAGTGGAACCATTGATATGGCTCTGTTAGTGGAACCATTGATATGGCTCTGTTAGTGGAACCATTGATATGGCTATGTTAGTGGATTCATTGATATGGCTCTGTTAGTGGAACCATTGATATGGCTCTGTTAGTGGAACCATTGATATGGCTCTGTTATTGGAACCATTGTTATGGCTCTGTTAGTGGAAGGATTGATATGGCTCTGTTAGTGGAACCATTTATATGGCTCTGCTAGTGGAACCATTGATATGGTTCTGTTAGGGGAACCATTGATATGGCTCTGTTAGTGGATCCATTTATATGGCTCTGTTAGTGGAACCGTTGATATGGCTCTGTTAGTGGAACCACTGATATGGCTATGTTAGTGGAAGGATTGATATGGCTCTGTTAGTGGAACCATTGATAAGGCTATGTTAGTGGAACCATTGATATGGCTATGTTAGTGGAACCATTGATATGGCTCTGTTAGTGGAGGCATTGATATGGCTCTGTTAGTAAAACCATTGATATGGCTCTGTTAGTGGATCCATTTATATGGCTCTGTTAGTGGAACCATTGATATGGCTCTGTTAGTGGAACCATTGATATGGCTATGTTAGTGGAACCACTGATATGGCTATGTTAGTGGAAGGATTGATATGGCTCTGTGGGTGGAACCATTGATATGGCTATGTCAGTGGAACCATTGATATGGCTCTGTGGGTGGAACCATTGATATGGCTCTGTGGGTGGAACCATTGATATGGCTATGTTAGTGGAACCATTGATATGGCTCTGTTAGTGGAGGCATTGATATGGCTCTGTTAGTGGAACTATTTATATGGCTCTGTTAGTGGAACCATTGATATGGGTATGTTAGTGGAACCATTGATATGGCTCTGTTAGTGGAAGGATTGATATGGCACTGTTAGTGGAAAGATTGATATGCTCTGTTAGTGGAAGCATTGATATGGCTATGTTAGTGGATCCATTGATATGGCTCTGTTAGTGGAAGCAATTGATATGGCTATGTTAGTGGAAGCATTGATATGGCTATGTTAATGGAAGCATTGATATGGCTCTGTTAGTGGAGGCATTGATATGGCTCTGTTAGTGGAAGCAATTGATATGGCTATGTTAATAGAAGCATTGATGTGGCTCTGTTAGTGGAAGCATTGAAGTCATAAGCATGAAAATGGGGATAGTATAATATCCTACATTATACTATCTCCGTCAGCCCAGACCCAGACCCAGTTGGACAGGAGGATGTTATTGATGGGGATAGTAAAATATCCTCCTGTCCAACTCAGTCTAGGCTGCTCTACCCTCCTCTGCTGTGCAGCCTTTTTTTCAGCTGAAATGCCAGAAAACATGGGCTAGATCAGAAGATAACACAGTACACATGGGCTATATCAGAAGATAACACCGTAAACATGGGCTAGATCAGAAGATAACACTGTAAACATGGGCTATATCAGAAGATAACACCGTAAACATTGGCTAGATCAGAAGATAACACTGTAAACATGGGCTATATCAGAAGATAACACAGTAAACATGGGCTATATCAGAAGATAACATCGTAAACATGGACTAGATCAGAAGATAACACCGTAAACATGGAAATAGATCAGAAGATAACGTCGTAAACATGGGCTAGAAAGGAAGATAACACCGTAAATATGGGCTAGATCAGAAGATAACACCGTAAACAAGGGCTAGATCAAAAGATAACACCGTAAAGATGGACTATATCAGAAGATAACACCATAAACATGGGCTAGATCAGAAGATAACACCGTAAACATGGGCTAGATTAGAAGATAACACTGTAAACATGGGCTAGATCAGAAGATAACACCGTAAACATGGGCTAGATATGAAGATAACACCTTAAACATGGGCTAGATCAGAAGATAACACCGTAAACATGGGCTAGATCAGAAGATAACACTGTAAACATGGACTGGACGAGAAGATAACACAGTACTGTGAAGATGAATGGAGGTAAATCAGAGGGAACAGTCAAAGCAGTGTTCTATATAGGGAATATAATGCCATTTGGGATGCAGGGAGGGATCAGTCAAAGCAGTGTTCTATATAGGGAATATAATGCCATTTGGGATGCAGGGAGGGATCAGTCAAAGCAGTGTTCTATATAGGGAATATAATGCCATTTGGGATGCAGCCGTTGTGTTTTTCAGCAGCAGCAGCAGCAGCAGTGTGTTGGTACATTAACACTGATGGGACTGAACATCTGCTCTCCAGTTAGGCCTCAGCACAAACCAAGGCTCACAACCCTCTCCCTCCCTTCCAGATGATGTGTGGGGGGGGACAATGTGTCATGCATGCTCACTCAGACACACACACACACACACACGCACGCATGCACGCACGCACGCACGCAAACACACACACACACACGTGCTAATATGTGATTATGCCCAATCCAAGCAATGAATGTCTCCTGACAGAATGTCAAAATTAAGAGAAAGTCTGTTTTTGTGTTTGTTTCACAGTTTGCGGATATCATGTCAGTAATTGTATGGGGTTAAAAACCTCATTTATTCTGTGTGAAACACTGTGTGTGTGTGTGTGTGTGTGTGTGTGTGTGTGTGTGTGTGTGTGTGTGTGTGTGTGTGTGTGTGTGTGTGTGTGTTGATAATTACCATCGCCATGCAGCATTTGAATATTCATTAGATGTCTTCACAGCTATTTCTGAGAAGTAGCTAATTAATTTATTATACAGCAGAATCCAATAGTCAGTTTATATATTTGGTATTCACAACAGGGATGTTGTGCCGGTAACACAATTTCCTGATCACTTCTGCCATTTATAAATCAGCAATTCTATTGCTTTCTCATTGATTGTATTGTGTAGGTCTAATGTAGATGGTTGGAAGAGATTCTAAGTAGGTGGTGATACACATTCAGTGTGACATTTCCCAGCACCAACTGATTGGTATTATTCACAGTTAAACTTCCTTTATAAACATTACACCTTTGAGTTGGTGATGTCGATAGAGACTAAAGACAATCTGAAAGGAAAGGAAAGATAACTTATTTTTGCTTCTTATTCTCTAAGGTTAGTTATAGACCATCCCTGAACTCTTATTCTCTAAGGTTAGTTATAGACCGTCCCTGAACTCTTATTCTCTAAGGTTAGTTATAGACCATCCCTGAACTCTTATTCTCTAAGGTTAGTTATAGACCATCCCTGAACTCTTATTCTATAAGGTTAGTTATAGACCACCCTGAACTCTTATTCTCTAAGGTTAGTTATAGACCATCCATTAACTCTTATTCTCTAAGGTTAGTTATGGACCATCCCTGAACTCTTATTCTCTAAGGTTATTTATAGACCATCCCTGAACTCTTATTCTCTAAGGTTAGTTATAGACCATCCTGAACTCTTATTCTCTAAGGTTAGTTATAGACCATCCTGAACTCTTATTCTCTAAGGTTAGTTATACACCATCCTGAACTCTTATTCTCTAAGGTTAGTTATAGACTATCCATTAACTCTTATTCTCTAAGGTTAGTTATGGACCATCCCTGAACTCTTATTCTCTAAGGTTATTTATAGACCATCCCTGAACTCTTATTCTCTAAGGTTAGTTATAGACCGTCCACCATCTCCTTTATTTCCTCCTCTCCTCTGCCTCTCATCTTCCTCTCATCTATTTAAGGAGGGAAATCTTGATCAACTTCAAACTGCATGGCACTCAAAAGCATTAATGTTGTTTCTGTAGTGGAAGGCTCCACTCACTTTGGCAAACCAATCCCTTCCCTTCTCCATAATTTATCCCTAATTCATCACGGCGGAGCAGTCTGCCTGTTTCCCACCAGCAGTCAGGAGTCTCTCCTACGTCTTTCAGCCCCTGCCAGACAGTCAGTAGTCTCTCCTACGTCTCTGAGTCCCAGCCAGGCAGTCAGGAGTCTCTCCTACGTCTCTGAGCCCCAGCCAGACAGTCAGGAGTCCCTCCTACATCTCTGAGCCCCAGCCAGACAGTCAGGAGTCTCTCCTACGTCTCTGAGCCCCAGACAGACAGTCAGGAGTCTCTCCTACGTCTCTAAGACACAGCCAGGCAGTCAGGATTCTGTCCTGGCGTCTCTCAGCCCCTGCCAGACAGTCAGGAGTCTCTCCTAGCATCTCTCAGCCCCAGCGAGGCAGTCAGGAGTCTCTCCAGCTCTCACCCCAGCCAGGCAGTCAGGAGTCTCTCTAGCTCTCACCCCAGCCAGGCAGTCAGGAGTCTCTCTAGCTCTCACCCCAGCCAGGCAGTCAGGAGTCTCTCTAGCTCTCACCCCAGCCAGGCAGTCAGGAGTCTCTCTAGCTCTCACCCCAGACAGGCAGTCAGGAGTCTCTCCTACGTCTCTGAGCCCAGCCAGGCAGTCAGGAGTCTCTCCAAGCATCTCTCAGTCAGACAGGCACTTGTTCAGGTGTTTCCCCGTCGTTGAGACCAACCTCAGATCCTCATTCTATATCCTGTAATCAATGCATGTTTAGTCTCTTAGTTTCTCTCTCTCTCTGTTTCTTTGTCTAACTTTCATTTATGAAAGTAGAGTCCGTACCGAATCTCCATTTGCCCCTTCGTTAAATAAAAGACCTTTATCCCATTACTTTGTTAAATAAAAGTCCTTTATCCCATCGCTTTCGTGCATATTCAAATGCCTGATGAAAAGCTTTGGCCTGACGTGCTGCTGATGTGGAGAAAAGAAACTGATAAAATAC
Organism: Coregonus ussuriensis; assembly: GCA_031479575.1. Lineage (NCBI taxonomy): Eukaryota > Metazoa > Chordata > Actinopteri > Salmoniformes > Salmonidae > Coregonus > Coregonus ussuriensis. The sequence goes on along the minus strand of CM062473.1, from coordinate 104,757,425 downwards.
GTAAACTGAGGCGTTTCACCCAGACAGCTTTAAAAGACCGCCTCATAGTCATACACCTCAGAGGAAGAAGTATCCTGAGAAGAGAAGAGTGGGAGCTTTCAAGGGACATCAAGAAGAACATGTTTTTGTCTAAAAAGAAAAAACGATTGCCTCTTGCCTTGGTTGGCTACACTGATGGTATTCATGAAGTGACAGCTAGATACTGTAACTGAGTGTTGGTTGATTCTTTCACTCAGTTTTTCCTGTCCATTCTGAGGAGAGATATTTTTTATGGGAAAGTAGCTGAAGCAGATATATCCTCTTGTGTGGTGATCATCAGCCTTTATGTCAGACTGTACAGTGATGCACATTTCACTGTTTCTTCCTTTTGACAAGCGGTGCAGTGAGGAAAGGACAGTCAATGTTAGAATAGTGGAATAGCCTACTCCTGTAAAAAAATAATGCAAACTTCAACAGTTTTTTTACGAAACAGTCTTTCCACCACTTTTACAATTCAAATATTGCAGTTTTATCACTGAAAGACATTTTAAATGACTGAGTCATTGATTTTCCTGAATCGTGAACTTTTTCCAAAGACATCTCAGCTTTCTCTGAGGTTACATTTCAGTTATACACCTTTAAAATTATGGACTGAATGTTGTTCAAGTTGTTGTTTTGACCAAAAGGGAAAGTGTGGAGCTATCTATGGAGAGATGCTTTTGTGTTACTTTAGGTGTGAATGGCGAGTGGCCAGCCTCATGAGGCCCAGTCATCCTGACCTTGGAGGGGGGGGGGGGGGGGAGATGATAAGGCCCCAGGAGAGACCAGACGGGGGGAGAGAGACAGGGGGAGGGGTGTTGGGGGGTAAAGGAAGGGGAATGGGTATGTGTGTGTGAGCGTCTGTGTGTTTGTGTGTGTGTGCGCGTGTGTGTGTGTGTGTGTGTGTGTATGTGTGTGTGTGTGTGTTTGTGCGTGTGTGTGTGTGTGTATGTGTGTTTGTGCGTGTGTGTGTGTGTATGTGTGTTTGTGC
>CM062473.1:104733916-104751416 GCA_031479575.1 Coregonus ussuriensis | reverse complement strand
CTGACTTTAGTCTGGGTTCTCCTCCATCCCTGCACCCCCTACAGCTAATAGACCTCTAAATTGCTCCAATCCATCTCCTCTCCTCTTTTATAAATGTGAAATTAATTACCTGCTCGTTAACATGGCTAAACACGCCATCCACAGCTCTGAGCAGGACACTGTTTCACAGATGTTTCTCTTACACAGGTTAAACTGAGTCAACACTGCTCTGTCCCTCTGTCACAGGGTACAACAGCGTTGAGTAATGGTCTTGGACCTGTGATCGTCTAGGTCATGTGCCAAGACCTCTGTTGAATGTTACTGGGCTTGTTGCAGGACATAGGTTTACTTAGTACCGATAGGACAGGATAAGACTACATCCTTAGTACCTATAGGACAGGATAAGACTACATCCTTAGTACCTACAGGACAGGATAAGACTATATCCTTAGTACCTATAGGACAGGATAAGACTACATCCTTAGTACCTATAGGACAGGATAAGACTACATCCTTAGTACCTATAGGACAGGATAAGACTACATCCTTAGTACCGATAGGACAGGATAAGACTACATCCTTAGTACCTATAGGACAGGATAAGACTATATCCTTAGTACCTATAGGACAGGATAAGACTACATCCTTAGTACCTATAGGACAGGATAAGACTACATCCTTAGTACCGATAGGACAGGATAAGACTACATCCTTAGTACCTATAGGACAGGATAAGACTACATCCTTAGTACCGATAGGACAGGATAAGACTACATCCTTAGTACCTATAGGACAGGATAAGACTACATCCTTAGTACCTATAGGACAGGATAAGACTACATCCTTAGTACCTATAGGACAGGATAAGACTACATCCTTAGTACCGATAGGACAGGATAAGACTACATCCTTAGTACCTATAGGACAGGATAAGACTACATCCTTAGTACCTATAGGACAGGATAAGACTACATCCTTAGTACCTATAGGACAGGATAAGACTACATCCTTAGTACCTACAGGACAGGATAAGACTACATCCTTAGTACCTATAGGACAGGATAAGACTACATCCTTAGTACCTATAGGACAGGATAAGACTACATCCTTAGTACCGATAGGACAGGATAAGACTACATCCTTAGTACCTATAGGACAGGATAAGACTACATCCTTTGTACCTATAGGACAGGATAAGACTACATCCTTAGTACCTATAGGACAGGATAAGACTACATCCTTAGTACCTATAGGACAGGATAAGACTACATCCTTAGTACCTATAGGACAGGATAAGACTACATCCTTAGTACCGATAGGACAGGATAAGACTACATCCTTAGTACCTATAGGACAGGATAAGACTACATCCTTAGTACCTATAGGACAGGATAAGACTACATCCTTAGTACCGATAGGACAGGATAAGACTACATCCTTAGTACCTATAGGACAGGATAAGACTAGTACCTATAGGACAGGATAAGACTAGTACCGATAGGACAGGATAAGACTACATCCTTAGTACCCATAGGACAGGATAAGACTACATCCTTAGTACCCAGAGTGATAGGGAAGGACGGGTTACCTTAAAGGTGACAGGCTAAGTACTCAATCACAACCATACAATTAGATTCTAATGTTCATGTATGCTTTTCATAAGCCTCAACCACCTTTATTGAGTTTTAAACCTCCCATCTGTGATGTGTAGGGTTGCAAAGGAAATTTGGGAATTAACAGAAAATCTGTAGCAATCTATCATTACTTTGGTCATTTTTACTTGAACAACTTGTAAAATGTTCTATTCATATACTATATAGTATTATTGTATATTTTGTCTTTGTCGATATTGTCCACTAGTTTCTAGTAGATACAGTAGAACATATGGTTCAATAGAAAATAGCCTAATCAATGAGAAAAGCATCTAATTAAGAATGGCATTCTTTTTCAATTAACTCCGCAACTCTTCCAACTATTGACTTTTTTTCACAACTGCCACCACCAGTTGGACGCCAAAACATTGACAACAAATATATACTGATATAGTAACAAGAAATAAAGGTTTAAAAAAAAAAAAAAAAATCAAGGAAACCCATTCTGAAATCCTCATGTCAAACACCAAGTTATGGGTTTATAATAATGTTTTACAGCTTGACTTTTTATTTTATATTTTAAAATCGTCTTATTCAATTGTCTCACACATTTTCCGTGTGCTACAGACAGCTGTGATAACCTGAAGTACCCAAAGCGGCCACTAGATGCCTTGTGATAGATCACATAAAATCCTTGAACGATACAAACATCCTGGTAGTTTACTGGTGAACTAATACACCCTCCCTTTGCAAACCCTAGTGACGTGTCAGTCTTATCCATAATAACCTACAATATTTTATAAGGGGATATCACTGGCTTGTTTAACATAAAGGAGTGAGCCGATATTAATTGTCTCTCCATCTCTATCCTTCATGTTGTGTTTTTCCCTCCTCTCCTCCAACTCTCTCTCTCTCTCTCTCTCTGTCTGTTGTCTCAGGGGTGTATCTCTTCTAAGGAGGCAGGTTGACCAGGTTAATTCTGTGTACTTTCAGCCCTTAATGTGCACCAGCTTTACCTTCAGATTTGGACATTAGCAGAGTTTGTCCGAACGCTCCCAGTGGTCCTTCGGAGGCAGGGAAAATAAATGCAGATCCATAGCAGAACAGAGCGGTGTGGGTTTGAGGCTGGGGCTGTAGCAGAGATCCATAGCAGAACAGAGCGGTGTGGGTTTGAGGCTGGGGCTGTGGCAGAGGCCGGAGAGGCTTGGAAAAGAGAAAAGGTTATGTGATTAACCCCTCATATCTCTCCGGGCCTCTCCAGGCCTCTGTCTCCATCAAGCTCAAAGCACTTGTGCTGTTTGCAGGACTGTGGCAATCACAGCCCCGAATTCATTAGCACTTCAATTAAATAAAAAAAAGGATGTAGCTGTGTCTGAATCTGAAGCCAATTTGGCACCGGGCCTCGGCACACAACAGATAGATGAGAAGAGAGAGAGAGAGAGGGAGAGAGAGAGCGAGAGAGGGCTCTTTCTTTCTGTTATTCGGCCTCTAAACAAAAGTGACAGGATCTATCACCGCCTAGGAGCGACGGGGGATTCACCTGAGCATCCAAGTTATATAACACAAGTCTTATTATAATTAGTGTCAGTTTTAATCTGTTTTTAACCGGGTCCGCATCTGTGCCACGTTGTAGGAAGTGGCAGAGAAATTGGCAGCGATAATGATGGCCCCTCGTTCAACTCTGCCACTCTAACCTGCACATGAACATTTCAAGGGGAGACAGAGGACAAAAAACAGGATTTAATTATTGTGAATTAGGATGTGGCGTAGTGATGTGATCTCTGTCACCTACAGTATATTTAATGGCGGGATCAAGGTGTACCTTTGCTTCCTCGCTGACGGGTGGGATCTCTCACATGCGTGACTGTCGACCACAGCAAAACCAACACAGTGAGAAAGTGTAGAGGAACAACAATTATATCGATCCAACATCTGTGTATTTATGAACCTTTACTGCCTATGTCCAGCTTTCACATGGTATTAAAATGGAAAGTGGAAGAGTTAAATCAGTGTGGCAGTGGTGCCCTCTTTTACCCCATTGTCTTGTCTGTTCTCCAGACTCTGAAGGTCTTTGTGTGTCTTGGCTGGCAGATGGATGTTGTTAAGGAGTGGCTGGGACTGTAGGGAACCTGTGAACTCTGAAAGTAAGTCCCTCTCTCTCTCTCTCTCTCTCTCTCTCTCTCTCTCTCTCTCTCTCTCCCTCTCTCTCTCTCTCTCTCTCTCTCTCTCTCTGTCTCTCTCTCTCTCTCTCTCTCTCTCTCTCTCCCCCCCCCCTCTCTCTCTCTCTCTCTCTCTCTGTCTCTCTCTCTCTCTCTCTCTCTCTCTCTCTCTCTCTCTCTCTCTCTCTGTCTCTCTCTGTCTCTCTCTCTCTCTGTCTCTCTCTCTCTCTCTCTCTCTCTCTCTCTCTCTCTCTCTCTCTCTCTCTCTCTCTCTCTCTCTCTCTCTCTCTCTCTCTCTCACTCATCTCTCTCACTCACTCTCTCTCTCTCTCTCTATATATATATATATCTATATCTGCCCTCCTTTAGGCCACTGGATTACATCCATTACACAACACACCACACTCAACACAGAGAGTTCACCTGTAAATGTTTCCCGAGGCGCATCCCCTCTGGAGGGAAATATCCACATGACGATGGGTCTAGAAATATCTGAATCGTCTTCTCTGACCACCGTGATACGATGTACTTGAATTCCAACTGAACTTTTGCTGAAATGGTTTCAGTCTTCATTTCATCCCACCTTTGGACTTGAGTAAGTCGTCCTACATCATTTGGTTATGCAAAATCACAACGAAGTCAAGACAGTTCAATTAAAGGAAATTGATGAACCAATTAAATAAATAAAACATATTGAGTCTTCACTCTGTGTAATATCATTCTCCTCTTCTGTAATTACATTGAAATGGAAGAGGAACTATTTTGGTACGACACTCATAATGCTAAAAAGCACTTCCCAGTTTATCTTACCTGTCAGAGCGGCTGTATCACAGACTAATACTTTATTAAGAAACAGCCATCAGGGAGTCACTGATCCCATTATAAACAGAGAGGGACAAATGAAAGACTAATTAAAAAGCATATTTTTACATTATTAATTCCTTAGTTTCAAACTTAACGAATATGAAACGACAAGGATACCATTTTTAGATATACAGTCCACAGCTAACCACCCACTGGCTCCTACAGGACAACCTAGCGTACAGTCCACAGCTAACCACCCACTAGCTCCTACAGGACAACCTAGCGTACAGTCCACAGCTAACCCTCCACTGGCTCCTACAGGACAACCTAGCATACAGTCCACAGCTAACCACCCACTAGCTCCTACAGGACAACCTAGGAACCAGGATACAATTTTGCACTTTTTTTGGGTGGTAAAGCGGTGTTGTGGAATGAGTTTGGTAACCATAGCAGTAATGACTGTACCCTAGAACTGCTCAAAGTCACACTTGCGCAGTATCACACACTGTAGGGAATACGTGTTTGCAGTATGCCTGTCTTATCAGACATTCATATGAAATAAAGAAATGCAAGCATGAGCGGTGTGAACACGAACGAAAACTGTCCATATGTAAATCATGGTGATTCTGTCTATCGTTCCTTTGGGTGCTAGCAGCAGAATAAGACATGGAGACAGCAGTAGTTCTCTGTATACAGGGGTCTGGGCTATAAGACACGGAGACAGCAGTAGTAGTTCTCTGTATACAGGGCTCTGGGCTATAAGACATGGAGACAGCAGTAGTTCTCTGTATACAGGGCTCTGGGCTATAAGACATGGAGACAGCAGTAGTTCTCTGTATACAGGGCTCTGGGCTATAAGACATGGAGACAGCAGTAGTTCTCTGTATACACGGGGTCTGGGCTATAAGACATGGAGACAGCAGTAGTTCTCTGTATACAGGGCTCTGGGCTATAAGACATGGAGACAGCATTAGTTCTCTGTATACAGGGGTCTGGGCTATAAGACATGGAGACAGCAGTAGTTATCTGTATACAGGGGTCTGGGCTATAAGACATGGAGACAGCAGTAGTTCTCTGTATACAGGGGGTCTGGCCTATAAGAGAAGGCGTAATCAGAGAGCTTAGTCGTATACAATAACATCCCTGTTTCCCCAACATATTCTCTGCAGGGTATTCATTGTTGTACAGCCAAAGGATCGAACACATAACCGTGACATTCTCCTGTGATTTTTAAAAAAAAGAAAGCATTGTCAATTCATAATACCTTTTTTAAGCATGTTTTATAAAGTTTCATATGTTATTGTAATACAATAATAGAACGAATTGTGCCAATTTTTTGAATACTGCACGCTGTCCAAATGTCAAAACCTGTGTTTAAAATAGCCCGTGTAGGAGTAGTACAGATGTACAGGTTATATCCAACTGCACCTAAAACCACACGTGAACACAAAACATGTCCTTGCTCCAAGCTGATGTTGGTTCTCACCTACAAGACTGGTTCAAGGACTAGGACCCGAGTATCAACTACGTTGGCATGATGGTGCTAGTTGCGCGGGTATTTTCACTGAACGAAAACAACAAATAACGAGGTTAGATTTTGTCAAAGGTTAAAGTGTGAAAGTGTTATTTTTTAATTACTATGTTACAAAACCACCACATGGCTTCGTAATATATCTTGCATAAGAAATGTTACTCCATCTAAGAAAATTACCGTCTATATTATAGTACTAATCTTATGTGTGAGGTTGTCTCTTTCTTGTGATTTCAGTTGGCAGCATCCAGTGGCATACCCACTGGAAGGAGGGCAGTAAATGCTTCACTGCAAAAAAAAAAAAAAAAAAATCCTCCTTGAGTAAATATAAAGGAAATACGTTTCATTAGAACTACAGGTCATTTATGTATGTGAGGATATTGGAGAGCCTCCAAGACAAATTCATACGTATGGCATAGGACTCAGTGTGTGTACAGTACGTATAACATACACCTAGTAGTTACTGCATATTTAACACACCTCACTGATTATTCTCCTAGCCCATTCATTCGTCAACAGTTCTCCTGGCCCTCAGTGAATGACTGAAACAGAAACACAGGGGATGTATTTAAATACGCTGCCTGGTGGGGCCGAGGACTGTTTACAGATAATCACAACGGCATCAGGTTCTCATTATTAGATTTAATTGCTGACCTCAAAATCTGGTCTGTCTAGGCCGTTATTAGGTCAACTTAATGGCAGACACTTTTTCCCCACCAAGATTCCAGTGATCCCTGCCAAAAAATAACATAATAATATACTAAACTAAAAGAAAATGTTATTTCTATATTTGTGCAATTTGTGCAAATTATCCTAATTTAGAATAACGTATCTGTAGTACTTGTAAATAAGATTAACAGAAACATTTGGTGAGAGACATTTTTTTTTTTAAATGGTCTCCATGGAGTCATATAAATTCCTTTTAATTCAGGCTTCTGTTTAGTTATTGCGTTGACCTCTTAGGAGATCACCGTTTCTAGCTGCTTACCAGTCTGATAAACACACAAACACACACACACACACACACACACACACACACACACACACACACACACACACACACACACACACACACACACACACACACACACACACACACACACACACACACACACACACATCAGAGTTTATTACAGCATAGACTGCCAACTCCAATATTCCGCCTCTACACACCGCATGCTTACCAGTACTCATTAGCCCATCATTCTGAATGGCAGCCCAGTGCCAAGCGATAATCAATGTTGTTTTGTGACTGTGTTAGGCAAGCTGTACAGAAACATTGTGCCCCTAGGATTAATACGGTCAAGCACAGGGAAAAAAAAAGCTTTGGATATGTCCACAACATGTGGCTTACTATTATCATTAAATGAGGTGGGCTGGGACCACAGCCATATGGATTTCTACTTGCATACGCTGTGATTGATGTCATGAGAGGAGTGGGTCTGTTTTGAAGGATGAATACTGTGAAGGCAGAGTGGGGTGGAGGGGGAGTCCACATTATTTTCTTTTTTCGGATCACTTTTAAAATATGCAGGGTCAGGAACACTAAGGGGAATTTAATTGATATGGTTCAAATGTAATGCATAATGTTTTATAACATTTTATTTTATGGATTTTTGAAAAGCAGGAAGTGTTTCTGCTATCCACCCACACAATTACTACCACAACAAGCACGTTTTGAAATGATAAAAAAATATATATGATAATTGTATAATTATATATTGATATAACAATATATAATTTTTATATTTTAGAATTTGTATTGTTATTATTTGTATAGTACTAATTAATATTATTAGGTATTATTAGCAATTATCCCGTTTTTATGGAGGTAAGAAGACTGAATATATGTCACCTAACACAAGCATAACAGACTAATGGTATGATGAATGGTATGTAAGAGTAATGGGAGAAAAAATGACGGGTGGAGGGGGCAGGGTCTGATACCGGGCGGTTCAGAGGTCATCGCCAGGGTGGAGGGGGGTAACAGGGGGTTCAGAGGTCAACGCCAGGGTGGAGGGGGGTAACAGGGGGTTCAGAGGTCAACGCCAGGGTGGAGGGGGGTAACAGGGGGTTATATAACAGGGATGGGGGGGGGGGGGGGGGTGACACACGAAACAAGGCTTGGGAGATAAAAAAAAAGTGGAAAAAATCTGCTCAACACTCATTCAAGCTTTAAATGGGAAATTAGCCATGAAAGTTGTTGATTTGGCTTCCAATGATTTTTCTTCTGTAAAAATGTAAAGTACTATTTACTCTTATAACATGTTTAATTAAAACTCTATATTGTTCCCCCTCTCTCTAATTGAATGGCCCGTTGTTTAAGGATGAGAGCAAGAGTTCCCCCCTCCCTAAAATAAAGTAGAAGACAAGTTTCACATTCTCAAAGTGTGCTGCAAATCTCTGAGGTCCTTTTTTTTTTTTTTACCAAATGTGGGGGGGTGGTGGGGGAGGGCGGTGTCCTTACCACAGAGAGGCAGATGGGGCAATAAATCACGCAGCCATTGACTGCCCGCCACGCACTCGCCGCAGCTGTCACTTTTTTTTTGTCTCTTTGGTTTTAGCTGACATGGTTTGAGGTCCACCGTGAACCAATCTGGACTCCCCCCTTTACAGTCGTATCCATCAACCTACCGCGGCGATCGATTGGCACGCTTATCCTCACGCATAGCCAATGCCCCTCTCGCTAGGTGAAACTACTCATAGCCAATGCCCTGTTCCTCCTCTCTAGTGAAGCTGGCTGGGGGAGAAACTCCTCATTTTAGCTCTTTAGCCTGGAGCAACCGCTGTGATGTTTTTACCCAGGCATCCTGGCTTACGTTATTAAAGTTGCATTATGATGGATACCACGGCAACCAAACCTGGAGTGTTTTAAAAGACAGAGAGCAGGAAGAGGTTGGGGGGGGGGGGGGGTCGCCACCTCCTATTGAGTTTGAAACATCTCACTGAAAAATACAGTTACTGCTGGTTAAAACATGTTGGTTATTTTTGCAAAGTAAACAGGTCCAGTAATGTGTCTGTGCATAACCTTGTGTGTGTGTGAGGAGATCAGAATGCTGTGAAAGGCAGTATTACTACAGACCAGATGGGGGCGCTCCAATGCCAGGGATCCTCTGATCCAGCTAGCATCCTGTAGCCTACTTCTTCTCTGAACTCTTTTGCTCTGAGCAGGGGGCAGAGACGAAGGCTACACAGAATAACACTGGAACACTGGTTCACAACCACCAACACTGAATAACATAACAAACATCTCAAATGTATTAGTGATCATATGAATTGACATAGTTTTTTTAAACGTAGATTTCAGCTTAACTTCTGGAAGTGTCTCTTTGGACTGTTTTTTACAGTGGTGGATGGACTACAGTGGTGGACAGACTACAGTGGTGGACGGACTACAGTGGTGGACGGACTACAGTGGTGGACGGACTACAGTGGTGGACAGTCTACAGTGGTGGACAGACTACAGTGGTGGATGGACTACAGTGGTGGACAGACTACAGTGGTGGATGGACTACAGTGGTGGACAGACTACAGTGGTGGATGGACTACAGTGGTGGACAGACTACAGTGGTGGACAGACTACAGTGGTGGATGGACTACAGTGGTGGATAGACTACAGTGGTGGATGGACTACAGTGGTGGATAGACTACAGTGGTGGATGGACTACAGTGGTGGACGGACTACAGTGGTGGACGGACTACAGTGGTGGACAGACTACAGTGGTGGACAGATTACAGTGGTGGACGGACTACAGTGGTGGATGGACTACAGTGGTGGATGGACTACAGTGGTGGATGGACTACAGTGGTGGACGGACTACCGTGGTGGATAGACTACAGTGGTGGACAGACTACAGTGGTGGATGGACTACAGTGGTGGATGGACTACAGTGGTGGACAGACTACAGTGCTGGACAGACTACAGTGGTGGACAGACTACAGTGGTGGATGGACTACAGTGGTGGATGGACTACAGTGGTGGATAGACTACAGTGGTGGATGGACTACAGTGGTGGATAGACTACAGTGGTGGATGGACTACAGTGGTGGATAGACTACAGTGGTGGATGGACTACAGTGGTGGATAGACTACAGTGGTGGATGGACTACAGTGGTGGACAGACTACAGTGGTGGATGGACTACAGTGGTGGATAGACTACAGTGGTGGATGGACTACAGTGGTGGATAGACTACAGTGGGATGGACTACTGAGGTGATACTACAGTGGTGGATAGACTACAGTGGTGGATAGACTACAGTGGTGATGGACTACAGGGGTAGACTACAGTGGTGGACAGACTACAGTGGTGGATGGACTACAGTGGTGGATGGACTACAGTGGTGGATGGACTACAGCGTGTGGATGGACTACTGTGGTGGCATGGACTACAGTGGTGGACAGACTACAGTGGTGGATAGACTACAGTGGTGGATAGACTACAGTGGTGGATGGACTACAGTGGTGGACAGACTACAGTGGTGGACAGACTACAGTGGTGGATGGACTACAGTGGTGGATGGACTACAGTGGTGGATGGACTACATTGGTGGACAGACTGCAGTGGTGGATGGACTACAGTGGTGGACAGACTACAGTGGTGGATGGACTACAGTGGTGGATGGACTACAGTGGTGGATAGACTACAGTGGTGGATAGACTACAGTGGTGGATGGACTACAGTGGTGGACAGACTACAGTGGTGGACAGACTACAGTGGTGGATGGACAACAGTGGTGGATGGACTACAGTGGTGGATGGACTACATTGGTGGACAGACTACAGTGGTGGATGGACTACAGTGGTTGACAGACTACAGTGGTGGATGGACTACAGTGGTGGATGGACTACAGTGGTGGATGGACTACAGTGGTGGACAGACTACAGTGGTGGATAGACTACAGTGGTGGATAGACTACAGTGGTGGATGGACTACAGTGGTGGACAGACTACAGTGGTGGACAGACTACAGTGGTGGATGGACTACAGTGGTGGATGGACTACAGTGGTGGACAGACTACAGTGGTGGATGGACTACAGTGGTGGATGGACTACAGTGTTGGACAGACTACAGTGGTGGACAGACTACAGTGGTGGATAGACTACAGTGGTGGACGGACTACAGTGGTGGATGGACTACAGTGGTGGATAGACTACAGTGGTGGACAGACTACATAATGTGTCTTGCAATTTAAGCCCTTTTGATGAAAGTTTGAATTTATCAGTCCTTGCATAGTGTACATTAACTTACTAAGAACACAAACAGAACATCTAAAACATGTATTGTGTTTACCATGCTTTTCATTGTCAAGAAACATACTATTATTTTAATTTGAAGCTTTATACAACAAACCAATACTTAGGCTTCATCTGATGTACTGGTTAAAATCGGTACAAAAAACACAAAGCTTGAACATCTGACCAACAATGGTTTCATTATGCTTACCTTACCTCATCAGCTGACTGTCTGTCTGATCGGCATCCTCTGGCTCTTCCTTCTCAGAGTTTTATTCAACCACAAGTTTGTTATTAGAACACATCCGAACATCTGTAACAGTCAGAATGAAAAAAAAAAAAAGTTAGCTATTGTCAAACCGTACAAAAAAATAATACATCTGCCTTTTAGAATAGAGGAAGACCAGGAATGAAAGAGAACAGAGCCGATTTCAATTAGAATAGAGGAAGACCAGTAAAGAAAGAGAACAGAGCTGATTATTTCTGTATGAGATGGGACAGCACTTGACATGTATTATCTAAAGTATAGAGACATGTATTATCTAAAGTATAGAGGTGTATTATCTAAAGTATAGAGACATATTATCTCAAGTATAGAGGTGTATTATCTAAAGTATAGAGGTGTATTATCTAAAGTATAGAGACATGTATTATCTAAAGTATAGAGACATGTATTATCTAAAGTATAGAGGTGTATTATCTAAAGTATAGAGGTGTATTATCTAAAGTATAGAGACATGTATTATCTAAAGTATAGAGACATGTATTATCTAAAGTATAGAGCTGTATTATCTAAAGTATAGAGGTGTATTGTCTAAAGTATAGAGACATGTATTATCTAAAGTATAGAGACATGTATTATCTAAAGTATAGAGCTGTATTATCTAAAGTATAGAGGTGTATTATCTAAAGTATAGAGGTGTATTATCTAAAGTATAGAGACATATTATCTAAAGTATAGAGGTGTATTATCTAAAGTATAGAGGTGTATTATCTAAAGTATAGAGACATATTATCTAAAGTATAGAGCTGTATTATCTAAAGTATAGAGACATATTATCTAAAGTATAGAGGTGTATTATCTAAAGTATAGACCTGTATTATCTAAAGTATAGAGACATATTATCTAAAGTATAGAGCTGTATTATCTAAAGTATAGAGACATATTATCTAAAGTATAGAGGTGTATTATCTAAAGTATAGACCTGTATTATCTAAAGTATAGAGGTGTATTATCTAAAGTATAGAGGTGTATTATCTAAAGTATAGAGACATATTATCTAAAGTATAGAGGTGTATTATCTAAAGTATAGAGGTGTATTATCTAAAGTATAGAGACATATTATCTAAAGTATAGACCTGTATTATCTAAAGTATAGAGGTGTATTATCTAAAGTATAGAGGTGTATTATCTAAAGTATAGAGACATATTATCTAAAGTATAGAGGTGTATTATCTAAAGTATAGAGGTGTATTATCTAAAGTATAGAGGTGTATTATCTAAAGTATAGAGGTGTATTATCTAAAGTATAGAGACATATTATCTAAAGTATAGAGGTGTATTATCTAAAGTATAGAGGTGTATTATCTGAAGTATAGAGAGAATGTAAAAAGAGAGAAAAGTGAAAAGAGAGAGTGGCAGTCCAGTGCTGTCTGTCTACTCAACTCACTTTAGATCCATCTGTTTAAAAAGGTTTCACAGGACTTTGTGGTCGATTCCCTAAATGACATCAGATCAGCAGTTAATATCAAACAGGATTAAATTAAACATAAAGATCTCTAGATGCTCTGTTGCTCTGAAGGACAGAAAAGGAACCACCAGTATGTTGTAGCTCGCCTCAGTCGTTGACACATCCAGCACTGGGACTTCTGATGAATGAAACAAGGAATTACTTTTTCATACCAAAAACTGGAAACTGGTTTTGGCCTGAACTTCTTGAGTGATTGATTATATATTACATCATTAACTATGCAATATATTTTCAAGTCCTTAGATATAATATATCAATGCACTTAGAATGTGAACATTATGAAAAGTAATTGCTTGATGCAGATTGTCTCATCTTCAGTTGATTAACCACAACTGTCAGATTTCTCAAATTAACTACAGATCTAAGATCTAGTAGATCTAGATCTAGGGGGATTCTTCTTGATCTTCTTTTTTTTTTAAACTTTTCAAACATGTTTCACCTTGACATGAAGTTTGGATCAGGGAGCGATAAATATGTTTTATGATTTCAGATGCACTTGAGTCTGTTTGGTTTCCTTTACTGAATATGTCCAAATAAGACTGACATTTTTAGCAGAGCCATAACCACATTCCATGAATACTATGTTTGTATTAGACTGGTTTAACTGGATATGACACGGTCAGGAACAAACAATACATACACAATTGATTACATGTATAAACAGTTAAATTCCAGCGAAGTTCACTTCATTGTGGCCTTGTTAAGGAGGGAGGAAAGGAGAGGGCAGATGAGAAGAAATCATTCCTAAGCTCCACGTATTGTGAAGTAGACGAGGACTGCCAGGAGAATATCCAGATGTCGTGGAGAAACCACAGCTTCAACCACAGAGGAAACCTCCTCTGGGTGACAAGTCAGTGTAACGTTTCAGGTCCTCCCTCTGCACCAAACTTGGTCCAAGTCTCTCAAGTAGCAAGCGTAGCTTTGAGCTACAACTAAAAACCAAAACTTGTCAGCCGTACGATGCAGTGCAGGTGACGCTTTTTCCCCCAGCAAAACAAGGAAATCACAACTCTGGGAAGTGTTTGCGTGTTACGCCAACAACAATATGATGTATGGTGGAAATAAAAAGAAAGAATAAATAAATAAATAACTCAACATGACACATTTCCAAATATCAAACGATGCCTCTGCCGCTTCTGGGACTGCGCTACTGTCACAGACCCACAAGGTCACTGGCTCTGCTCTGCTCTCTCCAAAGTCTTGAGACACAGCTTCGGATCTCTGGCACACTAAATGCTGCAGGGCTTGGAGGCAAACTGGTGTCTCCGGCTTTTTGAAGAGGAATGACAAGACTGAAAAGAAATAAAAAAAAATATACAAGAAAAACAACTCTCCCCTCTCCTTCTGACAGTTGTAACCTCAGGGTTCAAAGGTCGTGCCTTGTGATACTCCAAGGTATAAATCACCTATGTAAATCAGTTGCTATGACCGCCACGCTCGGAGGGAGCCAGAGTTGGTGACTGTCAGGCGTATTAGCCACAAAGATCAGACACTGCCAAGTTCAACTCTCTCTCTCTTTCCCCCTCTCGCTCTCTCTTTCCCTCTCTCTCTCTCTTTCCCTCTCTCTCTCTTTCCCTCTCTCTCTCTCTTTCTCTGTCTCTCTCTGTCTCTCTCTGTCTCTCTCTCTTTCTCTGTCTCTCTCTCTCTCTCTCTCTCTCTCTCTCTCTCTCTCTCTCTCTCTCTCTCTCTCTCTCTCTCTCTCTCTCTCTCTCTCTCTCTCTCTCTCTCTCTCTCTCTCTCTCTCTCTCTCTCTCTCTCTCTCTCTCTTCCCCCCTCTCTCTCTCTCTCTTCTCTCTTCCTCTCTCTCTTTCCCTCTCTCTCGCTCTCTCTCTCTCTCTCTCTTTCCCTCTCTCTCTCTTTCCCTCTATCTCTCTCTTTTTGGTCTCCTCTCCCTTCCTCCCTTCCACACTGAATTATTTTTTGCATCTTTTATTTTTCAATTTATTAATCTTAGTAGTCTTTGGTGTTTTATTTTAGAGAGATTTTAGGTGATGGTGGTGGTGGTGATGGTGGTGGTGGTGGAGGTGGTGGTGGAGGTGGTGGTGGAGGTGGTGGTGATGGTGGTGGTGTGGGTGGTCCCGGGTCTCAGCTCGGTGTGAGTCCCGGCAGGATTACAGTGGGAAGGCTGGGTACAGTCAGAAGGCTGGGTACAGTGAGAAGGCTAGGTTACAGTCAGAAGGCTGGGTACAGTGAGAAGGCTGGGTTACAGTCAGAAGGCTGGGTACAGTGAGAAGGCTAGGTTACAGTCAGAAGGCTGGGTACAGTGAGAAGGCTGGGTTACAGTCAGAAGGCTGGGTACAGTGAGAAGGCTGGGTAACAGTCAGAAGGCTGGGTACAGTGAGAAGGCTGGGTTACAGTCAGAAGGCTGGGTACAGTGGGAAGGCTGGGTACAGTGAGAAGGCTGGGTTACAGTCAGAAGGCTGGGTACAGTGGGAAGGCTGGGTACAGTCAGAAGGCTGGGTACAGTGAGAAGGCTGGGTTACAGTCAGAAGGCTGGGTACAGTGAGAAGGCTGGGTTACAGTCAGAAGGCTGGGTACAGTGAGAAGGCTGGGTACAGTGGGAAGGCTGGGTACAGTCAGAAGGCTGGGTACAGTGAGAAGGCTGGGTTAAAGTCAGAAGGCTGGGTACAGTGAGAAGGCTGGGTTACATTCAGAAGGCTGGGTTACAGTGAGAAGGCTGGGTTACAGTGAGAAGGCTGGGATACAGTGAGAAGGCTGGGGTACAGTGGGAAGGCTGGGTACAGTCAGAAGGCTGGGTACAGTGAGAAGGCTGGGTACAGTCAGAAGGCTGGGTACAGTGAGAAGGCTGGGTTACATTCAGAAGGCTGGGTACAGTGAGAAGGCTGGGTTAAAGTCAGAAGGCTGGGTACAGTGAGAAGGCTGGGTTACATTCAGAAGGCTGGGTTACAGTGAGAAGGCTGGGTTACAGTGAGAAGGCTGGGATACAGTGAGAAGGCTGGGGTACAGTGAGAAGGCTGGGTTACAGTGAGAAGGCTGGGATACAGTGAGAAGGCTGGGATACAGTGAGAAGGCTGGGATACAGTGAGAAGGCTGAGATACAGTGAGAAGGCTGGGATACAGTGAGAAGGCTGGGGTACATGGAAGAGCTACATGTCCTGTGTACTATGGGCTAGCAGGGTGCGATAACATGGAAGGGAAGCCGCCGTCGAGGCAGCCGACTGATTCATTCCTTCAAAGACTCCATGGATCACTGACCTGTCCCAAAGTCTCATAAACTGCTAGTCAAAGATGACGTTGTTCAGTCTTGCTGTAAATCTATTTTTTTGTGAGCAGGGGAGACAAGGAGAGAAAGGGGAAACAGAGAGGACGTTTCTGGAACCCTGATTTAAAACGTACCTTGACAGGGTGTACTCCAGGAGCGGAGCGGCAGTCACAGTGTCACTCACTCCTCCTGCGTCCCAAATGGCATCCAGTTGCCTATATAGTGCACTACTTTTGACCAGGACCCTAGAGCCCTGTGACTCTCTCTCTCTCTCTCTGTCATTGAGGCATCTCTCTGTCAGGAGACAACTCCAGACTGCTGTTTGTTTATAATAATAATAATAATAATAATATGCCTTTTATCCACAGCGACTTACAGTCATGCGTGCATACATTTTTTTTGTGTATGGGTGGTCCCGGGGATCGAACCCACTACCTTGGCGTTACAAGCACCGTGCTCTACCAGCTGAGCTACAGAGGCTACAGAGGCACAAGAAGCTACATCGCCTGCTGTAAGACTGCGCCAGGTTTCAAGTCCCTGATAATATCATGTGATATTCAGCAGTTTGTGGACCATATTGGTTCACTCACATTAGTATTATTTCTACAGGTGCCCACTGTTAGCCGTACGTACATGTCTCCAAGTGTGAGATCTCCAACGTTGAAAGTCTCGTCAGAGACAAGTGAGGACTTCGAGTAGCTTAGGGGTTACATCATGTCAGCTGAAGACAGAATGGGATATAATGTCTATATGCTGTACAGACCAGTTGACTATGAATTCAGTTGCTCCTTATTAATCCAACAGCAACTGGAACATTTAAAGAAAAAACATTTAAAAAAAACTGAAGGCCACACTTAACCTTCAATAGAAATAAAATCTGCATTGAAATGAGCTATAAAAACGTTATTTCCATGTCTTTCATAGTATCCCAACAACCAATGGAAAAAGCCATAGAATAGACACGGCCATGGAAGGAAAGAGAAGGACTGGTTTAAATTTCCAGTCTTATGCTCTGCTGCAGCTGGCATCTCATCAACCAAACCTAAAACCGACTATCGTGCATCCCACTTGGGTCGTGGGACCAGATCCCCACCATGTGTCTCATTGAGGGCCCTGGAATTAGGCTCTTTATCAGCAATCCCACACTGTCACACTGGGCCTCCCTCCCTGCTCTTGAACCCTAGTCAAGCCAGCCTGAGGAGGCTTAGAGACGGACAGAGCCTCTGC